>CAMQGK010000463.1:3847500-4302500 GCA_947000775.1 Pterois miles
TTCCGAAATACAAATGTTACTTTAATTAGCATCTGTAATGTGTATTGTGTCTGTTCAGAGCATGATGGCCTATGCTGGCAATTGCCATATTTGAGCAGGCTTATAGTTTAATAGTTCGTGAGGCAGCTGTTACATTTGTTGACTGCAGCTGTATTTAGCTAAATGACTCTAAATGATATAGTACCCGGTGCTGACAGTGACATCGGAGACGATTCTTTCTAATTCTGTGCTGCTTGACACAGTATTGTAAGTCAGAGCGCAAGTCGGGCTGTATGCTGGAAGCATGCTCTGCTGGACAAACTGGTAGCTGTGATAACACCATATCTAAATCTCCCAAGCATCTGTTTCTGCATAAAGGTTTTTACATCGGTGCAAATCTGACAACATATTCGCCGCTACCGATCGGCCAACCAATAAATTGGTCGAGCTCTACAAAGTACACCTGAGGTAGAGAGGTATGTCATTAGTTTTACACATATTTGGTCATAAACCAAAGTGTTGGACAGATTGAAATAGATGATGTCAGGGAATCCTTAGAGACACATGAATGTCTGTTCCAAATATAATGACAATCAATCCAACAATCGAGGCCACATCAATCTGCTGGTGGCACTATAGAGGAAAAGTCAGCGGATCACTACAGTCACTAGGTTTTATTGTCTGGGGATTATGGGTACATGCCAACCCTTTATTTGATCGTTCCTCGCTCCTCGCTCGCTTGACCTGTAAATCGTTCTGGTGCACCACCATGAAGGCTGTTTCAATGCTCTTATTTCCGGCCCGGTCAAGGAGGGATCGAGGAGGACATACGAAGGCACACAAGACCAGCATTCATAGATGTCTTTCACTGGACTGACACAACCAGTTAATGACTGGATGGCACAGCAGATGGGACTGATATGGAACTGCATCACGACATCACTGCAGTTTTATGTCAACAAAAAAACATCACATAAATAACAGTATCAAAACAGAACTCCCAAATTTTAGATGTATTTTTTTTTTCAGATTCACCATCTTGTTCAAATAGTGGATCTGTTAACCATAGCTCTAATTGGTAAAAGAATCATCCCCAACTTTCTCCATTCATGAGTTTTTCTCATCATGATCTGTTGTTTCCCCTTTCAGTCACAATCATGACTTCTATTGTCAAAAAGCCAAAGACTCGGGGGCCGCTCCTCTCTTGTGCCTATCAGAAATCCCACATATTCTAACAATCTAATTTCAACATACCTTCACAACTTTATGTCATATTCAGGACTGAACTACTGCTGTGTAACGTAAAGCATCCTTTGAGATAGTAGGATCTCAGTTCTTCAGGCTATAGACTTACTAGAATTTCAAATTTCATGACGACAGCTTATATTTTATAATTTTCCAAAAATGTTTCCATCTTCTTAAATTTCATAATTTCCTCCTGTCAGATTTCTTCCTGAGTCTTCTCTCTACTTCATCTTCTCTTCAGTCACCTCCCCTTTCTCTTTTGTCTTGTTCCATCTCATCTGCTCTGTATTCACATGCCAAGCCTCCATTCTCCTACGTACAGTTTTCTTCTCTGCTCCCTCCACTTCTTAGCTCAGCTTTTCTTGTGTCTCAGCTCTCTCTCTCTCTCTCTCTCTCTCTCTCTCTCTCTCTCTCTCTCCACTCATCTCACAGCACAACCTATCTATCATTGCTGTAATCAACACAATGGAGTTGTCATGGTGGCCCAGTGACCCTTGCTGGACATCGCCCCGGGAAAGTGAGTGAAAGAGAAAGAGTTGGGCTTGCCAAACACTGAATCATCACATTTATGAAATATAATAAAGAGGGATGAGAGAAAGAAAGGCAAGAACAAGAAGGGTTTATTTCTCAACGCAGCAACTGAATAATTGCTCGAGGCTACAGAGGTCATTCCCTCTGACTGCTCCCTTTTACAAATACATACTGTACACGAGTAACAGAGCACAAACCCCTGTAGTTTCACTGCTTCCAGCCCCCTGAATCACATTCCTTTAAACTTTCTGAGCATCTTAAGCTTCCTGCTTGGCTCTCCTGTGATGGCAAGATAAGGGATATAATCTAGATCAGACTCAGAGGGTGAAAAATAAGAGATAAACACACATTTAAAACTATAAAGAAAAACAAACTGAACAAGCAAAGGTATTCACATTGGGCACCAACATATCTTTTGAGCAAAATGTCTAGCAAATTTATCAATATACGTTGGTGTAAAACAGTGAGTGCCAATTAAATTTCAAACCAAAAAAATCTCATGCAATTGTTTGCAATTAAGTACTAATGTCCTAAATTGAAGCTTGGACATTTATCTAATGCTGCTACAGTGAGGGAAGGATCTGTATTGAGAGTGGAAATATTCCTTCTCTTTAGGGACAATCCGACGCCTGATGCATTCAGTTTGCAAAACGTGCCTCCATTTTGACATGTGGAAAACAACCTTAAAGATGGCAGTTCTATGAATAATGAAGCAAAATGAAATGCTAATTCACTATGAGTGTCAGGAAAACTTATAATTTCCCAAATTGCTTATTTTTACGAGCACATGACCCACACAGCACAGAAAGTGCCTTCTTGTGTCTGAAGTTTAGAGTTTGAGTTGTCAAGGGGCATCCTGGAGATATTTTATGATGAACTTTGAGGAACAAAGAATTCACTCTCATGTCAAAAACAAACGGGTGGTTTTCATTTGTTGTCAGTTTTAATTTTTTCATTAATATATATAGTACATGCCTCCCATCACTACATCCTGGGACTGAATGTCATGTCCACACTTACTGTATGGTGCTCTGTGTAAACAATATGTCTCATCCACACACACTGATGATGATTTAAAGCATATTTTTGCCTAAGTTATGTTTACTAATCAATTACAAGACATTATAATGGAGAAAGTGAAAATAGTCAAAAGCAGTTTTTCTGCATATTTTTTTAGCGTCTTAGAAAATGTTTCTCCCCATTTTCCAAATAAAGTCCTGCGGTATCTTGCAGTAAAACCTCCCCATTACCTTCTGCAAATGGCCAGTGCAGAAAAAGGGATTAACTAAGCATACATTTAGGGCTATGGAAAAATGGACATGTCCACAGATTTATTGGCATTCATTATGGTTGTTCTTGTTTTAAGTGTAAAACCCCCTCTACACTGCATCATTGAATAGGGTGTTGCTCTGCCTCACACAAACCATTAGTGAGAGAATTTATGCATTTAATACATTAGAATAGAAAATGAATTTAAAAAGAAAACGCCATGAGGGAACACATTATCTTTGCTGTCGGCAGTTTTCTGGTTCAACATTTGGCAGCCTCGTCAGTAAATGAAAGAATTATTTCAATTATTGTACAGCATTAAATTATAGTTTGTGGAGAAAGTGGTGACAGGTCTGCAGAGCTATAACACTTCCCCTGCCTCTGGCTTCTCTGTCAGTTTTAATGAAGAAACCTCTCCACACTACACAGAGTGAGGGAGACGGAGGGAGGCGAGGTTTTGTTCACTGATTCTCAAATTTGTTGCAATGAGTGTGAATCGCTACTTTGTTGTTGTTTTTTTTTAAGTATATACTGTATACTGTATATACAGTACATATACACTAGGGCTACCGAAGTTAACGTGATAATTATGTTCCCGCAAATTTGTTTTAACACCACTAATTTCTTGAGATCATTAACACAACTTGTGATATTTAAATTGTAGCAGCTATACTGGAGCTACATTGATATTGTATGAAACTAAAGGGGGTTAAATAATGCTCCAAATTACCCAACATTTTGGCTAGGAAAAACTGACATGGCCATGTTCAAAGGGGTCCCTTGACCTCTGACCTCAAGATATGTGAATGAAAATGGATTCTATGGGTACCCACGAGTCTCCCCTTTACAGACATGCCCACTTTATGATAATAACGTTGACAGCTGTTGTTGTCTGTTGAGCTGCCGTTTGCCATGTTATGATTTGAGCTTATTTTTTATGCTAAATGCAGTACCTGTGAGTAGGGTCGACTCATATGTTTTTTTTTGTTTTTTTTTTTTTATCATTATTTTTTAAAGCAGACTCAAGGCAGCCAATGGCGATATATGATGCCGGGGCTGTTTTTGCGTTACCTCAGGGCTGGGTGATTCACGCATCCGTTGTTCACACCAGCTGCATTTCTGCAGCATTTCTGCTGCTGCTGGTCTTTGTACAGAGTTTGACATTCATATTCGCCACTTAATTTCATTGTAAATGTCATTTACAATGTTTTTTAGACAGAGAAACGTGTGCTCATTTGTAGATAATAGTAATACTGCACAATTAAAATCCTGTTCTATATTCATTCATGGAGCCCTGCAAGGCACTGCATGTTCTACAACACTGTCCTGCACATATTTCAGAATAAAAGCCTTGTGTTAAAAAATGAAGGAGTTCTGTCCACAGAAAAAACACTTGAGGGCTTTTCTTTTGAAATGAAAGCAGGAGGTGTTGATTTAAAAATAAATCTTGACTTTTTTTTTCTTGTCCATGACATTTCCTATAGATGTAGACATCGAAAGTGTAGTAATGATGCTGATATGATGTCAATATACAGTCAAGCGCGTGTGGTGAGACCTCGAATTGCTAGAAGATACGCAGCTGGGACGCTCATCACATGCGGGCAGTGTTGCAGCTGTAACCCGTTAACATGAAATGAAAACCAACAGGCGGGGGCTGCCTGCAGAGGCGCCTGCTTGGCAATCGACTTAATATGCTCAGGTATCACCCGATGCCGATTATGAAATAATCAGCCGGCCTCTACCTGTGAGGGATTCTGGACAATATTTGTCATTGTTTTGCATTTGTAATGGAATAAAATCCAATAAAAAATAAATACATATATTTGCAAGGATATTTGCCCACTCCCATGATGATAACAGTATGAAAAATAAATTAATTTGCAATTAAATACTTAAATCAATTGACAGCTCTAATATTCAAGGTCAACATGAACTGCAGGGGCTTCAACTGTCCCACAAGAGACTGGAATTGGAAGAGAGTAAAATATACTCTCAGCAGCTAAAAATGTATTGAAACGGTTTCCTACTGTTGAACTTACTTACAGCATGTCATCCCATTAATAGCCCCAATGTCTTACTGTGCAGCGGTTTGCCACAGGGTTCGAAGCTCAAATCCGACATGCTCTTGCAGATATTCCCTCAACAAACATTAGGGAATGTCATGTGTGGAAATATATTGCTATTATACCTGCTAAGAAAAACACCTAGGGGCAGGTGTATCCTCCTTATGCTCACATTAGCTCCCTGCTAGCTGCCCTGTCCTTCTGCGCATAATGCCCTCTATAAATAAAGAATAAAAGACGTGGCCTCTCTCAGCCAATGGCTCCCATCCGCCATTGTAATGCCATCCCATCCATACAGATATCAAATGCTTGATCCCCGCAGCATTTAACCAAATTAAATACCACCTTCATTAGCAAGCCAACACCTATCGGAGGCATACAAAATACCCCCAGCCCCAAGGACACGCCGCTAAATGGGCTGGCAGAGCTTAAAATAAGTCCACACACCACAAAGACTAGCCTTCATTTGTATGTTCCTAATGTGCCAGCTTCACTCACTGTACATGGCCCGCTGCTCCCAACACATGGTGAGTAATTGCCAACACTCGACCTCCATACTGCACTTAATCAACATGGTAACACCATGGGGATAAAATCACGAACAATACAGCCAGAATAATTCATATATTGGTCAACAGAACTAATGTGCAAACTGGTGCGTAGCGTCAAGGTGTCACATGATTCAAAGCCAAGGTTACGGTATGCTATCTGAGAAAAATACCAATGGAGGGTAGGAAGAAGGAAAAGAAGACGCCTATGACCCAAAGGCTCAAGTTAATAATTTGCTTCAATTTTATTCCATCTGATGAAAACAGCGTCCTTACAAAGACAATGTGGCCTTTTACGCTATGTATATGGAGTTTTTCAGTTATATTTGTCTTTTTCTAATTCATAGATGCTTGTTGCAATTATCTATTTGACATTTCAAATATATGCCCTACCTAAAAATGATCAGGACCGTCTCCACTGACAAAAGCATGTACTGCTGAGATCCATGAACTGGATGTATGTTTCCAGGTTCAGAACAACCAGTTCATCATTGTACAGTTGGCCCATTTGTCTCCATTCTCACCTTTGACCTGCAGGCAAATGGTGATAAAAGCACCCTTCATTGCATTCGACAATAAAAGCAATAGGCAGTTCTTGAGTCAAGCAGCACAGTAAACAAACATAAATAAAAGAGAGTGGGAATCAATGAAAGAGAAAGCCTAGAAAAGCAGCACACAGAAGCCGATACACTAACACTCAGCTATTACCACCAGTACAACAAAGAAAATTTGAAAAGCATTGAAGAAAATTGTGAAAAACTCTAATATTTATCTGTAATACTGTGCTGTATTATCTAAAGCAACTATCATCTTGAGATGTACAGTCCCCAAAACTTGTATTTTTATGACAGTGGCAGAGCATGACACAACATTTTTTCTTTATTTATTTATCTCTTCTGCTGTGCTGCAAACTGAGCAATAAAAAATAATGAACTTTGTTTGCACAGCACATAATATCCACTGCTTGAGACTAAATCTTGAATTCTCCAAAAAGTGATTTAATCATTTGATAAATAAAATTCAAAAACAAAAATTATAATCTATTATTCTCTGTATAAACGTTAGCATTACATACAACATCAGTCAGCTTGTTGCCTAAAATCACTGTGACGTCATATTACTCCACCTTGTGTTGTCTTGTTCCTACAAAGGTTACAAAATCATCTCCATCCATCCATCTTCAACCGCTTATCCCCGTTAGGGGTCGTGTGGGGGCTGGAGCCGATCCCAGCTGGCATTGGGCAAAGACGAGGTACACCCTGGACAGGTCACCAGTCCATCGCAGGGCTGACACTTACCGACAGACAACCGTGCTCACATTACCTAAAAACTAACCTGCATGTCTTTGGACTGTGGGAGGAAGCTGGAGAACCCAGAGAAAAACCACACTAACGTGGAGAACATGCAAACTCCACACAGAAGGGCCCCAAGCCAGATTCAAACCTGCGACCCTCTTGCTGTGAGGCGACACACCACCGTGCAGCCCTTCATCTCTCATCATCATCTCTAAACAGCTCACAGTTTCAAAAACATTAAGTGATCTCCACACTGGTTCAGTTTTTGTTCATCCCATTGGCTTCACACTAGGCAGGTGTATTGCTGCTGAGGACCCAAGAAAGGGCAGTGTTGAGCGAGAGCTCTTGAAATCTGTGGGACATGCTTATAGGAAGTGTGCTATGCACACACTACGTAGTCTATTGAGAGGAGACCCTACTAGCTGTAGGGGTATAGGGCATGCTGGGTACAGCTCGCTCTATGTTGCTCGCTAAAATCGAGCCTCCAGGAAGTGCGCCGGGCTCTGAAGTTAATTTTCACAGTGGCCAAACGGTAGTATTACAACTTCCATGTCCATCACGTGATGCCTTTTTCCCCATAGACTTACATTGGGAAAGAGACACTTTTGTGGTAAATCAACTTCACAGCATCAACACTTGAATAGCCCTTATTTAAATCATTAGGTCCTAAATATCGTAAAATGCGCCAATAGCTGAATCCTGTTATTTCCCTTCCTCTGTTCATGTGAGTCCCAGACTAGGGCTGGACAGAGGGATTAAAAGAAATGCTATTGCGCCTGCTCTTTGGGTCCAATGGATGCGGAGGATTGCTGGGATATCTGGGTAATTTTATCTTTCAGCAGTCAAACCACTTTGGCATCATGCACCACTGAGCAACTTTCATAGGAATGAACAGGAGCCCGCCTCCAACGCTGTATCCAGATCGGTTTATACATCCATGGATGCAATATTGACTGTTACACTGCCAAACGGCATTCTGGTTACAGTTCACTTTCCGTCGATGTTTGTGTGAGCTTTTGCACTCAAATGACATGTATAGTCCAGCGTTGCAGGGGGATTCAACGGGTCTATTTCTCAGGACCCAAGGAAGCACAGTGTCAAGTGTGAAGTTGTAATAATATTTAAGTAAGTCATGATTTAAGACTTATTTCTGTAGGTCAACAAAGTAATATGTACAACTCCTCTCATGCATGTTTATCACAATTTCTGTGGCCATTTTTCTGCAATTTTTCAAGGATGCAGTTCAGCAGCTAGCTCTGTATGTAGAAAGATGATGTCCTAAGATGTGGACGGAGATTCACAGGTTACTTCGGAGTAGATTCGGGCTGCAAATTGTTGTAAGGTCAGGCCTGAATTTATGAGGCTGGGTTGGCAATGGCTGAAATATCAGACCAAGGCAGCACTCTACACTATAAAACACTCAACACTAACAAAAAATGTCAGTGGCTAAGGATTTCAATTTTGTTCTCTCTACTGTTGGCCAGATGGCAGCTGTGTTCACGTCTGGCAGTTGTGGTATGTGACACAAGAGGGTGGGAACAGAGTGGCGTTAAGCAGGTGGACAAACAGCACCTGCACAAAATAAAGTTCTACCTATTAATATGTCTCTCATTGTTCAGTTTTCTATATTCAATGAAGAATGCTTAACACTCGACTGACGTGGCAGGAATCTTATAAACTGAGGTTTATAGTGCGGGATTGAAGAGAAATACACTAGTGGTTCCTAATTTCTGATAATTTGGTGCTAAAAATGTTATGTCATGTTTCCTTTAAAGACATCTTTATGATTCAGAAACTTAATGTACCTCAAGCTCAGTTATCTTGAACATCTCCCCTGAACTCTGCACTGGTGCATTATTCACATTTCTGAGGCATTTGGTTTGTACTGTATAGGATGTCTTTACAGCTTCTGACATGGAAAATAAAAACAGTCGAGCTTGACCTTCCTCTTCTATCATCTTCTCTTTCCTCTGCTCTAAGCATCCACCCCATAACAGATTAGCTCTGAGGAAGACCCATTTCCTCCCTGAGGCTGCTAAAATATTAATCAAAACACAGAGGAGTGTGCAGCAGCTCCCAAGATGCATGTCTTCTAATGGTAATACATGGGGAAGGCAGAGAGGGAGGAGTGCTGCCTGTAATAGCCTCACAGAGGGGGAGGAGAGGAGGAGGGCCAGAGGTGACAGGGGCTTTCACAAGGGACAAAGAGAATGAGAGAGAGGGAGAGATGGGCAGGAAGAGGGGTGGAGGGAAGACGTGAGGTGTGCGGAGAATCGACGGAGAGACTGCACTGATACGGCGCTTCAGAGAGATCCGGCACAGGGAAGATCAAAGAAGCATCATCGCCTCTCGCCACCCGTTTTGTGTGCTTACAAGAGTTGAAGATAGCCTTATGTGAAACTTTCAAGTATGAATAATAGATAACAAGCCATACAAATAGCCAATTTAGCTCCATATTTTTCTTATCTTATCGCCAGTGCCAAATATTTGTCTGGGTTTGCACGTGAGAGAGATAGAAAAGACAGAGATGCTATGGTTCTAACAAGCATTTTTACCCTCCTAAAGACAGAACGTATGATGTAAGGTGGTCTGTATGAGCAGTGAAAGGCGTTCCTCTCACGGGCCAAATCTAAGCCCGTCTCTGGCACTTAGCCACCGCCGGTGGGGAAAAATGATTGGAGTATCCATGTTGGCGACATGGTAATCATGGAACTAAGCTCTGCTGTAGTGAGGGGAGACTAAATGGGTTATTTCAGCTAATTCTCCATGCTTACCTACTAGTCTCTCTGTTGGTAGGTTACTCAAGCACACTGGCAGTTGTCCTGTTTTACGGGAGGATACGGGACGTGTTCACTTGCTGAAAACTGTGAAATTGAGGCACATGATGAGGCCTCCTGTTCCCGCGAAGAAACACTGACAGTTTACAGCTGACAACTGTTTGGAATACAGAGTCTTAAAAGAACAACAAGATTTTATAGCGAATGCAAAACTGTGTATCCTCAGGGGTCATCTTCAGCTAACCTGCAGACAGCTGTGACTGTGTTCCACTACCTGGTAATTAGGGAGACGTGGAGCCCCCACGGGTTACACTCAGTGTGCCACCACACTCCTCCCTCTTCATCCAACAGGCTCCCGAGAGAGACGGCCGTTTTGTGAAAGGTGACACAAATCAGTGACCTCTGTCTACCTGACCATGTCGATAATGAGATGCAACTGGAGCTTCATTGTATTCAAATGAGGCTGCGCGTGACAATAATGTTGAAGAGACGTGTGCCAGTGGAGAAAGACCAACGGTAACTTCTCTGAGAATAATACATACAGGTGTGTAAAAGGGCAGCGAGGAGCTACCTGACTGAGAAAGAGAAACAGAAAGAGAGAGAGAATAGACTCTCGTTTGCCCAGCCATGTTCTTTAGTGTCTCTGAAAGACGGATGGTTAGGGGTTAAACTGGTCCGGCCCAGTCAGGGGCCTTTGTCTATTGTGTTGCTTTGCTTAATGTAAACCGATAAAGCTGGCTAACCTTGTGGGCCCAATCAATGCTTATTTAGAATACCATTGATTAACAGTTCTGATTATTGATTATGTCATCCCACTCAAGATATGCCAATGGCTCTGATAAGAGGTTAGCCTGGAGCAGAGAGGCCTGTCCACCAGGCTACTGGACACACACACACACACACACAATATGGGCCAATCCTACCATGGCTTCACAGGAGTCCGAGTCTTTCTCCTCCTCTCGAACACACACAGGCACCCACGTTATGTACACACTCGTGTATTCACTCATTAATACACAAAGACTGAAGACAGTACCACTCTCTGTTGACACAGGGTAATGTCTGCTCATCTGAGACTTAAACATTGAAATTAACACACCATCTGTTCCTGCAGTATGCCCAGTGGCCATTTTGAAATTCCATCACAACACATGTAGCTACGTAGGGCTTTTCCTAAACTCAATGACAACTTTGTCTTGTTGGCGACAGTGGAGCAGGGATACACTTCACGTTGTCCAAATGGGTAAAAACTGGAGCTTGACCGACGTGGGTTTTTCATGACTTTATTTTATTTTATATATTTTTTTTTTTAAACAGAATCAGGCCAGCCATTGGCCGATATATGATGCCAGTATGTTTGGGTGATTGGGCGATTTTTTTTTCCTCTATCTGATAAATATAAAAACTTAATAATAGCAAATGATACACAAAATTTCACAACTTCAGTATACATTTATTTAACACCACCTATGGTCTGTCTTTCCAATCTACATTTTGTGTCTGCACTGCAGTGCATTTATATATTTTAAATGAAAATAATGTATAAACTAAATATTGAATATGTGAAACAGGTAATCAAAAAAACTAAACTTTGACAAATAAACTTTTGGATGAAAGCAGCATTTATCACAGATGCAGAGGAGTTACTTTGTTTTTTTTTTTTTCAATTCGGGGTTTGATTCCCACTCCTCTCTGTATTTTTGTGTGCACAGTTTAGACTGAGACATGATGAGCTAGATGTTGCTCTCCTACACTGCTTGAAGGTATCCACAGTTATGCTGTGGTTATGTCACAGAGAGGCACCAACACAGTGGACGAGGTGAGAAAGTGACTGAGGCTGTGTGAGTGAAATGCAGTGCAGATTTTAGTGCAGTGATTTATTTATAATTTAGAAAATTTGAAATTTACATCCAGCCAGCAGCGGTTTCGTGCACGCGCGATTCATTTGCAGTCTGGATGCGGAGGGATGAACATCTGCTGCTGTTACTGCAGCTAGGAGGGACTGCTGCACGATGACGACTGGGCCGCCTGTGAGTGCTCTGGGTCAGGGGAGGGGTCCACAGCAGCACCCGCTGTTCGTTGAGAAGAGTAAGAACGATACGTGCTTTCACGTCAGTCTCCAAAAGTCTCCAATAACACCAGAAAAAGTCGCTAGATTTGTCGCTAGTCGTTTTTTGAAAAAGAGGCGCTAGAGGGGTCTGAAAACTTGCTAAATATAAGTTGGCAACACTGCTGAGGTCTGCTGGTAGAACGGCAGTTTGATTGGCACAAGGGGGGCGGAGTCACAGTGTCCTACAGCAACAACAACACTGGGCTGCCAGCAGATGCGCCTGCTTGGTAATCGGCTTAATATGCTCAGATATCAGCTGATGCCGATTCTGAAAAAAAAAAAAGTCAAATAATCGGCCTGATTAATGAGCCGGCAGATTAATCGGTCAACCACTAGTAAAAATAAACACACATACAACACACACAAAGATTTCCCAAACATATACTGAAACAACAAAATCCACTGGAGTTATGATGATTGACATTTTGCTCCACATCGAACAAGTTCAAGGAGTTCCACTGCTGAGCTATGGGCTATTCCTTCGGTTAATTCACACCATGTTACCATGAGAGCTGAGAGGCCACGTCATTAGAGCTGCATAACTAAAGGTGTTCCTAAATCCAGGTATTGCACTTGTGGTGACCCTACTGTTCCAGGTTGTAAAGAGGTTTTAACACTTAATATAAAGCTTGTTCCAGTTTGATGAACGCCGTCTTCTCAATGCGTCTTTCAAACCATCAGCCTTCTCTGTGCACAGAGAAGTGTTTCCATACAGTACATCCTTTAAGCTGTGTATCTTCTCCCAAATTTCAGTGTGAACTGCAGAGTTTTGGAGGGGTTACATTACACTACCTGTTTGGTGAGGAGACTGATCGGTTTCAGTGGTACACAAGTGTGTACACTCCTCACTGCACTAATTCACACCTGTGACCCCTGTGACATACTTCCACATACAGTGGGGCGGCATGAAGCAGAGATAACATTAAGAAATGAAATCAGACGAAATCACGCAGGTTCACCAGAAACACGGGAAAACCAGGACAGGACAGGGCAGGGCAGACTGGCAGGCTGCTGCTGCATTAAAACAACAGGTTTTCTAAAGGGACTCTGGTGCTCAAAATCATTACTGCTTCTGTCCACAGGGACCGCCAAAATCAACACAAAACAAAAGAACAGACATGGTATATCTAAGTATAACCCAACAGGAAAGGGGAAAGTTGACCGAGGTTGCACCAGCTTCCACGCTTGCTCAACTGTTATTGGAGCACAGAGTGAAAAAGGGCGGGACATAGGAAGAGTGACTTGGATAATTGTTAAAACGTTTGCTTGTCTTCAACAATCAGTTAACTGGATTTGGTTTTCATTTTTTTTTCTTATTACCTGAAAAGCTGAAATGGAAATACACAGTGTGCAAGACACAAACAATATTAAAACTGTAACTCCACTCCAGGAGAGAGATCATGTTAATATTTTCATCCTGTAAACTATCTTCACACTTACGATGAGCACGGGATGTAAAAGCAAATTTTCTCAACTGAATGTGATACACTGTTTAATTGAATGGCATTCATGGAACATGTTGGGGGAAAAAAAGAAACCATTTCATGATATTTTTTATCCCCAGTAAACGCTCTCAAGTCTGTGCGGTCACTGTCCAGTGCTGCTGTAAAGCCTGATGATAAAAACGTTTACAGCAGGGCCGTTATTAAAGAGAGAGTGAGTCAATCAAAACTGTCAATAACACAGTATCCATGACATACAATTACAAGAGCTACCGCTTGCACGCTGGAGCGTGCCATTTGCTTTTTATAGTCGGAGTGGAAAGATTTAAACACATTGAAAATTAAATAATAAGTACTGCAGGCATATGTAGATACAGTGTGTAGCACTTACTGTTGCTTGGATCTGGATTCACTTAAAGGAACACGTTGACATTTTGGGAAGTACGCCTATTTGCTTTCTTGCCAAGAGTTAGATGATTGATACCAGATTGATACCACTCATTCTGTATGATAAATATGAAGCTGCCACCAGCAGTCCACTAACTTAGCTTAACACAGACTGGAAACAGGGGGAAACAAATAACCTGGCTCTATAACAAAGGCAACAAAATCTGCCTACCAGCATCTCTGTAGCACTCTAATCAACATGCTGCACCTACTTTGTTTAATTTGTACAAAAAATACAAAACTGATTATTTGTAGTTTTTCACAAGGGTTTATGTCTCAAAGTTAGAGGTTTCGGTCAAGAAATAGTTCAGTAAATAACACCCTGTAAAAGGATGAACTGTCAGTTTTACATGTTACATTTTTGTGAATGAGATAACCTGTCAATTAATGAAGCTTTACACCTGATTTCCACATAGTTCTATGTACGTACGAGTCAGCCAGAGGTTCATTCATTCCATCTCCGACGTGTTTTCTTTCAGTCATGTGGAAACTTTAATTTTGCGGCAGATAACTGACTGATCGTATGCACTTGCGTACTGTGTGCCACAGGAAGTCAGCATGTTATCCTAACATCCTGTGGAATTAACAAATTAATAAACGGGTTTATTGATGTAATGCAGCTCTATTTATATCTTTGTTCTTTGAGTAAAACGTCTGTGGCATATCTTGCAGTTTTGTGACCTATTTTGTTATAAAAAAAAAAAAAACTCTGTTACACAGCTAGCATGCAACCAATGTTGGCTAAATATTTACATTTGAAAAAAGTGTAACATTATAAATGGGACTTGTCAGACAGCAACTCAGATTAGTCACAGTGAAGGAATATCACCTGTGGTGATAATGACTGGCTCAAAAGAGCAATATACGGCAGTATTGCCATTATTTTCTTTGTTTTTTGTTTTTTTGCAAATTACTTAACTTATTGTGATAGTTGTGATAGTTGATTTTAGTGCTATAAATAAGCTTTATTGTTAAGCTATTCTTAGGTATATTATCGTTTTCAAATGACAAAGATGATCATTTTAACACTAACTAAATACTTGTTTATTGTTAAAAGCTATCTGCAAAGCAGTGCATTTCCTCACGTTGAACAATAGAGGACATAATCTGTATACTACATGGATTTGCGGACACAAAACAAAATACTAGCTAGTTCTCCATTTCCAGTCTGTGTGCTAAGTAGGGATGTTAATAATTAACACACCTACACTCATAGCTATAAAGCCCCCGACAACCCCACACTCACTGCCGCCACACGGTCTGTCGGAAGCTCGCTAAAGTTACTCCGTGCTGACAGACCGTGTGTCTGTGATAATCGTGAGCACAATGCTGGAGCTGCTAACACAGCATACACACAGTTTGTCGTACACTCGCTCGTAACGCCGGGCGGACACATAGCTAACAACCTGCTAAACTGAACAAAATAACGTGGTGGCAAGTTACTGGGAAAGTGGCTGCATGTCCACTACACTGCGCACAGTATCGTGGCTGCTACTGTAACTTTCCCAGATAGATGAACTGGGGACTCAGTTGTCTGTTGTGCTCATACACTGCAGCTGGTGTATCGCTGCATGTAACTAATCTTGTCAGTTAACAGTGAATAATCAGTTAACTAGGGTCGGTTATTGGTTACAGTTTTTTTTTTTTAAATTAGCATCCCTAGAGCTGAGCTAAGTTATCTTGCTGCTGGCAGTGGCTTCATACTTATCACATGTGAGTTGTATCAATCTTCTCTCTCTCTCTCTCTCAGTGAGAGGGGCAATAAATATATTTCTAAGAACATTTTCCTTTAAACTCAGTGAAAGTTTAGTAAGATTAAGTATGAATCTGTATGATTCTGTGTGTGAGAAAAAAGTGGTCGAGGACTCATTTTGTGTGAAGTCTTGGTCATCTTAACTCGTAAAGCAGCAACTGCTGATGAAGGAATCAGGACAGTGCTGGGGCAGTGTTTTTGGGAGGTGGGGACGGCCCTGTTGTCTTATTGTTAGGTCAGCAGTGCTAGGCTAGCCCCTGTCAGCCAGCCAGTGTTGAGCTCTGCACTTTGCATAAGGGGGCTCTTCCGTAATGAGCCGCTATGTATGGGTATCATGTGAGATATCTGAGCTAGCGCTTACTGTTCCATGGCCAAGGTCAAAGCCTGCCCACCCCACCGCCGACTCCCCTTCGCTATCCATCACCTGAGAACACAGACCGCAGCTAAGCTCACATTCCAACCCCTCTGGACATCCTCACACCAATTTGGAGGGACTGTCTTTTTTATGGTGATCTCCGTGTATGGTATATGTCAATATATTTTCAAGATATTATACAAAACAAGAAGAAGAAACACTCAAATTCTTGTACAAAATTTTCAGTACAATCTGTCGATGAAGGTTGATACAAACAAAAACAAAACAAAACAAAAAGAATGACAGACCGACTTCTTTGTCCGCCCACTGAGGGAAAAAGGGCCGATGTGTCAACAGCGTCCAGTCTAAATATATGCCTTTAAAGGACTGTTCAGGCTAATTGTTTGCGGTGTAACATAATAGTCTATTTATCTTGCCTATGTGCATGTTTGATGTCTGCTCTTTTTCAATGAGCACTTGCTATCAATATGTCAAAAGTGGATACCTCATGTGGCTCCATATGAGTAAGACAGGGGCTTAAGTGTACAGGACTCTGGAACAATCTGTCCACACACCACCATACTACCGCTTAAGTCCCCACAATAATCAATAAACTGCCCTCTCCCAGATCACATATCAATTGCCTGCTGAACTCAGGAATAGAATAAAAAATGTGTGCCTAAAGATTGAATGACCTCAGTGCTGCTGCTGCCGTATACATGTAAGTCACATCAACCTAAGTTACAACTGGTCTCTTCATCCTCTAACTTCATAACAAGAAAAAAAATGGTTCTCATGTAGTGTAAATCTAAAGACATACAATATGAACGTACATGCATTTCATGCACAGAGTAATGATCCCATTTTATTTATTTTATTTCGTGAATTAGTTATCTATGTATTAATAAACAGTGATCGATTTTTGAAGGATGGCCTCAATTTGTAACCCCGATTCCACCTTTGATCCCCTGTTTTGTCAAAATTATGAACACTTTGGGTGGACCGTTTGGAAGCAGATAGATTTCATTATGAATCTGAAATCAATTTAGGTTCATACATTCATGTCTGTCATGACAGGAGCATATTAATTACCCCTCTACCCCCATCTTCCCACATCCTTCCCGCAAAGATAGGACAACCCAATGTATGGCCACTTAGTCCTGCACGATAAACTTTATTGAAAGCTCTTTTGCCAATAGCACGCTACATGGTAAAGGGCAGGTAGAGTGATTTAGAGAAAGAAACATGGGTTGAAGAGGGCATGAATTTAACTATATGACTGGGCTGTGAAACATCTAAGAGTGGGAACATGGACAAATAAAAAGGAGAAATGAGCAGGGAGAGATGGATTTCCTGCCATTTGTGATCTATGACCAATCGCCTGTCTATCTTCAGATTCGCTGTAAATGGTTATCGGCCAAGATTTAAATCCTTACTTTTGTGCATTCCCCTAAATCAATAAATTGGCACCCATTTGATTGAATGCTCATCCATTGTTTTAAAATGAGGCTGAATGAGTTTTGTCCTTTTGACCAATGAGTTTCAGTATTTCGGCTTTTCACATGTTTTCAGGAAAGTACCGTTTAGGCATCCATTTATGAAAAACATGCTCTTGGTTTATCAAATATTCATGTGTCAGCAAATATTGAATTTGAACAGAAATGTTAAACTTAAAATCAACTTGGTTTCCTGAGCATTCCAATTTGATCATAATCAGTGCCCTTTTCCCAACTTTCTATGATCTTAAATGATCAATATACATTAAGCAATATGAATGATTATATATCCGAACTGCAGTGATATAGTGAAGACAGACTGTCCTCTTGAAAGGGCAAACAGAAGAGTCATATAAAATAATTATGAAAAAAATGGTCAGAGGAAAAAATATGGAAAACTGAAATTTATGAAATTTCAGAAAGTGACCAGCGGTAGCATAAATTTGATGGAAAAAGCAAGCTGAACTGATCTGTTTGACTCGTCTAATCATTTTGATGCTATGATGGCTCCTCTGCTTGTTTTGTTTTGTAAAATCTAAAACTGTATTTTACGATAAATCTGTGCCAAAAAGGAACAAAGTTAATTTTATTTACATATTTTAGCAAAATATCTCCCTGGGAATATGTGAAAGAAGAAAAAACACATTCCAGTTATTCCCTTTAGAGGAAGACTGGCTGCAGCTTGATGAAATGAATCCTTTTAATTTGCATCTCATATAATGCATAATATGAAGTAATTTCAATTGGTAGAGAAAAAAAACAAAAGAGTGGAGTGTGTTTAGCCACTGCATTTGCTGACATACCGTGAAAAAATATGACATTGATGCATTGATGCTCAAATTAGGATTCAAACAAAACCATCAAATCCAGTCAGCCTAAATGTAGAAAAGGGACGACTGAAAGAAAAACAACAGCACCCATGGACACCTATAAACAAAGGATATACTCGCTGCTGTGCGCCTGCAGTTAAACAACAATGCCCTCTATTGGTGTGACGCCGCATCTGTTTCACCAACAAAGGCCATGGCACTAAGAGCAGGCTGATGTGTTTTCCAGCACACTCAGCAGAAATATCACATTGAAGTGCAATCACCTCGAACCTCAAAGACTGTCCTTATTAACCTATAACTACCACAGAATGCTGTATTATTAATTCACAAACGTTATTTAACTATAACAGTCATTGCTGCCATAATCACGGGGCTTATTAGGACTTAAAACGTATTAATTAGTACAATAATGAATGAAACCACAGCAGGTAAGTGCCAGTGTAGCCAGCATGCCTCCAGCATTAGAAGTCTGCAGACTCACAGACGGCGTCTCACAGGTACGAGCTTGTGTGTGTGTGTGTGTGTGTGTGTGTGTGTGTGTGTGTGTGTGTGTGTGTGTGTGTGTGTGTGTGTGTGTGTGTGTGTGTGTGTGTGAATGAGGATGGTTTACAGGTCCAGTGAAGGGGTTCTTGACAGGAATGCACATCGAGCTTCTCGTCTCCCTGTTGCTCTCTCTACTGAACCGGAACAGTGGTGCAGACAAACAGGGGTGCCCCGGAGAGTGTGGCGAGCTAAGTGAGCGAGCACAGAGGTTTAATATGACAGCTACACTTCTCGACTGCTGGTTCAGGGTGAAGAAAATGTCCTACACTGTACGTCCGTGGTAGCATCATGGCCGATCAAACAACAGGCCACGACATGCAGCACGCCTCCTGAACTAAACACTAGGCGGGTGAAACAGATTTGAAATGTGAGATTATCATGGTGTTGCTTACAGTAGTTATTAGCCAAAAACATTCTTAATTGTAGTTTCAGGTTAAAGGTAAATGATGCAGGATTTTCATTAAAAACGTATAGACTCATACACTAGTAGTGCCTCTCAATCATCACTTATGACGCACTACAAGTGTATGGCGATGTCTGTATCTGCAGAGAACTGGCACTATGCCTGTATTTCCTTATTTTATTCTTATTTCACTGTGTGGGATGTTGTTGAGCCAACTTTGTTGTGTTTACGAACAGCAAGCGACAGTTCCTGCATAGTCGGCCTTTAACACTGTAAGTGATGACACCAGGGTGTGTAGAACATTCTGAATGGGGCAACTTTTGCAAACTACATGTGTTGTGCACAAAGTTGAAGCCCTTGTTCTAGGTGTTATTTATAAATGTAGGTTATGAACAGTCGACTGGGTAGGGATGCACTAATACCGAATCAGACATAGCCACTCAAATAGCTAAATCGGGTATCAATGACAACGGGGCTGATCTATTAAATTAAATTCCATGTTTAGATACTATTTCCATCATGCACTAGAATTTCAGTTTTCAACTTATTACCAATTTGTTGCTGCATTAAAAAGTTTTACACTTGAATTGTAGATTTTTTTACCAAGTTGTTGGTGTTTGATTTGTTATTTTAATAATAAACAACATCTCACTAAATGTATATCTGTGTATGTATTTGTTAGGAAAGCAATATTTAAGTCCAGCCTAATGTTGCCTTACACGTAAAAGAACGATCCCAGTCTCTTCCACACAGTGAGGCATACAGCTTATTGATTAGATACTGGTATCAGATCGGTACTCAGTATCGGCTGATACCAAAAGCCCGAATATTGCTATCGCTATCGAGGCTGAAAAACTTGGATCAGTGTATCCCCTTTACTGGGGGTTAAAAAAAAAAACTGCCATCCTTACATATAGTGGAGCATAAGGAATGTTAAATAATTTAATCCATGGCACCATTCATGGATATATTTTTGTTCAATCATGAATATTTTTTGTTCAGGATATATTTTAGGACACATCTATTCTTGCCAGAAATGTATTCTTGCTTGTATTAAAGAAAAACAGACACACCGTCAGCTGTTTGACAGTGGACCACCCCTCTTTGTTAAAGCTTCCACTTCTGGTTGAAACGCCGTATTTCATCATTTCAATCTAACAGCAGCTAACAATCTATAGCAGAAGTATACAGTATTTCTCCACTTCACTCCGTTCCCTACTGTATATGCTTTTGCACATTGTTCACTGCTTGTGTGGATGAAAAATTGATATCTTTTGGTATGCTTACACCATCCTGGCAAACAAGCTCTCTCCTACCTCCCAGAAGACCATAAAACACTTGCAGACACAGGGCAGGGGTGGGGGCAACAAGGCAAAGCAAGAATAGATGGAGAGAAATGGTAATAGCTGCACAATGTTAAATGGGATTATAGCAAAGATTTGCAACTGCTGCTTTTACAAATGGTTTTGGCAAAGTTTAACAAAATCTCCTGGAGAATTATTTGCCAATAAGTGAAAGCAAGCCTTCCCTGTTGACAATGTTCATGAATAATTTTGTTACACTTCATTTTCAAATACCGTGAGGAAAATTATAGGCGGTATCTTTCATTGCCCGGTTGAGAGCCTTGAGAGAGAAGCCATGAAGCGCAGCCAAAAGACGGTATGTTATATACCTGAGCAGAGCTATTAGCCTGAGTCCCATCCCCTTTTTTATTTCAATTAAAGCTCTTTCTTTGATTCAGAGGCGTCCAAATCTAACGCGTCTTTGATCTCCTAACCATAGGACAGACAGGAAAATAAGAGCCTCTTTAAACGGGTGGAAAAGAAAGTTGTAATTCCAGAACAGGGGACAACTTCTTTCCCTGCTGTGGTTTTAACTGGCACAGGGGTACTTAAAAGACCTCACGCCTGGTTTGGCAGGAGGGAACAAAACAATCCACCACGAGAAAGGGAAAAAAACCCACACAGGTTGTAAGGCCTGACAGGATTTCTTTCATTCTGAATCTCACTTCTCCAAATGTGATTAATCAAGTCTCTCAATATGCACATAGAGAGGAAGGAAAACCTAAAAAGGCAGAAGTTAAGCGCTATGAACACTGACATCACTGCCAGGTGACAGAAAAAAATACTCACATTTTCTGATTAAACAAAGCACCTTAAAAGCAAAAGGCTGGAGAATTAAAAGTTAAACCTGAAATAGTCCTGAATTGTTTCATGAATCTGTTACTCCCCTGCAAGAAAAAAAAAACTGTTAGAACATTGCACAAATATTATGGCACATCAGTCATGTCCTGTGAAATAAAATCACTGAACATTTCTAGTGGCAACAAAAAAAATTTTTTGTCTGCCACTTCAGAAATCTATATAGAAAGCTTTTGTAAACATGAGCGTGTGGTACCAGACAGCAGAAATATGAAATACATGTAACTTTAATCCCTTAGCAACTGCTTTTAAAATAATATTTCTTAATATAAGGAAATCAAAACTGCTAAGAAGGCAGGTGACCTGAAATGTTTACCTCCCACAGCAAAAATGTACTCTGTATTTGGCAGGGGGCAGATACTACTTTCGTTCCCTGCCGTCACATCACTGACTCATTTTCAGGCCTTGAGTTCGACATTTTGGCCATCGCAATCTTGGTTTCTGGCCGTCGCCATCTTGTTTTGTTGCAACCAGAAGTGACACAAGAGGGTGGAGCTAAGTGCAACTGAACGTTGAATAAGATATTTGTAGGCAACCAAAATGTTCCAATACATTTTCATGAACTGAACACACCGTGAAGGAGTTAAAGTCCGAAGAAGAAATACGGACAATTCCCAGACTGAACAAAGATGTGGTAGCGATCTGTCAATAACAACGTAGCCCTGTCCTGAAGCATACTTTATGGTCTATTTGACTCTAAATGGGACCATAACTAGCTAAACTAGAAAAGCACTCGGAGAGCGCAGACCTCCGCCAAGCACCATAGTTTCCCCCCATATTGTAATTCACTCCAAAATAAAAATCCTACATTTTTTAAAAAGAATTTTATATCAGTGGCAAACATAGAACATATATACAAGACACAACATAAAACTCACAATGCATTAGGCCAAAATGTAAGAGTACCCCCATTTTTTTATATAAATTGCTATAAAATCCGCCATCTGGGTCAGATCTGGATCAGCCTTTGGGATTTGATAGAAGTACACATTGTAAATCCCTGAGTCAAATTTCATGAGCTTTGGGCAACAATTACCAGAGATATTGAGAAACAATTTTTTGGGTCCCATTGACCCCAATGTTAACGAAAAGTGATCCAGAATCCAGGATTTCTTCCGGATCACCCCCAAAATTAAATCACTAATTCCTTCTCACATTTTCGACACACCCTGAACATTTCATCAAAATCCGTCCATAAGTTTTTGAGTTATCTTGAACACAGACAGACAGACAGATACTGGCAAAAAGAACGCCGGCAAAAACATAACCTCCTTGGCGGAGGTTATTAACATCATAGTGTATTGAAAAAGACTTCAAACTTGTGATTGAGACCAGAAACTCATTGGACTTTTTTTTGCAACCACAGGAGTCGCCCCCTGCTGGCTATTAGAAAGCATTCAGCATTGGCCTCACTTCTTAGATCACCTAGCCGCCTGATCAAATGCGACACAAGAAAAATAAATAGTTGTATGTACCGAAAACATTTCTCTCAACCTGTTTATCATCTTACTGTATACAAGATATGCTGACAGTTGTTGACGTCACACTCCTGACTCTTGAAGCTGAAGTCTCAATCTGTGAGCTGCCACCACATACACACTGATCCTCTCTGTTGCCCACCAGGGCATGCAGGAGCAGCTACATGACAGTCCCAGTGTGAGGGATTGTGGGTATTTTCTCCACTCAGAGTGCAGGATTATGGGCTGCTAACTGCTTTTGTATGAAAGAAAAACATGAGTGTGGACCGCGTCCCAGCCCCGGCGAACAACAGTCGCTCCCCGGAAGCCTGGCTGCTCTCTGATGTGCTGCTGAGCGGTGCAAGGCCACACAACGTAGACGAGGACAATCAGTCATCTGTTAGAAAGAGACCAGCAGGCCTCAGCACCACAGAGGGGTCAGTCACTCTACACTGGCCACAGACAGACACAGGCAGGAGGGGGACAGCACCAGGACCACACATCCACTCTGATGGCTCCTGTCTCCTTTCACCTCTCTTATTTAAGTCTCTTTGTTCTCCGCATAAGGAAATAATCAACACATCATTTTGATAATGCTGCTGTTTATCTGTTGTGAGTAATATTAGTCCATTTAATCACTGTTCTGTGACTCAACTGGATCTCTGAGCATTTTCACGCCTTTCCTCTCAGCGCTTTATATGATGCAAGCATGCATATTAAAGCAAGGCAGCCAGCTGTGAAAACAGCTTAATTAGTAGTAATCACTTCTGATGGAACATGTTTCCACTGTTTGCCTCCATTAGGGATGCCTTATTTCTCTTATTCTATCAGCCAGCCTCGTGTTCAACCGCTGCCACTCGGTGCCAGGTGGGGCTGGTGAAATGATGAATGCGTCCCAGAGGTGGGGCTGGGCGATATTGAAATTCTCCTTCTGACGATATTGCTTTAGGAAGAAAAACAACAATGTAAGAAGTCATTGTCTAAAAATAGCTGAAGAGAGAGGCACACAGATATAAATATCTATGGACTGGAGATGCATCCGTTGTTGAATGAAGATTGTCTGTCATAAAACTATGACTCTACATAACAAAACTGGCAAAATATGATTTTGTGTTATTGTGGTTAGATAAATGTAATTTATGATGCTGTTAGATTGCTGCTCGACTGCCCCGTTAATATTTGCCTCCTTGTGTAGCAAGCCGGGGAGTTTTTTGAAAATTTTGTTTGAAAGGCTAAACGCCAACAAATATAGATTGAAACACAATATTTTGTTAGTGATGTTGTGAATTTTGGAAATGAAAAGATCGTTTATCAAAATTTGATTTGATTTTGAATTTTTTATGAATTTTGGACTGAGGGCTGAAACAATTACTGAGACGAATGTAAGCGAGGGAGGGTGGACTATTGAGTGTTTCTGTAAAGTATTAATAATTTGAATTGTGAGATTTGTGGTGTTTCCATCTTTAGTCCCGACTTGTTTATCACACAGTTTAAGTTAAGTGAAATACTGCATAGACCGAAGTGTGTGGAAGTCTTTTCTATTATCTTTTGGATTAATTTATGTTTCCAGCACCTTAGCTAAGATTTGGACAGGTGAAGCGGTTGTTCATCCTGCATTATCACACAGTTTATAAATCACTTTGTCCACATTCTCTGGCTCTCTGTTTTATTAACCAAAGAACTGCCAAATAGGCACATCTGCATTCTTTTTGCTTACAAAAGCCGACATCTTTCCTGCTGGAGTTAGGGTTACCACACATCAGTAATTACGTATACATATGCATGAAGTTACTTTTTTTTTTTATATGCTACAACAATTCGTTGTAGCAAAAGAGAAAAAGAGAAAGAGACTGAATATTGCACAAATATCGTTCTGTTATTATGGACATGTGAACATGTTGAACAATAATCTACCGCCCAAGCCAAGCCAGAGGCTGATTTCCGTCACTAAAAACCTTCTTCAAAATATAAATCTGTACAATTATCAGTACCTCACAAGAGTGATCCTCACTTTCAAGGACAAACTGAAGAATATTT
This sequence comes from Pterois miles, assembly GCA_947000775.1. Classification (NCBI taxonomy): domain Eukaryota; kingdom Metazoa; phylum Chordata; class Actinopteri; order Perciformes; family Scorpaenidae; genus Pterois; species Pterois miles. The sequence continues at coordinate 3,872,282 of CAMQGK010000463.1, forward strand.
TGATTTTTTTCTCTAAAAAAAAAAAGTGATTTAACAAAGGCATTAGTACACAATCCAAAGATCAATATGACAACATGGACTGACCAAAATAACTTCAAGCTGCACGCAGTAAAAGTTATGTCATCACAGTAACAACGTGTTTTCATCTCCAACAAATCAAACTGCCTGTACACTGATGGAGAGCCATGAAAGCTGGCGATTTAAAAAATGGAGGAAATCAGTGGTATCAACAAATCACTGAAGCCCAAGACAATTGAAAATTGAAGCTCATTTAAGGCCCATATGTTTGATTTACAGCACCTATTTCCACTTCGTCTTACCATCTAACCTGACACATTTGAATCAATGCTAGCAATTGGTGGAACGGCTTCACTTCAGCTCTTCACATACTGTTCAAGGTAAGATTTATGGGGGGGGGGGGGGCTGCAGTGAGAGAGAGAGAGAAGGAGAATAATGGACAGATGAGTATAAGTGCGTGAAAAAGTATTATTTAAACTGGAATACAGGTCAAGGTGACATGCACCACACCAGGCAGTGGTGGCCTAAAGGTTAGACAAGCAGGCTTGGGACTGGACGGTCGTTGGTTCAATCTGGACCGGCAGGATAAACCTGCACAGGGAAGGTGAAAAAGCAGCACTTGGCCCTCCCTCATTACCACCACTCACAGACCTTTGAGCAAAGCCCGTAACTCCAACTGTGAGCGTTACAGAAGGTCCTTCCTGCCTGCAGCTGTTAGACTCCACAACCAGCACTGCTCCCAGTAAAACCACAATCACAGTCACATTCACAACAAACTTATTTATTGATATAAAGGACATACTTCTGGCTTTCCTTACTTTTTCTATTATGTATATACTAATTTATGTATTTTATTGTATTAATACTGTTTTTAAATCTATGCTTCTTGTCTTTATTGCACTATTCACTTTGCTGCTGTAATGTGTGAATTTCCCCACTGTGGGACCAATAAAGGAATATCTTATCTTATCTTATCTTATCTTAACAAGACCGTGGTTATACTGGGCAGCTTCCAGGTGTGAATGTGTAACTTTGCAATTGTGATCAGGGTGTTCCTGAAAAAGAGAGGCTTCCTCTCAGTAAAACACTCCCCTGAATAAGTAAAGGTGGAAAAAAGGATTATCTGGGCCTGACGAAAGCTGCTTTCCACAGACAACTTTTAAACTTAAAATTACTGCTACATACTGAACTCACGTCTGCCTTCACAAACTACTAAACCATAGCAGCAATGACTAAATTCAATATTTGTTTCATTTAGCACTCTCATTACCATTAATGTATACACTACACATTGGGTAATTTACATATACTGCTTATATACTGCTTTGGCATGGCTGTCCGTTTCCCTGGCTCAGCCATCAGGATAGACCAAAGTGCTGTTGATATGTGTCTATTTTAGTTGTGATGCATCTATCTTGCAATGAATCTTGCATCTCAAAGGATCCTTAACTATCCTCTGTCCTTGGCACTGGGCCATTAGATATTATCTCACACGCATCATGGCGGACACAAAATCAGACAAAAGCAAATAAGAAAACCTGCAAAATATGAGAATATTGACATACAGCAGTGTTTCCCACACAGACTTTATTTGGACAGGCCGACCAGGTAAACTAACCCTGATATATCTGGTGATACAGTTTAACATTTTTAATGTTTTTATCCATCTGAGAGAAGGATGCAATCTGTTACTTCACAGAAACAGCTTGGCCGAGGGGCATCAAGTTTTGCATACTACTGAAAACTACGGTAAATTACCAAATCAACATTTAAAAGAATATATTCTCATAGAAAGAAATAATTAAGTAGAAACTGGTGGCCAGGTGCTTAAAATAATCATTATCAGTGCTACCCGTGTAGGCTCACTATTATGAATCTTTTGGAAAACTGGTCTACAGTAAGTGCAGTGGCTAATTCAACTATCAGATAACAATAAACCCTCATTAGTAATAGCTGTTCTGTTAGCTTATATGTCTGCAGGACATCTACTCTATGTCTCTTTGGTGTTTTACTTTATTACCTGATTGTTACGCTACTGAAAGGCCACTACATGGAGCCATTTGCAGGTGGGCACACTGTATATATGGCACCATAAAAGTCAGTCTGCCATACATGTTTGAGTGCAATTACAAAGGATATTATGCAAACCTATTTGTGTTCCACGGTAATAGCATTACTGCCGGCTTGTCAGTGACCACTTCACAGGCAGAATGGACTTCCTATCACGCTCTATCCATTACACTAGCAGCCCCTATCCATAGCAGAAGCAGATGCCCAAAGGAAAGGACACCATTACAGTCAATACAGTTCAACATGTCATCTGAATGGACATTACTGTGTATGGGAATTAGCACAAGGCCCACAGATAGCTATACCTGTGTGTGAGTGTGTGTGTAGTTCATAGAAAAAGATTAAATCTTGAATAAAAAGTTGCAAAAATCACAAAATCACTAGATAGACAATATAAACAAAACTGTTTAACAGTATTGTACCATATCTTTTCAGTGAGGGAGAGGTTTGTGTACTGTATTAGTGTGCGTTAGATAAGATTAGCATAGCCTATCTGATTGACAAGGCGTGCATATTTGGGCTGAAAAGTGATAGGTCACTTGCAGACAATGTGAAATGGGCTGGAGGTTAAAGGTAGGTTAAAGGTAGTTTAGTGTATAGCAATGATAGGCTGTTTGCATTAGTTGTGTACAGTATGTTCCAGCAGCATGCACACAGGGATACACACAGGGATGCCAAAAGCCTGGGAATGACGTGATACTGTATATTTTAAGGTCACATCCAACTGATTGGTGCACATAACCCCAAAGACTTTATTTGGGTGTATATCGGTACATTTCAGCTATTTTAAATGATCTTTTGTTGTATCAAAGGACCACAAAAGTACAGTACAGTTTCAAAGCATCCATGAAAGACTTTGCAAACCCGTGTTTGCTACGGACATATACAAAGCTTTTTGGGAAGAAAACAACAAATGCAAATAAAGACTGTTTGATTCCAGTGAAACTCTACAGTCTGTTGATCTTATTCAGTCTGTTCACTTAGAAGCCAGTCCGTGTAGAGAGGATGTGGAGAGACGAGGCAGTCCCAGGCAGGGAGGGGAAACACTTCACCATCACTGAGACACTGGTCCGATTATTAGACGGTAAGAGTAACAACCACTTAGGAAAAACACAACGGACACAACACAAAAGAATGATACTTCACTGGCCGACCTGCCCAGGTTGCATTGATGAGTTGTGATGCAAGCCGCCTGCCTGCTGTTGTATCCTTCCCCACAGGAAATCCAATCGGAACGCTCAGTGTCACTAATGCCCTTCGCCAAACCAGGAGAAAACGCTGATCAATGCTCAGCAATCAGCCGATTGATCACACATGATATCACTGGCCAAATCAAGATAGATAACGTACTTCCTTTCGTTTCTCAATGCGCTGCTGAGCCAACAGGTGCTTTTTCACATCCCTAATAATTACATAACGATACTGCCGAGATTTTCAACCCAAAACTCATTAAGAAGCCAAGATAGACAAAATATACTGTGTAATTCAATCATGACTTGTAGATCCAGTAGTTTTAGTGATGATATCTGATCAGCTGCCAAACTTGAACAAGAGGTCAGTTGCTATTTATAAGCTGCCAAGGATAGCTTCAAGAATGCCTTGTGTAGAATGGCTTAACAAAAATGGCCGAAGCCAAGATAATTTAGAAAATTAATTTCCCGATAATTCTATTTTCTTTTCCTCCTATCTCTCTCATTCGCCTCTTCTCGGTACTGGTTCTCACAGTCCTGCCTTGCGGCCAGTAAGTATATGCACCATGAACACATTTAATTTTCCCTGTTAGTCCACAGCGCGGCCAGAGGTGAGCTTTAATAAGGATCAATGGCACTTTATCTGGGACAGGACCCGCTCCCGTGCATGCAAATCACAACACTAGCAATGGATTCAATTAAAAAGAGAACCTCCAACCACCGGCACTGGAAATTCAATTAAAGGATTTATGCAAAGGTTCACTGGCTTTTTTGTGTTGCTGTTTCTGTTTATGTAATGAGCTTTTCATATCAAGAATCAATACGTAATCTGGAGTGGGGCCATGGGGAGGGTGGTGGGTTGCTTTCTCATATGCATTTTGGATATAATTCAAGAACAGGCGTTTCTATAGAGCAGTTAGCAGAATATCTGACCACATTACTCCACCCATCGGAGTCTCCTCGCCCTGTGGTATGAGGTATAATATGTCCTGTGCTATGGCCACATATTACGTTTATGTTATGCATTGACTGGGACACACTTGGAAGTACAATGATCCTCCGTAAAACCACTTACAGGATCCCCCTTCATACCAGCAGAGAGGCTAAAAGGCTGGGGCCCTGCAGCTGCCCCAGTGTGCACCTCGAGGTGTGTGTTTTAGCCTAATGAAATGGGATCTCAATAGACAATAATCCTTGTAACAAGATTGAACGGGGACACCCATGTCAATATTAGCAAATGGGATTGCTGGCTTTTTGTGTTTGTGCGCACACACACATACACATGCTGTCTGTATGCTCTCATACCTGTGTGCCCATCTGTGTAAAAGCGCTCTCTCAGTGCTTCTCCATCTTGGTTTTAAGTGGAACACAAAAATAAGAGTGTTCTGGCTGGACCTCAAGGCTGTGGGTGGGGACCCATAACATTTTTCCACACCTACACGATTAGGGGATTTAAGCCCCCCTGAAGTTCCTCAGAAGTTTTTGATTAATCTGCCACAGATGCGCCAAGAGGGGTTGTTCCAAGATAGAGGTGCGAAAAAAAAAAAGGGATGCTGTGTCGACAGAAAAGGGGTGCATAAAATAAAAAGCTGTACAATAAATAGCTGGCGAGTTAATGAAGAGGGGCACAGACATTAGCTACCCCACTACTTGGCACCACCAGAATAACTGCCACAGAGGCAGTTTTACAATCCAGTTCAATTTGGAGCAGGGATGCTAATTTTGAAAAAAAATTGTTGACCAATAACGGGCCCTCTTTAACCGATTAAATAACCGTTAACCGACAAGATTAGAGCCTCGCATGCAGAGGTGCTCAAGCTGCAGTATATGAGTCAACAAACAGTTTGTAGCGTAACTTCAGCGAGTGTCTGTCAGACTGTGTGTGTGTTTGTTGGTGGTGTTATTGCTGTGAACGTAGCTGTAGCAGACATGGTGTGTACAGTTTATTAGTTTGTGAATAAATGCTGCGAGGCCACAAGCTACATCTCACCAGCTGGAAGTCCTGAGTCACTTCCTGTATCTGCGCTGGCTCTCTCTTAAGGCGGACCAGCTTTTCTCCTTAAAGTGACGAGCCGCTCCTCTGTGTTTTTCTCAGCTTTTTAATTAACTGATAATCTTTCTTTTAACCCTTTAACAGATAGAGTTTATCGGTAAAAATGCTTAAAGGTGGTTATCGGTTAAATGGTTAATTATTAACATCCTCCGTTTGGAGGCACTTCAGTGTTCAGTAAAATTACTTAAAAGGTAATAAAATGTTTCTGTTCTGTTTTTACACACTGATGTGTGGACAAGAGAACGTGGACAGTTGAATAACGTGGAATAGAAACTAGGGCTGTACAAACATGAAATTTTATCGAAGTCACAACATGAACAACTGCAATTTTCAAATCGCAGGAGGGGCTTTGTTAAAGGTAAAATGTGAGTCAAATTACCTTTCTAAAATAAATATTGTTGTGCTGCAGAGATTTGCTGGCCAACACATCATATTCTACAGTCTCAGTTTGGTACAGATCCCCACAAAAATCACACTATAATCATTTTAATATTTTGCAGTGAAAATGAGGATAATGATGTCAAAATTATCATTATGTCTGATATCACAAATCATAATGTAATAGCACTCTTAATAGTCACAATCAGATATAGCCCAATGTAATGGCATGGCAATGCAACACACCAGCATAAATATCTGACTACTTCGTGTTGACTCTGTTGCATGAGACGTTCTACATCATATTAAAATGTGTTTCTAACTGATTGCAGATAAATTAGAAATATTCAACAATAAAATGAAAATCAATACACCACCACCAATTAGCACAGCTTCAGAAATAACCAGAGCTGAATCACCTCACCTCACCTCTGAAACAATGTCAATTAAACACACAATTTAAAATTATAGGTTTGGCCTAAGGACTGTTGCACTGGATTGTATTAGATTTTTCTACTCGTTCAGTGTACTGTCTGTGACATATCTGAACCATGTTTTATTCAAATTTAAGTATGAATTTGAGATTTATTTGTTCGCACAATAAAACAAAGCAGCTGAAACACAACAGCAAAGAAGAGAAACAACTTGTGCAGCTGAGATTAAAAACACCCTCGGGGCTTATAGAAGGAATCTCACCTCAATAAGCATTATAAGCAAATACAACGGATATTATCAACAAAAGTAAACAAACAAGGAAACATAAAGGAAGCAACATAAATCAAGTTTGAAACAGAGTCACACATTTTGGCTCCCTTCAATAAAAAGCAATCAAAATAACTTTGTCCAGACAACACACTGTGGAGAGCCAATGAGTGCGCTACACTACATCCCATCAGCACTCTCGGTGAAGGAGAGGGACGAGATGTGGAGCAAAAGAAGACTAAAATTACCATCTGTATGAAAAGTGAAACTAGACAGTCTATTCACATCCTGGCCCGGCTATAAATAGGGTAACATACACAGCTAATGTGGTGGATTAGTAGCAGGAAGCAGACAGGCAGTCATCACAGCCCTTGTCCTCCTCAGCCCACCAGGCCCTGGATCCCAGCAGACGTCACCCTATCTACCAAACCAGGATCAGCCTGGGGCCGCGTCCATTCACAAAAGCAGCGCCATACAACTCTCAGCCCCACCATGTCATTCAGAAAGTGGGGAAAGGGTCCTGTTTCAGTAGTTGATATTCTGTCAGGATGTTACTTCCCCTTTCCTCTTCATAGCACCATATAAAGTAAGTGTGTAACACTATCCACACCTAAGGGCCTTTTCTTCATATTTATATAGAGGCTGATGGTAAGAGATCAGAGCTAAAGTGCCCATTTTTTTCTAAGATTCAACCACTCTGTCTCTTACAATGAGCTCTGATTGATGGATATACCCCTGTACAGCTCTTGGCTGGGGTCCAACCTCATTTGCTCCAGATAACTAAAATACATGACAAGGCATATCACACAAACAACATAAATACTGCTGAGGACGACTGAGGCATTTAATAGAAATCACATCTTGCTCCATTTGTGTTGGAAGTAATGTTATTATTTATTAATGTGTTTATATTGCTGCAGTTTATAGTTATCTTTTTCATCATCTGTTTATGGGATGCAGCTAGTGCAGTAAACAGTGACGCATCTACATAAAAACAGTAATTGCTGTTTTGTTTCAGTGAAACAGTGAATGCAGCAGCCTGCTGCTTCATCTTGCTAACAGCGGACTGCTGGTAGACACTCCCTCACCTTTCCCTCCCTCCTAATCACCAATTAGGACTCCATTAGTCTGGCCTGGCAGCTCATTTGCTCTGGAGGCGGCTGAGGGGGCCTGGTGTGTGGGACCTCTGCCCACTGTGTTCCGCCCCAGCGACCACAGCACCACACGGCTGTCACGGCAGCACTGCCACCATGTCTCCCTGTTCCACAAGTGAAAGTCCCTTTCCTCTTCTCTCACCACTTCCTGCCTAACAATGCTTTGCTGGGGAAATCCTCTTCCACACTGGCAGGCTGCGCACAGAGGCTCTCCCTCTAAGGATGGAGGGGAGCAGGAGATGCGAGAAGGAGGTGAAGGAGGAGAGCAACCAGAGGACACTCATCGCAAGTCTGCGAAGCCACTTGTTAGGCACTTCATTAAATGTCTGTCCCCATGGTGAACGGGCGAGGTGGGACCCTTATTAACTGAGTAGGGAGACATCCTTCAAGAGCCGGGAGATGGCTTACAGCCCCAGTGCCAGCTGCCGGAGAAGGCTTGTGGGGAACAGAGGGGAAACGCAGGACAGCCAGAGGTAGAGAGATGGTGGGGAGCTGGGGAAGGAGTTTGATGAGAAAGGGAGCAGGGACTGAGACACATTCAAAGCACTAAACAGCCCCTTAGCAACATTGTGAAATTACCCCCACTGGCTCACAAGACAAGGCCCAAAGCTCTCAGGAACTTGTTAAAGATGCTGACTCCCTCTCCCCCTCCCCATCGCTCTCTTGGCTAATGTCACACCGGTGGGCCTTGGTCAAAAGTTCAGCATGTGCATATGTAAAAAAGGAAGGGGAGTGCCAAAGGCAGCAGACAAGGAATGAGATAAGTATGTTTGTGTGTGCACGTGTGAAAGGACATGTGTCTACTGTACAAGGCTGGGTGGGTGTGTACTTCTGCCTAGTATTAGTATTGCAAACTTGATGCAGGTAGGAAACATTCCACTTGCATTTCAGTTAAACCATGGCCACTTGAGACAGTTTTAATTAGGGTTGTCAAAGATAACGCGATAATAACGCCACTAATTTCTTTAATGCATTAATGCAATGTCTGATTTCAGAGGTTGTAGCTGGTTCAGTTTTAAAGCTAGAGTGAAGATCCTGGTACCAATTGAACCTAGAAAACCGAGGGAATCCACGTCATGTCATACTAGCTCATCACGAAGGGGCTGAATAATGCTCCAAACTTGCACTAAATTTTGGCAAGGAAAAACTGGCATGGCCATTTTCAAAGGGGTCCCTTGACCTTTGCCCTATATGTGAATAAAATGGGTTCTGTGGGAACCCAAGAGTCTCCTCTTTACAGACATGCCCACTTTATGATAATCACATGCAGTTTGGGGCAAGTCATAGTCAAGTCAGCACACTGACACTGACAGCTGTTGTTGCCTGTTGGGCTGCAGCCATTTTTGTGTTGTTAACTGATTTCCAATAATAAATATATACATATATTTGCATAAACAAAGATTTGTCCACTCACATGTTGATAAGGATATTAAATACTTGATAAATCTTCCTTTAAGGACATATTTTTAACAGATAAAAACTGTACTTGACAGCCCTAATTTTAAGTAATGGTTGCTTCTAAATTAGTAAGACTTCTTTTCCGCTGCCCTTTATTTCCGCTCACCATCTATTAAGCTTGTTGGAGGATCAGGAAAATATGAACAACTTGCTGTCCTGGTGGAGGTGCGTGAGTAACACGACTGGTATGAAATTGACAAACAATACAATTATACTGTTTTTCCGTAAGGGGCGTTATGTGTTATAAGTATCAAGCTTGACTTGCCTGACTACCACGTCTCTCTGAAATGCATTAAGGATATACAATCACTGTAAGCAATTTTGTCAAGTGAGCCCAAAGCAAATCAAATATAGCTAATGTATATTTTGGCTTTCTTTAGTTTCGTTTTGTTATCCCATTTCCAATATGCTGGCATCTGCAGTCTCTGTAATCTCCATGGATCCCAGGAGCGTGTACAAGCAATTAAAACAATAGCATCTTTACGCCCCTGCAACCAATAAACAAGCTAATGTCACTGCTCTATAAAGACACTTGGCGTCTGGGGCAATACCCCAGCTGGATTAGAACACAGCTCTGTGCTTTTAATACCCCGCCATAAAGAAGGTTTAAAGAAATGCATGCACATTATTAAAGAGACTCCAAGGAAATAATATCAAATACATAACCAAGACAACACACTGAAGTTAGGGTGTAAATTCACACAGCATCCCATTTAAACTGAAGTTTATTTATCAACACTCATTCTGCATTGTTGGTGTCTTGGGAGAGTTCTTAAAGTTAAGTTCTTTTTGAGGGAATCTTAAATAGTCATTTCTACCTCTTAATTAACCAACGCACTTTAAAATGAGGGCATCTTCACTCTACTGTCTACACGATATTAAGCCGTCTCAGTGTAAAAAGGACTGAGGGTGTTTCAACAGCCATGAGCTGTACTGTATAAGTACAACATCCAAGGGCTCAGCTTCACCATCAGCTTGAGCCCGAGGACTGGAATCTGACCAGAAATGGTTGTTTTGTGGTGCTGACGGGGCATTGGCAAGGGAATCTCCAGCCCTAACCTCTGGAGGGGAATGAGAGAGCCCACACAGCCACAGGTGCCATCTGGGTCTGAACCTGAGAACTTCCCTCTGCTCAACCGCACCACAAGCCCAAGGGCAAGGAAGTCCTTTCCATGAGTCAGTACATTTTCCTGACAATGAGACGAGAAAAGCATTGGAGGACATGTGTATAGGGTGTATATTATGGAAAGAGACAGAGAGAAATGGAGAGACTAGTGGTGTTGGTGAGAGGAGAGAGACATGAAGTGTGTGGGACCACATCTCAGATTCTTAATATGCTGCTTTCGTTGGCCTTGCCCCAAAGGTTTAACAGTGCTGTCCTGGGAGCAGCCCGGTGCCTTCAGTTTCCTCTTACTCTGGCAGACCATGGGTTTGTCTTCGCCCAGTTCTCTCTTTCCTTTTCAGATTACATTTTATTCTGTGTTGTACAAAAAGGCCTGATGGGACTTTCCTTCACCCCAGGTAAATAAGCCATGCAGCTGGGCAAACAGAGCCCCAACCTAGCACCGGGGTCAGTGTAAAATTGGGTAAGAGGAGAATGAAAGAGACTTAGAGAAAGAGAGAGAGTTAGAAAAATGAAAATAGTATATGTGAAATATACACATGCACAATGTTCCAGGATCTGCTCTGGGCAAGGAGACAAGCTCCACAGCCTCCAAGGCCAGGTTATGCAATCTTCTGCTTAAGTGATGGAAGAACTGGCCAAACTGAGCTGAGAACGATCCTCAGGGACATGAACAGAACGTGGCAGAGAAAGTCAGTCAAGACAGACAAAGAGCAAATCCTGAAGAGTGAACTAAACTAAGAGATTATGTCTGAACCCTCATCCATGGCACAACTAAACCGGCATCGGTTCTTCCCATGCTGATGTATCATGCCATCATGTTTCCAAAAGCTTGCCTCGAGTTGCCTAGAGTTGCAACGGTTAATTGATCAATTGACAACTACTAAATTACTCGGCTATTTTAATAAATGATTTATCAATTTGAGTAACTCTGTAAAATAATGATTGATTGATTGATCTGATTTCAGCTTCTTAGATTTCTTTAGACCTCTATGATAGCAAACTAACTATGTTTGAGTTGTGGAGAAAACAAGACATTTGAGGACAATCTGGACTGATCAACAGTGACCAGAGACCATAATGTCAGGTGAATTGAATAGCATTGATTATCTCTGTATAATGGCACCTGGCAGTGGGCGGGATCTATTAGGCAGCAAGTGAACATTTTGGTCTTGAAGTTGATGTGTTGAAAAGAGAAGGAAGGATGTGAGCCACTTTGACAAGGGCCAAATTGTGATGACTAGAGGACTGGTTTAGAGCATCTCCAAAACTGCAGCTCTTGTGCGATGTTTTCGGTCTGCAGTGATCAGGACCTACCAAAAGTGGTCCAAGGAAGGAAAATCGGTGAACCACCGACAGAGTCATGGGAGGCCAAGGCTCACTGATGAACGTGGGGAGCAAAGGCTGGCCCGTATTGTCCGATCCAATAGAAAAGCTATTGTAGCTCAAATTGCTCAATAAATGTAATGCTGGTTCCAACTGAAAGGTGTCACAAAATCACAGTGTGTATTGCGTAGGGCTGCGTAGCCGCAGACCGGTCAGGGTGCCCATGCTGACCTATGTCCACTGCCACAAGCACCTACAATGAGGACATGAGCATCAGAACTGGACCACGGAGCAAAAGAAGCAGGTGGCCTGGTCTGATGAATCACATTTTCTTTTACATCACGTGGATAGCCTCGTATACCTGGTGAAGACATGGCACCAGGATGCACTATGGGATGAAGGCAAGCCAAGAGAGGTAGTGTGATGCTTTGGGCAATGTTCAGCCGGGAAACCTTGGGTTCTGCCACTCATGTGGATGTTACTTTAACATGTACCGCCTACCTAAACACTGTTGCTGACCAAGAACACTCCTACATGGACACGTATTCCCTAATGACAGTGGTCTCTCTGTGTGGCACCCCGCCACACTGCAAAAATGGTTCAAGAATGGTTTGAGGAACACAATGAGTTTGAGGTGTTGACTTTGCCTCCAAATTCTCCAGATCCCAATCCAATGGAGTATCTGTGAGATGAGCTGGACAAACAAGTCAGATCTATGGAGGCCCCACCTCACAACTTAAAGGACTTGGAAAGGAAAGGATCTGCTAGTGAAGACTTGGTGCCAGATACCACAGTATACATTCAGAGGTCTAGTGGAGTCCATGCCTCGACAGATCAGGGCTGTTTTGGCGGCAAAAGGGGGACCTAGTCTATATTAGACAGGTGATAACACTGTTACGGCTGACTGGTGTATTCAATATGAAATATTGGAAGACTAACAATGAGATCAAAAGAAACCCAAATGAAGTTAAATAATCAGTTAACGAAAAGGCAGTAGTATCACACCAATGTCACAGGCCTGAATCACTGTAAATCATACATGGAATCAGTTAGACTTATTTCCTCAACCCATATGTGCTTGTGGCCATCCAGAAAGTGTGGTGACAGAGCTGGTTTTAGTGCGTCGCACTGTACGACACAGGCAGCATGAACTGAATAGCAGTAATCAAAGCAATGAACTGACGAAGGACCCCTGTTTTACTTTACCCACAAATCGTCATCAGAACACAATGAACCTGTTTAATCCTCATTGTGGTTTTGCACTCCACAAATTATGCCAAGACACGCAAAGGGCACAAAATGTGTAGGTTTTACTCATAACCTTCCATATATAAATATATACAGTATATGTCAAGCATCAAGATGAACTAACCACAGAGCAGCCTGTTTTTCTCTGGATTCAAACCTTTACAAGGTGCCTGTGATGGCATCACATCTATTACACTTTTACAGTAGACATTTTTTTCTGTTTTCTAAGAAGCTGTTGTCCCATCAAGGGTTGCCAGAAGAACAGACTGAGAACGGAGGGTTGACATTATTCTGAGTTAGCGAAGGCCTGCAATCAGTTAGCATTTTAAAAAACACCATGAATTTATTTTGGTGAGAAGGAAGGGCTGCTAATGCCGGTACGAGACAGTTCTGTGGACTAGCTATCCTTGGCTCTTTGTGATTTTTGTCATTGTGACTGAAGAAAGTGTAGGAGGAATACGAGGAGCACAGGTCAATAGACAGATGTTTTTTAGTGCACAGAGGGGCAAAGAAGTAGTCAGGTCTAGAGAGCCCACCGCACATATGGTGAAGTCAGTGTGAAATACACAAGAACACTTGCGAGGCCTCTTGGACAGAGCAGAGAACATTTTCAGGTATCAGAAAGAGCAGAGTACTGGTGAGGAGTTGAGGGATCACGACAGGGAGCAGTGGGAATAGCTCAGCAACTGGATGATCCACACAGTCAGTACTGCCAGGGAAAATATTTATATTCTGAATGACAGATGTAGTACATTAAGCCCTCCTTTACTTTTATGAGTTAACTCTTGTGTTCCATTACCATTACATGGCTTCTCTTCATAGATTAAACATAGCTGTAGTGGCAGATAAAAGGTGGAGTAAACAGTGTGACATTTAACCTTTTGTATGAAATAAAAAAAAAGTTACTATGATTCCAGGATAAATAAATCTTGGAAAATACTAGCACTATAGAAAAAAACATGTTGAGTAAACCTGGTTCAGACTATGACAGCACTCCAGACTTCAATCAGTCTGGATACATATGAATTTTTTGTGAGTTAAATTTCACCTGGTCGCATTGTGATGATCACCATCACATGATGATCATTATCATTGGTGTCCCTGACTATACGGAAACTGTTCCAGGGGTGGGCAGTTATTTTTTCTGGGGGGCCACATGAGAAACCTAGATTGTTGCCGGGGGCCAAATAAATACTGTCAGACGTAACCTCTATTTTTTCACTGCAGAAAACATACTGGGCACCTTTTTTCAGCATTTGTTATACTGAAAATCACTCCAAACAGCATATTATTAAGAAAATTACATTATATGCTTAGTCTTAAGACTGACTGTTTAGTGTAGTAATGTTTCCATGAACAAAACTCAACATTGACACATTTAACTTAACAGTAACACTTACATTTCCTTCTCTGGTTGCATGCAGCTTTGTAAAAAGTCCTAACTGCTTTTGTAGCTCAGCTAGCAGCCTTTCAGCTGTCCTCTCCTTCTCATCTCCAGACAGGTTTCTGGATTTTTCTGCATGTTTTGTCTCAAAGTGGCAGCTCAAGTTGTATTCTTTGAAAACAGCCACATTTGCTAAAACTATGCACACAGCTTTAACGCCAACCTCCGCAAAAAAAATAGTTAGCAGACCGTAACTTATAGATGTGCCGCCTCAGCAGGTGAACAAACATCACTCACGTCAATCAATGTCAGGTGTGACAGGAAGAAGCACACTAACAATACACAAGCATTTCAAAACAAAAGTTATTTTCTTAACTGTTTTTTTCAGCTTCGTAAGTAAAATTGTGTGATTTGTCTGAGACCTCCCGGGTCGGGCAGAACCATCATCAGGGCCGGTTCCGGCCCGCGGGCCTAATAATGCCCAGGTCTGATTCCATCCCCGCCTTCAAGTGCTCAAACGTCAACTTGACAAGCGAGTGTTGAGCAGTTGTGAATGCGTGGGGAGGGTTGAGGTCACGCTTATTACATGTTGCTCCCACATGAGGATGCTTTTCCACTCGTGGATACTATTCTGTGTTTGTATCATGTGCAAGTGTCTGGTTTCTTTGCATGCAGGTTTTGAGACTAAACTCATACACGTGTTGATTCATGTGTCCGTAATGGTGTAGAACGGTGTGCAAAACATCCATTTAGCTGTTATCATGTTCAAAAATGAATATCTATATCTGTTTGTTTTAAAAAGCAAAATGAGGAGAGAAGTGGCGGCTGGGGGAGGGAGACAATGAGAGGTTCCAACTCAGACGCCACAAATGATTAAAGTGCAGCCAGGGAGAGATCGACTTAGCCAGCATCATTGATCAATACCATGCTGTACCAAAAAAAAGGTGTAACCAAGTGAGAAAGCTGGTAGCACTAGTGCTACCGATGGGTGAAAAGTAGATATAATAATATGGACTGAGAACACTTTATCTGTGCATAACAAGCTGTTTTAATGCAACTTCATGAAAAATATAAACTTTAAATTCTACTGGATGTCCATCATGTCTGAATATCACCGTCTTGTTTATCATCTTTCCAACAGATCTGTCGTCAGTAAATGCTTTTACACACCATGATCAGGACATGAGGAGAGATCCCTGAATTTTTCTTTCTCCAGCTCCACATTCCTGCTCATAACTAAGCATTTCATTGTCATTTTGACATTTCAGTTCTTTCAATTTCAGTGTTCGTTTATATATTAACAAAAAAAAGTGTACGCAAAAGGGCTATGACAAACACAACTAGACGATAGACTTGTATAAGTCACAAACATAAAACAGAGCACTTGCTGTGTATATGCAACAGATGGATCTGTTTGGTAGCTCTAGGCTCGTTCGTCTGTTCACAGTATCGCTTCTGTGTGCGAGCATAAAGAAATATAAAACGGTGATAAACCGCAAGCCTTGCAGGCACGCGAGTGGAGAGGAACCAGTGCCAGAGAGACGGAGCGAGACTTAGCGTTGGCAGAGCATCGGGATGTTTTCACAGCACATTATGTTTGAGTACACATCAAACATGCCACGCGCCACTCTTTGATTGTCTCTGGTGAAGCTGTTTTCTGACAGGTGTTTGACGAGGTCCCTGGGTAGAAAGGCGAGCATGCTGTAAATACATACTCGTAATGACATATCACGCACTTGGCAAATAGAGAGATGACAGGGGCCTCCCTGATGATGTTTATGTTGAGGGAAACTTTGCGAAGGCAACACAATTGATATGCTGTTTATTCTGTAATCGGATAAATGCAGAAATAGAACAGTGTCAAGCTTTTAAGGAGCACACTTGTTAACGTTTGAATTACTCTGAGCTACAATTGTTTGAATGAAACTAACTACAAAACAAACGCCAGCTGCTTCTCAGCAGCATTCATAAAAAGTGTATTGGATAAGTAATGCTTCCCTCTTTTGGCCAGCCTCACAGCTTCGCTACACCAACAATAAGAGCCAAAACCTGTTTAACATTGATTTGATGAGATCAGGTTTGCACTAAACAGACGCCATACAGAAAGAACAGACCAGACCACATGTATTGAGTATTTTCTCAGTGTCTGTTATTACTGTATGTTCAATACATCTCGTCTCTCTGCGCCTGTTTCCATTCCCTCATCATCCCCGACCACAGTGAGGTAGATATTAGACAATCTTCTAATTAACAGTAAAACCACAGTCTAGTGGTCACATGTGTAATTTCTCCGTAGGACACATTCTCCACCCCCAGTGTTCTGTGTGTGGAAGCGATGGGCTGTAATCGCATTGCCCCTTACGCTAGAATAACTATGAGTACTTTCTTGGCAAAGGCGTCCACAGCTCAAGGGTTACTGCATGGTCGATCCTCCAGCGGGGTCCTTTCCATTCTGATTCAATCAATCTTTATTCCATCCACTGCCAAAATCAATTGCACTCCGCCTGGGATGCCTGGTTAAAATGTGGGGAGGCACGGAGTCGGGCAGGCTACTCCACGCTACAGCTATATCTCAGGACTCTGAAAGGGTTCCCCTATTCAGTAGACAGTGTAATGTGTGGGACCAGTCCAACACAGCTCATCATATAATCACACTTCATATTATTTTATTAACTTTTTTATTTTTTGGATATTTAGTTTTTATACACAGTATAAATAAGGTCACTATAAATGTGCTTGCTATAACAAAAATGCAAAACAATGCTCTTTTTTGCCCTGTAGTTTCATTTTTATATTAACCAGCTATTCTGCTCTTTAATAGTGTATTTAACTGTGTTTTATTTGCCTGTTTGAGTCCTCAGTTATTTTTTGTGTGTATTTATTCAGTTTTAATTTTACTCTGGACATCACTGAAAATGAAGGCATGTCCTCAATGATTCCTCCAGATTTAAATAAAAGTAATTCAGTAATATTAGATAGTAATCCTGGGGGAGACTGAGAGACCCAGCCTGGTTAAGTGACAAGTAAGAAATAACGTTTATGGATCTACAAATGAACTTGCTATTGTATTCAATTTAGCTCTATGACGCTCTACTTTATCTTACATTGTTCATGTAAACGTACATGTAAAAACTCGTACGGGAGAGTAATGTTATTTTCCCAAATCAGCTGTTACAACAAGTTTCAGTTGCACTGCCACCACGGCTCAGATATAAACGCCATTATCTCCATATAGATGTCTGTATGTCACTGAAACAACATGCATTATTCAGACATTTTCAGAGGTGTAACTGGGAAACGTGGCATGTTTGTCACCATATAAATGGATCTTTTCCGAGAGAGGAGAGGACACAGCTCTGCTCACCGGAGCAGCTCTGACTGTCTGTGTTGTCCACTGCCTGTCTGAAGCACGGTAATCTGCTGATGATGTGTAACCAATCAGATAGTGCGGTGGGCGGGACATTGAGCCAGACTACACAGTGGAGACTGAGCACTGACAGAGAGAGAAGGCTGATCAGAGACAAAGTAGTGCATTTTTAAATAAATTAAATAAATAAATTTTTCACATCCCCAAAATGTTGCAATATAGTTTTTCTCTGGGCGATGCATATTGTCACATTTTTCTATCACGAAATATCGCGGCACAATATTTCCTCACACCCTTAGCTAACAGGTAATGTTACTAACTCTCCTCCTGTTGATTTCAACATGGATTCGTTGTTCACAGTGTCGCAATACCAGGGAAAATTAGGGTGCACCCCTCAGGTTTAGTAGCCCCATGCTGTTGAGCATTTTGTTGTCTTCTCTCGGCCGTGTCTCCGTTCCCAATCAAACTGAAACATGACGATGATGATGTGTGCATATGCGTCATTGTGCATGTGGAGCTGTCGGAAAACATCAATACAGAGGAATCAATATTCACAGAGGCATGAGATGCCAAGGAAGCAGATAACTATGGCTCTCGATTCCCATCACAGTACCTTCGGTACTGTAGAAGAGTACCGTCACATTTTTAGAGTTTTGGCATCAACTTGGCACCGGAGAATTTGATCCGTTATCGATACTGGTGCATCCATATAATCTTCAGACTCATCTAAACTCACAGCACCTACGTGCGAGCATGAGACGGCCATGGAGGAAGTGTTTTAAATAGTAAGATTTTGGCAGCAATGGATAAATGGATTATACTGCACGAGCTGAGTGAGAGTTTGTAAGTGATTTTCATATAGTTTTGCTGTTGTTAAACCTGGAATCCATTTACTTCAATTTATTGAGAATTTACTCTGTTTTTGGCTGTTTCTGGATCCTCCATTCACTGTGGAGGCATGTGAGAAAAATAAAGTGCTCTTCAAGAATTCAAGGTAACATGCAGCGAGTAATTGATATACAAATGGGAGTCATTTGTGGTCCTTTAAAGTGGTAGTTTAGCTTGGCTTACAATAAAGGTTCAGTGTTGGACATTTTTCTTGATTCAGTGGATCGGTTTTACGCAGTAAGTACATTAGGCAAAACTCAAACTCTTGCCGTTTGGGTGGATCATGTAACTGTGAACAAAGGCAGTCAAGCAGTTCTTGTGATATTGCTTTCAAACCCACCAGCAGGCCAGTATGGTCACAATCTAATAATACATTACTCTAAATGCATACATGTTTTCTCCTGCTATTATGTTGCTTCTTCATTCAGTTTATCTGCTGCCTACTTGCTAGTTACAATATGTGTGAGTGACTGGTCATCACAAGCATTTTTAATGACCGATATTTTTTCTACTTTTTTATTATTTATATAGTGCTTTCACCTTTCTAACCCTTTCTAAAAATCATGACCATTAAAACGCTCATGAGTTGGAAGCACCGAGAGTCATAGCCAAAGGTCGAACGGCCCCTAATTTGGAAACAAAGAGGAAATTAATAGATTGGTCGGTGATTCATCAATAAAGAGTGGTCTTTAATATCCACTGGTCATCTATCACCCACCTTTCCTCCTCCACAATTCAACAGCTCACACAAACATCAATTAAATTTTGACACAATTATTTCAGATGAAGACTTTTTTTGAGGGTCCCTTATTTTGATATTTTGATATTTCCACACTGTGATAAACTAAATACATAAATAAATTAAAGCCTTGATGTTGCAAAGTGCCTGATACACAGTCTGTGTACTTTTAACAGTTTATATCTAGTTCTAGCCAAGCCTATTTCCTCAAGCAATGCTCTCCCCCAACCGTGTAGTTTCCTTGTAGTAACCTTGTAGTTTCCACCCCTGCCTGGTGTGGACACACTGGCCTCTTTATCCCAGTCCACGGCCGCCGGCAGGCACCTGGCAGCTGAAAAAATATGAGGCCTACTTAATGAGTCTTTAAGAGAGTTGGAAGTGGCTGGTGTTCATGCTTCAATGCCCTGGGTTATGAGATAACCACGCAGCAGCAGGGCCTCCACCACAGGCTGCAGCTCTAAACCTGGACCACGGCTCAAACTAATAATGACTCCAACCAGCAGCTCTGACGACCAGAACGTTAGCAATGATTGGCTGGTTTATAATTAGTTAATTTGTGAATTCATACTTTTTCACACAGTTTTGAAGATGAGCCCAAATAATTCAACTTAAAGAAACAGTGTGTAGGATCTGGCAGTGTCTAGCTGAGGTCGCAGTTTACAACTTCTCCCACACGAGAGACAGCGGCGGCGACGGAGGAGAGTAACGACTCCAACATAAGCAGGAAAAGTTAACAGTGTTTGGTTTGTTCATTCTGGACAACAGTTGAAATATGGCCGTGCAACATGGCGGAAGAGGACCCGCTATGTAAATATACAGTAAATGGCTCATTTCATCAAGTCTTATATTCAGGTGATCATACACTAAAGAAAATATACTTATTATATGCCATTTCTGCTAATAGATCCCCCTTATTGTTTCAAACTCTGTCCTGTGAAGCCCTTGTTTACATTGAATATGAAAACTAGTGAAAATTGGATGATAATCAACAATAAAAAGAAAACGAAAAATAATAAAAATAGGATTTTTCAGACTAATATCCTACTATCAGTTTAGTGTGTGCATATGTGTGATTATGTTTGTTGCATAATCAGCAGCTCCATTGTGCTTCTTCCCCATTGTAAGTAGAAATACAGTGTATTGTGAGCGGTCAACACCTCATTTTCTATAATCAGCGGTAAACAGCATTGTCTTACAGCAGCCAACAACAACTTGGATGTGTGGGGACATAACATATTTTAAAACTACGAATGAGTACGATGAGTACAAGTCTTGAATATTACTCAATACTCCTTTCTTAGCCATTTAATTTTCTTGCTTCTCTTGCAATATCTCTATCTCCTACACACGACGATGAAGTGAAGTTGGTGAAGTCTCTTTGAGGCAACGTAATGACTGCTCCTGATATAGCTGCTTTGCAGCAACCATCCCATATGGGAAAGGAGGGCAGATAGAAGAGGCTATTGGCCCACATCCAACACAAACACGGCCTTGAATCCTTAGCACAAAGCTCTCTGCCAAAACACTGGTTTTCTGTGAAGGCAGAAAAAAGGGGGGATGGGAAGGAAGGAGGAGAGGAGACTTGATTAGGAAACCTTAATGGGACTACCCTGTCACATTGCATGGGTGTCTGGGCCATGGTCCAAAGCATTACTGACACTGCACTAAAGTAACAAGGAGAAGGTGAGGATCATACAGCTGCTGCACTAAGAGACTTCCCAAAACTCAATTCCCCACTTACACTCTGTGCAAATAATGCAATTAGACTAAGGCAATTAGTCTCTAAAATAAACTGCAGGTGAGACAGCACTTTACTGTACAACACAACTGTTACCAGTAAGATGGTACCAGAGAGGTTTTATGCAATCACACACCTTTCTGTTATAGCCAGTGTACTGGCTCTCTACTTGAAGGACTTAGCCACAGAGGAGATGTTTTTAAAGGTACTCTATATGATGTCCAGAGCATTGCTATGGCAGCAAACAACTATTTGCTCAGTAAATTAAGTATATAAGTTTTATTTGCGATGAAGGATATAGTGGAGTAATGTCTACCTGAGCAGAGAATGAAGTCACTCTCCCTCTACCTGTGTTATAATCCGAGCTTCTCCTCGCTTTGTTGACATTGCCGGACCGGCCACACATGCTTTTAGTGCATGTTCACCCATACGAGTGTGGCCCACTGGCTAGCTCACGGGCGGCACTTTGTGCTGCTCTCATATGGCCGTTAACAGCACCCTGACTGATGGCGTAGTCATGGAGGTGTAGCACCCACCCTCCAGTTCACCCTCAGGTAATCACTGTTAGCTCTGTCAGAATTTTCACCGTTGTTTTCACTGTTAACACTTTTAGCACCTTTAGCTGCGAGATGCTGGTCCTCCATCAACATGTTGAAATCCATTGTGAGGTAATAAAAATACTCCCCATCCTGTATTTAGCACCTTTAAAGGTACTGTGAGGAACTTTTAGCTGGTTATGAAACAGTCTCAATTTAATACTGATGCCTCTTTATAACCTACACAAGTAAACAAGACTATCAGTGAGAAGATTGGCTATTTGTAATTTGTATTTGTTTAGTAATTGGTACAACCGGGTTGGATTCCACACAATATCATACAGGTTCACCAGAAACTCTTTCAGCTCCTCATAGTTTAAATAACAAACAGCAAATAAAACACTGTATCTCCTTCAAGCAATATTCTCATTCATTATGCCACAGAGTGTCTTAGTATGGACTAAAAACAAAAAGCAATGGTGCAATATGCAAACTGGAATTTCAACCATTTGAAATATAATCATGGTGCCACACGCTCAAACAATTACACAACTATTTAAAGTGTGGGCATGTAGATGGCTAATTTGGCCACTTTGATTTTCCCTTTCCTGAGTTTAAATGCAGAATGCCGAGCTCCAGTGAACAGACGAAATGCATGAGGTGACCGGGCGGCCCAGTGCAGGTTCACTGACAGCTGGGAATGATGAAGGCTAAGGTGTGGCCCCACAGTGCTGAGCCCCGACACATCATGTTTCAAAAAGCAAACAGTCAACAAAGACAGGCAGCCCGACCAATAAATGTGTTTTTTCTGCTCCATAAAGGTTAGGCAGGTATAAAAGAAACATACATAACACTGCCAGAAATAGGGTGGTTTTATTATTATTCAAAGGTTCTCCACTTTGAACAATAGCAATGATACTTTGAATTACGACTGTATTGAGTTACATTGATAGAGCTGATCGTTTTTGGCTGGGAAAGGCAGTTCACTCTTAAAGCAAACTGTGAGATACAAGATAAACAAAGTTAAATGAAACAGGGTGAAACGAGCGTAACTCAGACCACGGTAATTGCTCATTTGTAACCCAAAGCCTGGCTCCCCCGGTGGGTGCAGTGGAGAGAGTGATGGGGTGTGCTCGCCGGGCCCCAGTGTGATTGGGTGCTCTGAGCCAGTATGCCCTCACTTGGATTCCATCTATGGTTTGCTTGATTTGAAGAGTGACCTTGAGTGAGACAGCGGTCCTCTTTCCTTGCTGCTCTCCTCTCTAAACCATCTTTTCCCTCCCTCTGTCTAGGGAATGAAAGCTTTGCCAAGCCACCGTCAACACAAGAGCTTCAGAGGAATTACAAGCTGCCCAAACCAGGGCTGTTTCGATGAATGAGGATAGTGTCCTCACTCCTACTGTGTCTTTATGCCTTCATCCCTCTGTCATCCTGCTCCAGCACTGTGTTCAACATCTAGGAGCAGGTAAGCATGGAGAACAGCACAGCAATGCCTCTCTCTGATGGGATACTCTCCTTTTAGTAAAATAAACATTATCAATCTCATTCTGACAAGGACGATTCTTCCTGACACAAGCAGGATACAGTGAAAAGCCACATATTAGAGTTCCTTAGAGGGATAGTTTGGGTGTTTTGAAGTGGGGTTATATGAGGTACTTATCCATAGTAGGTGTATTACTTACAGTAGATGACAGCTGGTGGGTCCTCAGCTTGGACAAACAGACAGGAGCACCAGCAGTGAAGCAAAACAATACAGTGCTGTGGACGGGGATGGCAGGGAAACGTATTTTAGCCTGCAAAAAGAAAGGCTCCCCTACAGAAAATGCTATCCGTGTAGTGTACGCTATATTTTAAGTATTTTCACCACTTCATCTTTCCGTCAGACAGGCTTGTCATGGTAGTTGGTGTTACTAGTGTTACTTTCCCACCGCCCCCACTGTCGTTTTGCTTTTTTTTTTTTTTTTTTTATAGAAATAAAACCCATTTTGTTCATTTTGGCGTATCCGCTAAGGATGTGATGGTGAGAAATTTTCCTACCAGTTAATAAACTTGTAATAACACCGGTGTAACCAATTACAGCGGACATTTGCCAAGAAAAGATGAAGGTCAATGTGTAGTACGCTTACTATGATTTTTACTGTCAGGTGGCTGTGTGTCTGACGTCTACGGTCCAGCAGATATTTACCTGGCGCCACTGTAGTTCAGACGTTTTGACCGCTCCGTCCTTCGCATGGCAATTGCCTCATTAACAGTATGGTTCCCTTACAGCATTGGGTTTAAATTTTAAATATTGGCAAATAGATGCTTTTACTTTTCGCTTCAACACCAGATCTCTCAGTCTGTTAACTCTCTCTCGTCCCATGTGTGTGAAATATGACACCTGCTACTCTACACTGAGACTCCTTAAGGTGCCTTCACTTTCAGATTGTAATGTCCATCATCCGATAACGTGGCGCTGATAAGACAAAATGAACTAAATGGCTTCTACTTCTGTAAAAAAAAAAAAAAAAAAGCAAAATGACGGTGGGGGCGGTGGGTACGTGAGAAAATAGTCTAAATATAGGATACACTTAAATGGATATTAATTGTTTTAGGTCCACAGCATTGAATTGCTTTGCTCCAGCACCGGTGGTCTTCTCTATTTCTCAATGCTGGGGGCACGCTGACGTCATCTACTATATGTGGTACACCTCCAATGGACAATTACCTCATACAATTCCACTTTAAAACACCAAAACTATCCCTTTAATGCTCAACTCTGTAAGGGAGTGGTTGCATCTGGCCAGACATTTCCCTCTTCCCCTTCTCCAGAGCACTAGCAAAACGAAGTCCCTCTCAGATATTGGGGAGGCACAGAGCTCCAAGGGTAAATGTGGGGGTGAGGAGCAAGTGAGGGTTAGCGCTCCACCTCTTTTCCCCTTCAAAAGATGGACGCATGGCCATCAGAAAGAGAGACGTTTGATGTGGGATTTCTGTAAGGATTTACCTCTTCTCGTCATCGTCGTGACAAATACAAAATTCTGCGCATTTAATATGAATGTCTTGATCTTCTAGCTTGAAAATGTCCTTCAGCTTCATTTGGATAAATCCTTATTCTAATCCAGCCCTAATTAGAGACAATTACTGAATAAAGGGTGCAAAGAGACCAAAGGAGGCAGCTTGGAAGTGAGAAAGCGCCACAGCCCACAGCCATACAGTAACACTGAGCCCAGTAATGAAGAGCACAGATAACTAATTCATGGAACAACCAGACATTGGAAAATGTGGCACCATGATGACAAAATAATCACAGGATGACTAAATAATAATAGGAAAGAGGAATCATCGTGAACAGGCCTTAAAGCCCCCTAGATTTACCCCATCGTATCTTTTAACATGCGCTAACTCTAACTGCCATAAGCAGAAGGAGCAATTTCCACTGCTGCGGAGCACTGTCTGGGTTTACATGAGGATTAAGGTTTGGCTGTCGAGTCAGAATCCAACGTGAAGCCTTCTATAACAAACTGAAGTAATTAACAGCTCACTTTTAAGGCTAACCTCTTTCATTTAGTGTCCTACAGCTGCCTCTTCCCAGGAGTGAAGACCTTAACAAATGGCTTTAATAGGCAGACCTTCATAATGTAAACCCATAGTCTTGTGGGACAGCTCACAGCTTTGACCACAGAGCAAATATGAGTAATTTGTATACACGTCTGCTGGGAGCCATAACAACCGCACTGGGAGGAATTACTTTATGTAATTACTTGAGAAAATATCTTGGTGAGACACATGCACGGCTATGTCATGCTATGAAAGAGAAAAACAGAGAGAGAAAGGGAAAGAGAGAGAGAGATTATGTGATCTATCCCTATGGTGGTTAGGGCGCTCAGTGGAGAAGCTATGAGGCAATCACAAAGGCTCTTCAAATGCACCCAGCAAATTTACTCACATGGAAAATTAAGCAGAGACGGCATTCTGTCCCCCTAAAGACTTTAAGATATATGGCTGCTTTTCTAATTATCATGGGTCAGGTCCTAAATTGAGATATGTTCATATACCAGTGATTTCGGTGTAAATCTTCCTCTCTGTGATGATTCTTTCAACAGCATGCTTGCATGTCTGTCTGGCTTTTTCATCCTACATACTACATACTGTATGCATACTGTGTGTGCATGCGGTGGGTGATATATGAGTTGCAGTAGGATTGAGAGAGCCCTGTCGACAGCTGCTGGCTGCCATTCACACCTGAGAGGACCCATGTCCTGATGAGAATTAATGTACTCTGACATCCTTTGGGACTCTGGCAGCCCCCAGAGGGCCTAATGAAGAAATACAACCTTGCCAAGAGAGAGGGGGCATATCAAAAGGCTCCCTCAGGCCCCAGGAGAGGGCATATAGAGAGGGCATGGACAGGCAGAGGAGACATAGTGCAAGGATATTTGGGAGCGAGAGCGGAAAGCCTGAGATTATTCTCAGCCTTTTTGTCTCTTTTTTTTTTCCTCAGATACAGCGTGAGCCTCAGATGTTCATCATTATGCTGATCTACCTCGCTGTGTTAATTAAATATGCAGAAAGTGTCACCAACATATGCTGGAAAATTCTCACCTGCTCATTAAAATCCTAATAATCAATCATATTTTTCTAGAAGTCTTGAGAATGAACCAATTGCCTGCAGGTTACATTCCCTGACCTCCCAGCAAGCATGTATAGAGACACGCTCTAAAGGTCTGCAAGGTTAGAGGACCAACCTCTCTGGGTCATGTGTGCCCTTGAAAAGGTCACACATGGCCTATCTAAAAAGGACCCATGTTTGGGATTGAAGTATTGGTCATTATGCAAAATCTATTTAGGTCCCAAGTGATGTATCATCCAAGTACCAATTAAAATGCTTCCCTTTAAATTCAGGGTGACTTGTACATCTCTGAAGGGACAGATGGTAAAGCATAATGGTATATTTGTCCAGACAAGCCTGCCCAGCTCTCCATAGACCACAAAGTCAGGGCAGGAGGTAAAAACAAGTATTCCAGTCCTTCAACCTCAGCCTTTGCTCTCCCTAAATCCCTCATTTGCTCATCACTTTTCTTCCCCCACATCCTTCCCTCAATCCATCTCCCTGAAACAAAAAGCAGCACATTAGATTTCCAGTGCTCCACCACTCTTGGCAAACGGGGTGACTTTCACGAGTGAGGCAGGCAGGCAGAGTTTCTAATCTCAGAGGAGACTGTGAAATTCAGAAATAAAGATTAAATATGAAAGTCCGACCACCAGGAAGAGAAAAGAAAGACAGGCGTAGCAGTGAGGGCAAACTAGGTTGTGTAGGGTGTGCTGAGGGATGAAGATGTCTGCACCGTGCATACAGTTGTTGACTCTAAATGAGACCCGGGGTTTTTGCTCCAGTATGGGGGTGCCTGGGGGTAGCCTGGGGCCAGTACAGTGGAGGCGCTCCCAGAGGTTCAGTAGAGGACCATGGCAGAGTACACTGGGTCCCCTGCCAGGAGGACCAGCAGCCTCTGGATCCCCTCATGATGTTGACTAGCCATCCACAAACCACCAGGAAATGGCGGTAAGAGCTGACCCAGACAGAATTCCAGGCGTGTGACCATGTGACGTCAGTGCAACCAACATCTATCATTAGCACATCCACAAGCTCTACCCGCACGTCCTTCTTCTGTCCATTCAAGCTCCGCAGGACAATGCCCGCCGACGAAGCCAGTTGAGGCTCTCAAAGTGACCAGAGGACCGTCTTTTTGCTATTGCGCAACAGCTAAACTGGAGTTCATTTCAGCTGCTTTTTTTAATAGCTGCTCAGTAGTCACACAGCAGCGCTCGTTGCCAGCATATCCCCGTCTGAATTCGTCTCTGCCACTAATCCCTGAAAATTACAGTGTAATGCATCCAATGGAAAGTCACGGTGGCCACTCAGACCATCCCGCTCAGTCACAATGAAAAAGCCCTGAAATACAAGCATTTTTACTGAACCTATAGAGAAAGATATTTCCGAGTTCAGATTTAATTCTCTGCTCCCTCGCTACAGGCATCCTTTTATGAAATAAGGTTTGCCATTCAGCCAAGACTTCAACTGGCTTCCTGATTCATTTTAAAACAAAATGTTGTCAATCACCACCTTCAAAAACTTTGCTACATGTGAATGAAAAATAATAATAATAAAAAAAAAAAAAACATTGCCATTGAATTATGGAGCAACAGATAAGAGTGAAGCAATATACTCCTCAAAACACACTGCAACTCTCTCAATCCTCTTTGGACATTAACAGCCGAACAGTGACGTAGAAAGGGACGGAGGTGCTTTCTTCTTTGGCTCCAGTGTTTGGACAGAAATTGCTCTTTCATCCTCCATTAAAATTTCCCACACATTTCTGTCAAAACAATCCCTTCAAAGTCTCCTGTCAGACATGTATGCAGATGAGAAACACTCTTACCCAGTCATCCTGTGGGCAAACATTACTTCCAGCTGAGCAAACATGCCCAGACAGAACAAGCTATACATGACAGAAAGCTCCAGTTTCTTACTCCATATTGGTCAAATACTACTGCGTTAATACATATACTGTACTGTGTTACAGCCTCCAGCCTTATACTTGTTATACTGTATGCTTATATTTGTATACTGCAAATTAATTTTGACAACATAAAACATTAGAAAAGGAGCAGAAGAAGGTGGTAAACTGGTGGAAAAATGTTCAGGTTATGTTCACATGTAGCACTGGGGTTGTTATGTACTGTATAGTTTAAAGATGGTACTTTATCACAGTCTTGTTAACATTTACATTTCTTATCTATTGTTTGTGGTTTCCGCTTTTTCTTTGTTTTTTGTTTTCTACCCATGGAAATAGGTAGTGGGAGCTAATTGTGGCTTATTATGATATATGCACCGGTCTCCGCATGGATTTGGAAGCTGAGGAAGTTAATAAAGGACTTTTTTTTTTTTTTTAACTCAATCCTCTCTCCCTCTCTCTCTTTTAATGAGAGACAACAAACCTTAATCAAGGGCTGGTCATAATTGGCTTAAGTGTGGGTTTATGGAATAATCAATGAGCCTCTAGACACCGGTTTGATGTGATCATTTTGCAGCTGCAGGTCAGGCGAACTCTGACCTGACATGATAAATGTGGGAGCAGACCCTTGGCCTCTCTCAGTGTCAAACCTCTCATATTGGTCACAGTGGCCATGTACAAAATCCGCTGTGACCAATAATTGATGAAGTATTTGAAGCCTTATTTGTTGAAATGCATCATTTTAATGAGTGTGTGTGTCTGTGCCTGTGTGTGAGAGTGACATTTCAGCTGATACTGGGAACTGATCCCATACAGGCATGATTAAAAAAAAAAACTGTTATTGTTATTATTATTATTATTATTATTGTAGTAATAGCCGTTTACTGCTGAGCATGTATGGATGTAATATGATGTACTTTTGTAGCCTCTAACCGAATCTCCTGCTTCCCTTCTTGTTCTTTCAAACATCTGCTTTATTTTGCTGTTTCACTTTCAGCTGCATACGAGTCACGTTAAGTTGCTGCTGTGAAAACCAACATTTCCTGATTTTGCTGCTTCATAATAAAAGTTGTTTTAATAACAAAACAACAGGGGACTTTTATTGTCAAGAATATAGGAAATGACATGTGTTTATCACCGTTTTACAAGCAATACTTTGGCCACGAGTCACAGCCGTGGCTGCACACATCCTAAAGCAGGTAGCTCTGTTGTAATGGAGACGTAAACCCCTGCTGTGCTGGGCTGACTGCGCCGAGTCATGTATGGAAAAACCCTACAAGACATGAGAACTTGGCCTACACTGTACACACACTGCACTGCTACGTTCACAGCTATGGCTGACTTCATCTCTACGTCACTCCATCACACACTCCCTTGCCTAACATTAAGCACACACAAACACACTTAATTATTCCTTAAAGGAGTTTGTTACCATCTAACATATTTTAGTTTTAAAAACATCTTAAAAATACACAATTACTCAATGCTTTGGCCTGGTGGGGAGTTATCTCAGGCCCGGCTGGCCACTGGGTTTGCAATACACTGGTGGAAACCCTGGTATCAGTTTGGTGTATAGACTGGTGTAATGTCCAATAACCAATCCCGAATTTTTGGCAGTCTCGGAAAAACTGTTTCTTTGACTTATCATTGAAGGATGCTTTTAATCATTAGCAAACATCTACGTGGCATTAATCAACAGCCTGTGTAAAAATAATCTATTCAGCAATCACTAATAAACAGTGAAACGTTTTATTTATTTGAAAGATGTTTTACTGTGACCTCTGAACAGACGTAAAAAATGTGGACAGATTCTCTGAACATGAGCCAACTAAATCAAAGTGAGAGAGAGCATAAAATGTATGAACTTGTATGAAATGTTTCTAACATTAAAAAAAAAAAAAAATAGCGCACGTAATTTGTCGTCACATTAACTTATTAATTTGTCTCACTTGAAGGGAAAAAAACTGTGTACTGTCAGTAGAGTCATTACCACTGATGAGGTTAACAGTACAGTTATGGTCTGGATTATTTTTAAAAAAGGAGGAAAACGGAGTCTGACGGTGAAGACGTTTTGGGACTATGAATGAGAATCTGTGGAGTGGTGCTTGCAATCGTGAGAGTGGGTCTAGGAGAGTTATGGCTTTAGCTAGCCTGTAGTTTATGTGCACTCTGGGTAAAATGCAGAGCACTTTGAGAACATTTATCATAAAACACAGGGAAGGGACCGGGATGTAAAATGGCTGCTCTGCTCTGCCTCAGTATCTGATATAAACTCTCCAGATAAATAATGCATGACTCCACTGTTGAAAAGTGAGAGTGCCTCTTATTTCTTGCTCTGACAATTATAATGCTTTGTAAGGTTTTTGTTTTCCTCTTGTTTCATTTGGGAAAACTCTACTTCTCTTTTATTGTACTTAGAGCCAGACAATGTGGTTTTGCTTGTTTGTCCCAGTGTCAACTTTACTAAACTTAAGAACCTTATCATGAAGTAACGCTGCACAGACGTTGTGTAATATGGTTAAGGAAATGTAAGGCAAGGGATTGAGGAGATGGAAGGACTAACGGTGCTCAGATAAAGCTCAGATGGGTGATAGATAAATGTTTATAACATGCAAAAATGTATTTAATATTTCATGCACATGTACCATTATGCTCCCTTGTAGGAGCTACCTTGCTGAGCTGCTATGGCATGTGGTGTCCACACAGACAGCGTTGCTGCTACTGCCCGCCTTTTCTTTCTACATCGTTGGCCTTTTCATAATTACCATCAATAATTTCATTTCATTCTAGACAGAAATAGGTTAAAGTGGCAATTATTTAAAGAAATGTCTGTTGAGTCACTATCTATAGCCAAATGAAGTAACACAATGGTAATTCAGCCTACGGCCCACTGATGAAAGTATTGCAGTATTTATATATTTGCAGTACTACGATATGGGTGTCTGGGATGACATTCCCGGAAATAAGTAATAAACTTAAAGTCTGCACATAATTCTGAAAGCTTGAAGCTGAAGAACCAGGACTGAAATCTTAAGGAGAATGTGTTCATTTGCAAATATTAGTAATAATATACAATTAAAAGATAAGATAAGATGAACCTTTATTAATCCCTGGAGGGAAAAAGCCGGTACTGTATCACTTTATGACACCGTGCAAATCAGTGCAGTTTCTACAACACTGCCTTGTGTTAACAAATGAAGGGATTCTGTCCACAGAAACACCAGGTTTTTATATAGACACTGAAACTGCAAACTGATATGATGTCAATATGCTGTCAAAAAATAGGCTGCACTTGGGGCTCTTCTGTGTGGAGTTTGCATGTTCTCCCCATGTTAGCGTGGGTTTTCTCCGGGTACTCCGGCTTCCTCCCACAGTCCAAAAACATGCTGTGTAGGTTAATTGATGACTCTAAATTGCCTGTAGGTGTAGATGTGAGTGTGAATGGTTGTCTGTCTCGATGTTGTCTGTCTCTATGTGCCCTGTGATGGACTGGTGACCTGTCCTGGGTGTCCCCCGCCTTCGCCCAATGCCAGCTGGGATCGGCGCCAGCCCCCCCGCGACCCCCAACGGGATAAGCGGTTGAAGATGGACTTCATCCCTTACAATGGAAGAATGATTATAGATCAATCAGGAAATCCCTACATGCAGATTCAATTAAAAATTAAAATTAAATTTTAATTTAGTCAATTGACTGATTAACTGATTACTTAAGTACCATATTTTTCGCACTATAAGGCGCACTTAAAGTCGCACTTAATGTCGCCCAACTGTTTAACTTAGACACTGATGATGAAGGATTTTATGGATTTGTGGAAAAGGAATGAACTGAATAGTGAGTGTATTGTTTTGTATTTCACGTCTTATAACTGAAAAATGTTGAAAATTATTGAAGTTATTAAATATTAAATGAATTGAATAAAGTTTGACTTATCTGACCGTTTTGTTTCGCTTAGTGCGCCTTATAATCCGGTGCGCCTTATAGTGTGAAAAATATGGTATTCAAATAGTGACCAAAATCCAAGAATTATTCAATTTACAATGATATAACACAGAGAAAAGCAATGTTTTGTTTTTTGCTTTTTTTTAGCACTATATATGAAACTCTACTCTTCCCCATTTCTCCACACTTTTCTTTGTGAATTTTCCCAAAGCCATAAATAAAAGCTACATCTCCTCTCTGGAAAGGACACAGGCAGTGGGAACTCCATGCACATTGGCAGCATTTAGCAGGTGACAAATGGAGTTTCCCAGGCTGAACCAGCCCAGAAGGCTCACTCAGATGGGTTGATGAATGTAGAAGTGAGCCCCGACAGGCAGGTTTATTTTTATTACGTCTGTCATTGTACCTTTGCAAACACATACACATATACCGGGAGGACGTAGTCTTGAATCACAGTGAAAGATGTGTAGAGATGCCATCACAAGTTTTGGTTGTTATACTGCTGATAAAGATGCTTTCAGAAAATGTTCCACAACATGCCTTGCATCTCAAAATGATGCATGGCATATAGAAATCTTGAGCAAAGCAGTCGAATCAATGAATATAGCCCATTTCCTTTCTATTTCCTCAAAGACAACATTGAAGGATGATATGGGAGGAGTGAAAAAGAAAAAAATGTAAGGTTAATACACAAATAGATAGTAGGTAAAAGCACAAAACAAATGACAGTGATCTGGAAGACCCCTGTCTGAGTGGGACAAAACAGAGTCTTCTGTGTGCCCAGCTACTGATTGAATACCAAAACCATGAAGGGCAACAGTACAGGCAGTAGCTAAAGAACATCCACCATCATTTCATTCCCTTTCTCTCCCACTGAGAGAAACGCGTGATGGCAGGGGAAAAACACAGTTTCTTTATTTGGCTGCACACAGAGTACTTTATCTATTTGACAGAGGATGTGAAATCACAGAAAAGGAGAGTGGAGAAAGGAGGGGAATATTCTTTTTAAGAAAATGATTCATGGGCTCGAGGCTGTGCAGCTCATGAGTCAACAATGTACTGTGGGTGTCTTTGGGGGTGTGTTCAGCGAAGGTGTGTATCAATAGGTAATAAATCTAAGAGCATTCCCAGGATGAGGACGGCCTCGCAGGTGTCTCACTCTTAACACAGCAGCTTCAGCAGTACACACAGGTCACGGAAATACTGCGACTCAGTGCAGACCACAAGTCAGCTTGGAGCATGCCTGTGAATGCATGCTGTGTGGTGAGTATGGTGATACCAGTGTAAAAAAGCTTAAAGAAAATACTTAAGAACGTGGTTGCAGTCTTATTTCATACTGTGAATCTACATTAATGGATTGATTTTTGGACTGGACACATGATTATTTATTTTATTTTATGTTTCCTGAATTTGCGAATTTCCATTGTGCAGAAGTCTCTTTTCAATACATTATAATTAAGGATGCTAATTTAAAAAATAATAATTTTTAACCGATAACCAACCCTCCAACCAACAAGATTAGGGCCTCGCATGTCGCGGTACGCAAGCTGCAATGTATGAGCACAACAGGCAGGAGTTCCCAGCTCACCATCAGCAGAGTTACTGTAGCGGCCACGGTGCTGCGTGTAGCGTCGCAGCCATGCAGCCACTTCCCCAGTAAAAGTCTCCACAGCACATTGGGTTTGGTTTAGCAGGTTGTCAGCTGTGTGTCTGCTCGGTGTAACAATAGCGAGTGTCTGACAAACATTGTGTGTTTGTGCTATGTTAGCAGCTCCAGCGTTGCCGGTGGCTTCCTGCCACACATACAGTCTGTCAGCACGGTGTAACTGTAGCGACCTTCCGACTGACCGTGTGTATGCGGCGACAGTGAGTGTGGGTTTGTCGGTGGCATTATAGCTGTGAACGTAGTTGCAGCAGACAGTGTGTGTACAGTTTATTTGTCGGTGAATAAATACTACGAGGCTCCAACTCCTCCCCTCAAGACCGGAGCCAACTTCCTATATCTACAACTCAGACTTAGACTCTCTTAAGGTGGGCTCTTAAGATGGACCAACTTTTCTCTTTAAAATGACAAGCCGCTCCTCTGAGTTTTGCTCAGCTTTTTTGATTAAATATTAATATTTCTTTTAACTGTTTAGTCAATGGCGTTAATCGTTTAAAATGCTTTATGTAGGTTAACGGTTAAATGGTTAACTACTAACATCCCTAATTATAACATTATCTGAACCAAAAGGCTCTGAAGCGGGAACCAATAGTATGGAAGATAAATTCTCCCTTTGAAGCGTCTTGCTTGTTTCTCGAGCGTTTAAGGGGCTTAATATGTACTGAAAACAACAAAGAGAGGAAAGAGGGAGGTACACAGCTATCAATGGTATTGACTGAAAATTCGGACACACTTGCTTTCACCTTGTCTCATGTCAAGCGTCGCCATAGAACTCAATCAAATTAAGAGCAGCCAAGCTGAGACCCACTCTTTTCCACTCAAAGGAGCGAGGAGAAGCACTATGACCTGCTTAATGGTGATAAAATGGTCTTTAATGGGACTGGCGTGAAACAGATTTAATGTAGTGACTTAATGCTGAGGTCTCTCACCTCTCCCTAAGGCTCCTGGGAAGGCTACCATTATGTGATCAAAAACCCCTGCCACCTGATGGGCTAGCTGGAGACCCTGTATAATGAAGGTCAGCATGGACCTCTGGATAATGCATCGGGGTTTAAGGCTACAATTACTGATTATTTATATTGTTGATAAACTGATGAAAATAGCAACACATGGCCATCAAAAGTTACCAGTGCAAAGTGATTTTTTTTTTTTTTTGTAACATTTTGTTTTGCCTAAAGGTCCTGACACACCAAGCCAATGGTCGGTCATTGGCTAATTTTGGGCCATCAGTGAGCATCTGTCAGCCTTGTTTTTATGGTGTGTCCAGCACTGTCGGGTCTAGTCTGCCCGTGTTGGAGGATTTTTGGTCAATTCATGCATGTTGAATCAGCACCCGAGCCCATCAGTGACAGAACTGACTCTGATTGGCTGTTCAGCTTAAACAAATCAGTGCACGAGAAGAGAAACAGAAGTGATGAAAGCAAACCAGTGAATTAAGTCAAAAGAAAAAACACAGAAGGCTCTTTTGATCCTTTATCTTCATCTCGTCTGATCGTTCCAATACACGGATATGACATGGCCATCTGGAATGAAGCTAAGTGATGAGTGAGAGTGGCGTGAAAATGGTCGGCAAACTGCTTTGTTTCATGTACGTATCATAACACCGCCGTTCTCGGTCTTCTGGTTTTCCTTTTTGAATGAATGATGAGACTACCTCTGCCTGCTGGTGTAGAGAGTTATTTCATCTCATGCAGGCACAGAATGTACGTGATAGTTGGTTGTTGGCTGTTGTCTTTGCGGTGTGTTCAAATACAACTTTTGGCCAAGACAGAGACGACGTGAGGCGGCGCAACTGTTGGCCTTCGTCGCTGCTAGATCTTTGATGATGGTTTGGTGTATCTGGGCCTTAAAGTCAAGAAATGTAAAGACATGCTATTACAATGATACAATAGGAAAAGTGTCAAATTAGTTTGGAAGCCAATCATGGTCCAATATGCATCTTAAACAACTGTGATGTGAAAACACGAAGCTTCCAGTACACATGCATTGAAAACAGACTCTCACCTTGTGCTCAGCAGTTAAAACTTTTAAAATGAGCAATATTTGCATATTTATAGATTCTGGATATTTTAATGGGAGACAACAAGTAGATATAATTCTAAAAATGCAAAAACATTTTGTGGAAAAAGCATATCAGATAAAAATTACTATTCAAGCAGACTATTTTTACATATCTTAAAACATGTCTGGAGGTGATCTTTAATAAATGACAGTTACAGTAATTGGTTGTCAAAAAATGCATATTGTTGATTGCCTAATCAATTAATCACCTCATTGTTTCATTGGCACTACCAAGCCACTTAATCTACCAAGCCCACAGTTTTTACTCTATTAGCTCCAAGCAGAACATGTCCCATAAAAATACAATGGCTCAGTGCTGTGACCTGAGGTCAGATGTCTGACTATCCGATGAACTGGAGAAAAAAACACCTGCAAAATACTGAGACGCTTTCTTCCATCTCACCCACAATAACACACAGAGTGGATTCAGCGAGCCATTTCTTCCGGATCAAATGATTACAAATTGTAATTTCTCGGGATGTGACATCTCTAAGCTCATCTTTCTGTTGTGTCATTTCTGTTTCGTTCAGCCAGAGTGGGTTTTAGTCTCCAGTTCATCTGGAGTTCAAATGGAGCATCAGGGATTGTTCACCCTGTCGGTGTCTGTGAGGTGTCTTGTAAGGAGCGGCCAGGGAGGAATCCTTTCAATTAGAGTGATTTATGAGAGACCTTATTGAGCTTATTACGCATGGGCTAAGACTGGGAGTTTTCTGTTCTGTACAGAGGGTAATTTACGTGTTGATTACATGAAGACGAATTGGAAGCTTCATAAATATTCCTGAAAGTATCAAATCTCATCCTGACTGTCATCAATCTATGATAACTTGCACTCCATTAGTCTTAATGAACTTCATCAACCCAACAATTTCCTCCCTATTTTCTATTGCATGCCACTAACAACAAAACTGACAAAAACAGTTTTCAAACACAGTTGTCCCAGGTTTTGTTGTATCATAAAAGGAGGAAATTATTAAACTCTCTCTGCTTCTTTTATATTTGCAAATAATGCATATTTTTGCAGTTTCAGAGACTACCTGCCCTCTCCAAGGATTGTCTAATGGTGGCACTAATAATGTTATCTTACAATGTATCGGCGCTGCAAAATAAGCTTTTAAATCTCAAACAATTATGTAGGCCTCATTATGCAATTCAGCAAAGGCATTTAACTGTAATGCTCCAACTTTGTAAAGATAAAAAATATACTTCCAGCACAGTTAAAAGGGTATAAACATGTGTTATTTTTCCCTTGTCTTGCACAAAATAGGACTGGGGAAAAGTTTAATGACAATTGTGTAATTTCAAAAGTCAGCAGAAAGGTATTATTAACATAAGGAGCATCACCACCATGATGGTTTCAGTGAAAAACAGCAGAGGCCTCTGTTGTATTAGAGTGTCTTCTGAAAACAATATGTGCTGCTATGTGCCAGTACTGAATGATATTAGATGATTGCACAAGGTAATCATACATTATCTTTGCACATTTGTGGGCACAACAGTGATCTGAAAATTGTTTGCAAAATTTGCGCAAGGTTTCAAAGGGCTGCCAATTGATTAAAAATATTTAATCGCAATTAATCGCATGATTGTCCAAAATTAGTCATGCTTCATTGTAAATTAATAAACCATTTTTTATCTGTTCAAAATGTACCTTAAAGGCAAACTCTTACCAACATGAGAGTGGGCAAATAAGCTGCTTTATGTAAATCTATATATCTATTTATTATTGGAAATCAATTAACAACACAAAACAATGACATATATTGTTCAGAAAACCTCAGTTACTGCATTTAGTAAAGAAAAAAAATGCTCAAATCATCTATCCATCCATTGTCAACCGCTTATCCCGTTAGGGGTTGCGGGGGCTGCTGGAGCTGATCCCAGCTGGCATTGGGCGAAGGCGGGGTTCACCCTGGACAGGTCGCCAGACCATCTCAGGACTATGCTCAAATCATAACGTGGCAAACTGCAGCCCGACAGGCAACGACCGCTGTCAGTGTGTCAGTGTGCTGACTTGACTATGACTTGCCCCAAAACTGCATGTGACCATCACAAAGTGGGTCTGTAAAGATAAGACTCGTGGGTACCCATACAACCCATTTTCATTCACATATCTAGAGGTCAGAGGTCAAGAGACCCCTTTGAAAATGGCCATGGCAGTTTTTCTTGCAAAAATCTAGTAATCCGGATTGTTATTTATCCTCCTTCACGACAAGCTAGTATGGCGTGGTTGGTACTGATGGATTCCTTTATTTCATTTATTCATCAGTTTTCTAGTTTCATATGATACCAGTATCTTTACTCTAGGGTTAAAAGTGAGCCCGCTATAACCTACGAAAGACTGATTGACAGCCCTACAGAATACAATTGAGGAAAATGGTTTCTAACACAGTTCTTCATCTCCATTGTTGAATTCACGGCTCCACTGCAATACAAGAACAGGCCTTTATAACAAGCTTGGTTATTGTGTAAACTGTAGGATATGGATAAAAAATGCATTTCATCAAGGCAAGGAGGTTTATTGGGGGGAAAGGACAGGGGCAGGGCACATAATAGGCAACAATACAGAGATCCCTGGAGCCGTGTGGAAGTCCCTCAGTCCACGCTGATGAGAATTACCAAGGGTTGACTCTCCTCTATATTTAATACAACTTGTTAAGTAGACATGCAGTATCATTAGAGATAAAATAAATCCTATCTGACAGCTTTGGTTGAGCTTGTCGTTTACAGATATGGAATCTGTGCTCTTGTTCTTTCACAATAGAAACATTGGCTCATTTCTTGTCTACACGGATGAGCTGCCCAATTTTACGCCAGCCTTTGAAGGTAATTTTACATTGCCTAGGCCTCTCTGATTTCAACTTTGTATGCATTATTTACAGAGAAAAAGGGGGGCAGGGCAGGTCTATCAAAATACTCCTTGCCCCAGGTAATTATCCAGAAGTCTTAGTCCAGCCCCGTTGATGAAATGTGCTCATGTTTATGCACATGAAGGGGATTACACATTCAAACAGTCAGACCACTATTTCACTTCCTCACTGCGTAATTATAAACGGATTAGACTGCATTCAAAATGCAAAGACACCCCTTATTTTGAACCATATCCTGTTCCGAATAATATTGCCCGTATGAATGTGTGTGCTTCTCTTATCTCTGCTTTATTTAATTTGGTGGGGGGAAAAAACAAGGTGTTTTGGAGTGTATGAAAAAGCAAAATAAAAAATGGTAAGACAATAATTTATATTTCAAATCCATGGAGCTTCACAGTGTTAAAGTCATAATGGGCTGCAGGCAATGAGAGGAAAGACATGGTGAATTAATTAGCCTGGCAAATAGAGAGGCACCCTGTATTGACCCCTCGGTGGTTTCCTCCCTCCGCCTCTCTGCCAGCCACACAAATCAACAGAGTCACTTTCAGCATTTTAAAAAATAGTCTTAACCGATAACCAAGCCCCTTAACCGATTATTAACTGTTAACCAACAAGATTAGCGCCTCGCATGCAGCGTTGCGCCAGCTGCAGTATATGAGCACAACAGACAACTGAGTCAACGGCGGTGAGTATGGGTTTGTTGGTGGCATTATAGCTGTGAAAGTAGCTGTGGCAGACAGTGTGCGTACAGTTTATTTGTCTGTGAGGCTACAAGCTACAACTCCTCAGCTGGAAGGCCCGAGCCAACTTCCTGTGTCTCTCTCTTAAGGTGGACCAGCTTGTCGTCCTTAAAGTGACGAGCCTCCTCCACGCTTTTCTCAGCTTTTTAATTAATTATTGATATTTCTTTTAACTGATATTATTAATCGGTTAAAATGCCTAATGCCGGTTATCAGTTAAACGGTTAATTATTGACATCCCTACTAACTTGCATCAGATAAACACCTGGATTAAAAGTGTAAAATGTGACTGAGAAGTCTACCTGCTTAGAAAAAACACTATTTTGATTTGTAGATGGATATTATATTATTTCTGTTTGATTTTTGTATTTTGTGGCCTGTATTGGAGTAGATGGTGACTATAGTGTAAGCATGTTTTCATGAAAGAATAGCATACGCAATGCATAATGTTATACACACACACACACACACACACACACACACACACACACACACACACACACACACACACCCCTATAATTTCATCAGCAGCGGAGCAGAGGGTGATAATAAAAGCTAGTAATCCATTTGGTGCTTACACATCCATATAGAGTTCAAAGGTGACACTATAGCTGGAGCAGGAACAGACTGACTGAAAATAGATTGATACACTTACTGATAACAGCAGAGCGTGCCTATATGATGATTGTATTTTCCTACCTGCTGTAATATTTAGGCTTTGATTTACAACAGACTGTAAAATCTTTTCAGATAAAAACTGATGCCTATAGTTTGCGACGTATTCATAATCCATGCAAATCAAATAACAGTAATTTGACTCTACCATAGTATGACACATAATCATGCATTTTTCATCATACAATGTACATTGTTTTTGTTTTCTCCTGATATCACGTCAATCCCTCTGTCTGTTAACATAAATGAGTGTCATATAGGATTAAAGACAGTCATTAAATAATACACTCTGGAAAATATATAATATTGTATATTAACATCATCATGTGGCTGTTTTTAAAGTTTGACAAATTACACATCTTCACCACACCTTGATGCTTGTTTCCTTTCCACATATTTATTGATAGGGGTGAGGGGGAAAAAAAAAAAATCAATTCATCTTTGTATTGCAATTTTTTTTTCCGCAATTTTACAGTCGATTTTTTTTAATGCCAGAACTCATATATTTGCTTCATTTGAGTCCATGTGGGGGTAGAAGGAAATTACTGCTTCTAATGTTGTAGTCTGAGTAACGTGACGTCATACCCGTTGTACTGTAACCGTCAGCCAATACAAACAGCAGCCGGCCTGCCGTAGCGAGCAGAAACCGGCAAATATGAAAGAGCAAAAAACAGCGGAGGGTCGGGCGTAGATACGACCTGCACTTTCACATTTTAAATCCAAACACTACACATACAGTAAAGAGCCGGACATCATGGCTAAAGTTGCATGCTAACTCTCTCATGGACAGGAAACATTATCATATTGCGGTAACGTACAGTCAAGCCAGTCGTCACCCTCATCTCTCTGGTCAGATCAGTATCAGTATAAAAAGAACAAAACTAATTGCAGATCTAGCAATGGACTTAGCAAAGTTAGCAGAAGTATACACGTGTGACTACATCTGGTTTTCAAAATAAAATG
This sequence comes from Pterois miles, assembly GCA_947000775.1. Lineage (NCBI taxonomy): Eukaryota > Metazoa > Chordata > Actinopteri > Perciformes > Scorpaenidae > Pterois > Pterois miles. The sequence goes on from CAMQGK010000463.1 coordinate 3,913,057, forward strand.
TTAATAAAAGCAACTGTATATACAAAATACACATGAATACATAAGGAAATAAGATTGACTGGAAAACGTTTTATACCAGAAGTATAATACATGTTACTTCTCCTTTATAAATTAAAAAGAAAATATGAGAGAAAAATCTTTATTCTTTGATTTTTGGGTTGCTGGGAAAAGAATTTAATAAATAATACCTGACAATGATCATGATATATTTGACTTCAGGACATCTCTGACTACATACATGCAAACATTTTTACTGTATTAATTTAGACATAAGTATAAGATAAGTAAAAGTCCCTGGAAGTGTATGATTCAACTTTTCCCCTTCGTCTAGTGTTAAAAATAAACCTAACAAATAATGCAATTACCAAAATACATATCAAATTGGCACCCAAGTATCATGGTAGTATTGAATCTGGTGATAGGTGTATCGTCTCAGTCCTATTAACTAAATACATAAATGACACTTAACAGAAGTTCCTCTGAACTTTTAGTGCATGAACAGTGCTACCAAAAGTTTAGTTGCTGTTGTGCATTAAGCCAAACCATCAGCTCTATGGTTCTTTTTCCTTTAATCAGGAGGAAATCCCGCTGCACAATGCTGTAATGCTTGCAGACGGGCAATATTACAGCTAAGGGAGCCCTCTGGCACATTAGAGAGGTGGAGGTTGAGAGAGCAGGCCCTAGTCATTCCTACAATAAGGAAGAGTCACACCAGAGACAGAAACAATAACTGCACTTCCTCTACAATGGTGCCCCCATGCACCCAAATGCAGAAAAATGACAGGAGGTGACGTTCCCCGCTGCATTACTTTTGAGTTACAGAGGTGATTTGCAATTCAAAGAGTCTTAGGAGTGCTGACCACAACACTACCGCCTCCACGGGCCCACTGAGGCAAATAAGACCTGGGGCAATTTGCAGCCGCTTTTGCTTGGAAACACACTTTTAGGCCAAGTCATGTAAAATAAAAAATATGATAAATACCAAAACTAATGAGGCCAAATTTTGTTTTCTGAACTAAAAATAGAGGCGGGTGTTAGGAGTTAACTTCATGTCAAGGCTACCTTTTCTTGGAGCAACACAGAGTCGGCCTTGACAATGTTGCAAAGTAGCTCTGATGCTCCACTTGTAAATTAATGCTTTGCATATCTGCTTAACTGGTGAAACCACCAGTAAAGTCTTACTTATGAAAGCTGTGTGCAATGTTTAGATTTGCATTTGTTTGAAGCTAGTGGAATTCAAAAAGTGAACTTGTGATCAAGCATTTCTGTGTAAGAATAAAAATCTGTTATTTGAAAACTATTTCAATTATGACAGCCACAACCTGAAACATTCTTACCTGAACTATTAATCATAGTGTGTGACTTCTGTGCTGCCATATGGAGGAGCAGCATGTGAAGAGCACCAAACTTGCTGATCCTCTGTAACTGGGCCCAATTAATCTTGCCGCCTGCATCATCCACATCAGGTCTGTAGTGTGCTGTGCTCCAGCCAGAGAGAAATACAAGTACTGTATTTCTCCCAGCAGCCTGTCCGGTCAGAAACAGGAGAAGTCAAAGCACCTGTGATTAATGATGGAGAGTTAAACTACGATAGATGATTTAGGATGACTCGGAAAAAGGAGGGGCAGGGATTTAGCCTGAGGTTTAGCACCACAGTTAGGATATTTGTGAAAGGTGAAACTGACATAACATACTTAAACTTCATTGATAATGATGACTGATAAAAAGCGAAATATCAGTTTTACACAAGGCAGAAGTGAGCATGGCTCACATACCCCCACTCAACCCGCTCCCACAACAGCCTACCATCATACCAACTTTGAAGTTCCTAAGTTAAATAGTTTTCAAGTTCTCCTCCAGAAATGAAACAGATGTCGAAAATAATCACTTTTTTGAGAGAAAATTAAAACACTTTATAGCAGCACCCTGTAATTCTAACCTTAGAAAGGCGCAACTAGACCACACTGCCAAGCTGCAATATTTTGCCCCCGAAAAGAAACTGAAGTTGAAAAAAAAAAAAAAAATTCCGAAAGATTTTGGCCGAAATTTCAGAAATTTTGGACATCCTGGACTTTTAAACCCCAGAAGACACGACTACACCACACTGTGAACATCACAGAAGGACAGACGGACCCATGGAACATAACCGACTATGTTGTTGCAGGGGGTATAAAAATCTTAACTGCACTCAATACAATTGCATTCAATAGACTTTTGAGTGCCGTAATATTTCAGTTCCTGTCTCTTTTAGCATATGAAATACCTGTCTATAATGTACGAGTGTAGAAACAAGACTTAGTCTTTGCACACCAAGTCCGTATTTCTCATATGCAGTTTTTTAACCCATCATCCGATAAAAAACATTATGCACAGAAACCTTGCACACCGAGTCCGATGCATTTTATTATTCTGTCTGTTGTGAAAATTCGCAATACGAGACAAAACTGAATTGATTACGTGGGTACTACGGATAGCGCTAATCCAGAACGGGGCTAATGAATGAATGACATTAGCAAGAAGCTATTGTTTAGCGGCCCAGAGCACAATCACCACTGTCTAATCCTTCTTACATCCTTTGTTTTGTAATCATCCCCAATTCAAAGCTATTCTGCAATCACCTGCCGCAATCTATCTTCAACTTGCGTGTCGACCGTCATCTACTGTGGGTAATACACTGCATCATTACTGGGCAACACGTTCCAGATGAAACCACAGGAACCTTAACTGGACTGGACTTATATCAGAGGCCAATATCTGTATGATTAGTTCCTGGTTCCCTAAATCACTATTTATTAGGCGCTGATTCTTGCATCTGTGAATAATCAAGTGTTATGAACTATGGAAGTGTAAAAAGTTTATCAAAAAAAAAAAATTCTGATGTGACTATCTGTACAACCAATTAATTGACAGATTGATTGACCTGTGCAATGTGAGAAGGCAAAAGCCACTTTCTCATGCAAAGGAATCAATCAGTACTACAAGGAGAATCTATGGCTGCTAATCAGTTACTGCTTGGCTCAAGGTGAAGAGTCCTGTTTTGTGAATCAAGATATGAGCACAGGAGCTGCAGCTGGTCAGCAACACCAGTGTGTCTGTGTAACCGACAAAGATTTTCTAGTTGTGACAAGCGTTGGAATCAAAACTTAATACTTTTTACAAGTGGCAATGGGTGCACAAGCCTAGAGTAGTGTAATTTTCTCCACACATGCACCTACTGTCATTTAACTATTTTTGAAAAAAGCCAGCATATCAAGCGAGCCTCAAGGATAAAATATAACATCCTCTTTACGTTAGTTCAAATGATGTGACTTTAGCAAACTAACAGCAGACACCTGCACCAGTGTGGCTGGACTCTGGAGTGCTGTTACAGTGGATTGGGGTCATTTCATATCGTGGGAGGCCTGTCCCTGGACTTTATTCATATTAGCTCGACAGAATCTAAACAAAATTTGAACCATGCTACTAGACGTGTGTAGCCTATTTTGTCCTCAGTTTATTTATTAAAATGTGTCCAGCTTACAGTATGATCTTATTTTATCTTTTATTACCTTATTATAAAATATTACAATTCGAGTTAAAGACAAGCTTCATTTCATACGAATTAGCCAATGTAGTCTAAAGGAAACTATTTACAAAGCTATAATACCAAAATAGGGTTGCAAAACTTAAAAAGTATTGTAAAAATTCACCATTAGAAACTTGGAAGCCATAAACTGGCATCAACCAACGACTCCCTGCAAAACCAGTTTGCACTTCTACCATTTTCTTGCTGGAGAATCACCCAGAGCTCCATCATAACGAACCAAAGTCCTTGTCCAACAGGTGCAGAATCGTCTGCACCACCCCAACTATCCTGTTAAAGGCACACTGTGTGACGATGTCCCATTTTAAGTCAAATTCATGTTTGTGGGGATTCAGAGTCATTGCAGTTGTCAGCAGGATGTCAGAAGGTCATTTGCTGTTTTTATGACAGAGGACAATTACTGTACTCACACAGTACCTTGTGTAGATCCTGTCAGGCAAACTTTGGCTTAGTTGTTTTACTTACAGTAATTAACTGACAGGGTTGCATTCAGTTATTCAGCTATGTTTATACATATACAATGATGCTCCCACTGTCAATCCTGCAAGTATTGTGATCTTTCAAGGTTGCAAACAATGTGATGGTGAGCCACAAACGTTTACACCAAACAGAGACAAAATGTGCTTACACCCAATGAAATGATTTGAGCTGCAGTGGCTCAAGTCAGCAGTGCGGATGGTAACTAAACAGACTCAAACGGTGTAGGACTTGATATCTGTTTGACATTACCATAGACAATTTTTAAATGTAAATATCATTCTGAACAAATTCTTGCAGCAGCAATCGGGTAGTGTAGATAATGAAACAGCCATAAAAATCCATATTTTGCCTTATTTTGTTTCAAGGTTAGGGTGAAAAAGGCTACTTGAAAGTGCCTGGCAGCTTAAAACAAGCAAGTGAACCACATAACTGTAGATAATTATCACATGTATAGATTTCAGCAACTCAGCATCTCATTACAGTCCAGCACATATTTTGTTTAAAGTCACTTTGATTGTGTTTGACTTGAGCAATAACGGAGCCTGTTGGACCAGAGTCTATCTGTGTTTGCCTATAACTCAAACCAACACAGCACACGCTCATTGCAGCATCTGGCTTTCACATTACATTTGAGGCAGAGTTTTGAGGAGCCTCTGAAATGTGTTGGAATTAAATTAAAACGTGCGCTCTGCCTGGGCAAACTGGACATTTTCCAAGAGTGCATTTCACACACCATAAACACTACAGAAATCTTTAAACATATAACCTAAAAGGGCACTGCTGAGTCTTTTAGATTCTTCGGGCAGCGTGCATTTAAAAATCTCCCAAAAATAACAAGCTGTTTTGCATTTGAAAGAAAGAAGGAGGCACATAATTCCTGAGAATTTATGGTTCTTGAAATCAAAAGTTTTCTTTTTTTCACATCTTAATATTTCAAATTGACTTCAGAATAGCTGGAGTTGTGAAGGAGGTAACAGTGTAGTGTAGGTATATGGGACTTCATTGCTGTAAATAATTAAATAATGACTGCACTGATTAAAATCAACAGGGATATATATACAGTATATACAACTGAAAGCAAAAGTATGTGAACGCTTTGGGAGTTTTCTGCATAAATTGGTCATAAAATGTGTTCTGATCTTCATCTACGACACAACAGACAAATACAGTCTTCTTCCGCACAAAAAAAATTATGTTTTCATGTTTTTATTGAACACAACATGTAAACATTCACAGTGCAGGGTGGAAAAAGTATGTGAACCGTTGGATTTAATAACTGGTTGACCCTCCTTGGACAGCAATAACCAAATGTTTCCTGCAGATCAGACCTGCACAACGGTTAGGAGGAATTTTGGTCCATAATTTTGCTTACTCTTTTGATGTCAAACCCAAATGTTTTCAGTGTACAGAAAAAAAATAAAGGAACTGGCCTCACTGTTCCAGTAGTTTTGGAGGGACTGTGTACATCATAGGTGTCAAACTCTGGCCCGCGGGCCAAATTTGGCCCACAGTGTAATTATATTTGGCCCGCAAGGCAATATAAAATTACCATTACAGCTGGCCCGCCGGTACAGAACAACGCATTCACCGCTAATACTACAAATCCCATAATGCTCTGCTGTTGTTTTGGCGCGTCAATCAGGACAGGACCCAGACACGCCCTCTACTCTGTCAGTAGGGATCAGTGCTTCGGCAGGAAAGCCCCGGCTCACCCTGCCTCCCCGGGCCTCTCCCAGACCACGCCGCGACCTCATACTACCGCTGTCGCCGTGGCACCCCTTCCCAAAAATGTCGAAAAGAAAGGCAGAAAACAGAAGCTTTCTGGACAGGTGGGAGGCAGATTATCTGTTTACATATGTAAAAACAGACCCGTTTGTCTTGTTTGTGGAGCCAACGTGTCTGTAACTAAGGGGTACAGCATTAGACGACACTAGGAAACACCAGGACAAGAACAAGGACCTGGACACGACTCCAAAGAGCCAGAAAGTGGAGGAGATGAAAAGAAGTTTGGTTTCACAACAGATTATGTTCAAATCACAAAGTGAGGCTGCTGGAAAGGCTAGTTATACTGTGGCAAAAGAAATCACAAAATCAAGCTTGGGCACATCAGGTTAGATCAGTGTGGTGCAAACTGAGCAATAATTAATCTTCTTTATGCACTTTTTCTTGCTCCTCCAAGGCTTGAATGGTTGATTCATTCATTATTGTTCTTTTATTTTCAGATTTATTAGCCTGTGGAAAAAGCTTATTTTGATATTTATCTCAGAATGCTGCAAATAGAAAAGAGGCATACAGTTTTTATTTAAATTTTATTTAATATACCATTCATATGTTTTTTTTTTTTATTTGAAATTCGATTTTGCATGTCTGCACTATTAGTTATTAAGTGCTGCTTGTTCCATATTCAGTGTTAAAGCAAAACTTGTTTGGGTCCATATTAAAGGTTCATTTGTTCAACGTTGGCCCGCGGCTTTGTTTCATTTTAAATTTTGGCCCACTGTGTATTTGAGTTTGACACCCCTGGTGTACATCTATATTAGGTCTACCATGAACGTAATCAAGACATAAAAGGAATCAACTCACTTCCTTCCCTAAAACTTATTTGACAAATGTCATAATCTTTCTTCTCAATTAACACCACTGCTTCTGTAACGTAGCACACATTTTATTTTATTTTTGCAATTTGTTTTTGCTCCACAGTTCAAATCAGATGAGCTGAAGCACGGAGGAGAAAGAAAACAAAATCGGCATCGCAGCTTCCACAATATCACTGATGTTCAAAGTGAATGAATTCATGAAAGAGGTAAACAAGAGACAGCTTTGAACCACAAAGGGAAGGTACTCCTCAAGCAGTGTTACCAATACAGGACCCAGACTGCTTAGAAATCCTTTTAGCATACCCCTAATGCAATATTTTACTAGTTATCAAATTGAGGTTCACATATGGTGTGGCCGCTACAAAATCCTAAAAACAAACTGTTATTAAGCCCCCAAATTTATGTCAACTAACCACCATCTGTGCCAGAGCCGACTTACAGTAAAACCAATGTCTCGTTAGCAGCTTAAGCAAAACTACTGCACGATATGAAAACAGATATGATTATATAACATAATACAATAACAAATCTGGTTAAAGCCAACAGGAGGGACAGAAACTCCATTCAGAATCTCAACCTCTTCTTATTATTCCTCTCCAAATCTAATCCTGTCAGACAATAAACTACATAAATGCGTCTAATAGGATTACAGCCAGTGAAAATATGTTGGCGAGAAGAGGGATAGAAGCATGGGGGAGGGAAGGGGGGGGATAAGTGGGGTACCTTTACCACTTTCAAACACTCAAAAGAAAGCATGAATAGAGGGTCAAGACTTGTGAAGGACTACACGTTTCCCAAACTGTGGATCAGGGCTAATTCCTCCTGGCCCACGGCTGAGCGCAGGGTTTTGGCTTCAAGCAGCAGTGAGTTTATTTAGTGGGTCGCTGGAACATTCCTCAAGTCTCAGCTGAGGCCGAACAATAAGATGTCCAAATGACCTTTGTCCTCCGCTTTCAATAACAGTGTCTACAAAATGTTTAATAATTAACACATCTGGGTGTTCCCATTTCATAACCTGTTTGATTACTCTGACTGCCAACTGGTGCTTCAAACTGTTGATTATGTTGCCATTTACCATTTGCACTGGTCTTGCACTGGTTTCACCATGTTTGCCTTGGCCTTAAACCTGCTTCCACCCACAAGGTTATAAGGCTCAGTGGAGGGATCTGGATCTGCTGACATCCACAAATGCAGCACTCATATTTACACAAACTGGCACAACTGTGAAGAAAAGATTGAGTGAATAAAACTGATAGAAAGACCAACCATCATTTTGTCTGTCACTTTGCATTAGAAAAGAAATTATTCCAGTAAATGCACATATACACATACCCACACAGGCCTTACCTTTAATGGACTATTGCTCTGTGATAAACGGTCCCGTGCCTCCTTGGGACCACCTACCCAGCAGGAAAACCAGGTCATGCACCTGGAAGTGGTCAGAGCCCCACACACTAACAAACTGCGTGTGATTAAGGTTGGCTATTACTCAGGACCTTGGCCCACACCAGAGCCAGACAGAGGTGGAGATAGGGGGCACTGGGAGCTGGGAGAGGAGGGACGGACTACACACATCAGGAGGGAGGAATTATTAATATAAGCAAAGAGCCAAATCCAACATACTGCAAACACACACACAGACATGTAGGGTACTAACATAAACACAGATGTTGGGAAACACACCCAGACTGACACCAAAAATATTTGACCTACAGTGGTATGCATTTATGCTTATCTGTATTAACTATGGCTGGCTGGTGAACACAAGTAACCACCTGCTTTTTTTAATCAATATTTGATGCTGATATTTTCATGACACCTCCAGGAAATCAGCTTTTTACTGAAGCCTCTGCCACTTTCAAGAATGGACCAAAGAGGATGGTGATACTGATCTATACTGTACTATAAGATATCTGATTGGAACATATCTGTTTGTTTGTTTTTTTTAAACAAACACAATTCAAGCAATTAGAAAAATATAGCAATAATAATAATAATAATAACAATAAATATTAATATTATTATTATTATTATTATTATTATTATTATTATTCTTTATTATTATCATTAGCATTATTATTTAATAATAATAATAATAATTTACCAATTGATTTATTGTTTTCGTTTATTTTTTAACAAAACCAAACAAAAACATAGACAAGCATTCCCTGGTATCTCATCAAATGTGAATCTGTTTATCATTTAAATTGAATATTGGTTGGACAAAACAAGCAATTTATAAATGACTCCTTGTGCTGGGTAATTTTAAAGTTTTATGACATTTTAAAGGCTAAACAATGCATTGATTAATTAAAAAATATATATTCACTAATGACATTATTCATGAGTTGCAGCCCTGGACATTATAAAGTTTAAAAAAATAAACATTATAAACAAAGAGCAAATATAATTTGAATGGTAAACTTCACTGGGCATTATTATAAAAAATAACTGCGTAAACACAAATATACACATGTTAAACCTGAACTGAAAAAATAAAGATCAGAGCATATAAAAATGGAAATACACATAAATGATTCATCTGTGATAAACAGATTCAGGATAAGCGTCCAGACTACCACGTGCCTGCACATTGAAGCAGAGCATAATGTTCACTGAGGCTAATTCTATCTTCCCCACAGATGAAGACAAACTACATAATATCATGGTTGAGCACCTGGGCTCTTTCCGAATGACCCCAGCATGCGTCTTCCAAGAGGAGAAAAATCTTAAATGTGAAACAGCTGCTCGACTTATGGCCATTTACACAGTTGATTCTGTGGACCTCCACCAGTAATGATCAGAAACATAACACTCCGGTTATTCCTGCCACTTGCACAAAGAGTCATATTATCAATATGGTGTTTTCAGTGTGGGTTATGCTCTGCAGGACATTTCTAAGCTGGAAGACCTATCAGGGTCTGGATTGAGAGGGAAGCACTGCCTTTCAGTTTCTGGACAGCAGACAAACATCCTCCCAGTTGTTTGTACTGTAAATCACATTATGCTCCAGAACGCCCTCCAACAAACCTGCCGTCTACCAACACCTCCCACTGTGACACATTAATTATAACTTCCTGTATACAGCCTATCCCAAGCCATGAATACGTAATGCCCCAAAATGAGTCATATTCACATAGCAGACGCCCAGCAGTGAATAAATACAACCTATCCATCACACACTGCCCAGTGAAAAATTATTGAAAGCCCACAGAGCCAGACAGGAGGCAGGGCCTAGCCAACGGGAAGAGTGGAAATTATTATACTTTATCTTTAAAAAAAAAAAAAAAGGGGAAATATAGCAGCCATCACAATGTCCCAATTATGCCCTGTATGCCAGACAAACCCTGAGAACTGACAGATTCAATGAAAATACATGTCAGGATCAGAGCAGGTAACAAGCAGGTGCTCTTTTAAATTCTGACTTCATATCATTTCAGTCCAAACAAGCTTCTAACATGGGGTGTGACTTGATTTTTCTCACTCCTGAAAGCCATCTCTGTCTTTCCTTGGGACGGTGAAAAATGCAGCGGAACCTGGCAGGTCATTCGTCTCTGTTGTCCCAGTGGGTGGTGTTGGCTACAGGTTGACTAATGGTCCTGTTGAAATGCTTCAGATGTCTGAGTAATGACAAGCTATAAAAGCTAAGCTGACTACAAAGTCAACTAATCTGAGACACATTGGCTGTTTTCCACTGATGAGGCCTGATAACATTTAGGATAAGGATATAACATAACAATATGGAGGCTAAGGTGAGATCTTGGCACTTATTTGGTTCATTGATAATGAGATAATAAGTCCAAACATTAAATGAACTGAGACTACACAAAAGAAGTTAATGGTATGGTTGGATCTGAACAGTCGGTTACATTTTAAATTTATTACGCTCCACGGCTAACAAATCTCTTACAGCTGTTAATTCAAAAATCTACTTGCCCAAAGTAAATTTTTACTCACCCCAATACAAATTATGTTATTAATTAGTAGTTCAAAGACCAAAGTTAACGGCCATGTTTAATCTTTATTTAAGTTAATGAACGTGGAGTTTCACCTATATCCTCTATCACCACCAAACTAAACTCCTTCTTTTGAAATACGAGCTTGTGCTTCAGCTCGTAAACTTTTCTACCCTCTGCAATTTTCTCACGAGTGCCCGATCGGTATTACACATGGACTCCCGAAATGGGTGAGAAGGAAGCAAGATGGGCTTCTATCATGAGCTCCAGAAACAATGCATTTCTTTTTTACCACTTGCCTGAAGTGTGGCGGCCCTATTATTGAGCCGTTGAGCTTGTCAAGCTGCGATTGAAAACCACAGTATTTCCTGAATGGCTTCTCGCCCAACAACAGGCAATCACAGATCAAAACTGAATCATGGAGTTGTGGTGTAATGATAAAGGCTACACTTTCGATAAAGGATTTGAAAGATTCAGATTTGATACTGGATTTGGTCTGATACAATGCGATTAAACTCTAACCCTAGCTGACAGTAGCTCCTTGGGATGTAATGGTGAGGAAATTTTGCCATTGGTAAATAAACTCATGACAACATCGGACATTTTACAAGACAAGATGAGGATCAATATATGCAGTGCTCTTACTTTGATCTTTAACGTCGGGTGGCTGTGTGTGCACTCTCCAGTTGAGCTTTTGTTGCAGGGCTGAAGGTTTTCACACTGCGCACCCAGCTGTGACTGCTCCGTCCTGCTTGTATAACGTTCAGAACAACATAATATGCCATGAAAGCATTGGGTTTAAATCTGAAATACTGCACACAGGCACCTCTATTCTCTTTTTGCTTCACATCATCTTATCTGTAAACTCTCTCTTGTCCCGTGTGTGAAATGTGACTCTGTATGGATGCATTCACGATCAGTTTGTAGGGTCCATCGTCCAGCTTTGTATTGATAACACGCACTGATACACCTCTGTTATGATACCTTCTGTTAAAAAAAAAAAAAAAAAAAAATGACGGTGCAGACGGTGCAGAGGTGGGACGGTGACGGTGCGGACGGTGCGGACGGTGCGGATGGGGCTGCAAGGTGGTGCAGTGGTTACCACTGTCGCCTCACAGCAAGAGGGTCACAGGTTCAAATCCGGCTTGGGACTCTTCTATGTGGAGTTTGCATGTTCTCCCCGCGTAAGCATGTGTTTTCTCCGGGTACTCCGGCTTCCTCCCACAGTCCAAAGACATGCAACTTTGGTTAACTGATGACTCTAAATTGCCCGTAGGTGTGAATGTGAGCGTGAATGGTTGTCTGTCTCTATGTGCCCTGCAATGGACTGGCAACCTGTCCAGGGTGAACCCTGCCTTCGCCCAATGCTCCTGCTCCCCTGCTCCCCCCTGCTGACACCTTAGTGAGTAAAATAAATGGCACAATACCAGAACAGAGGAAGGAATGAGAGAAGGAGGCCAGATACAAAGAAAGTAAGAGGAGGTAAATTAAGGATGTATCCTAGGTCTAAACATCCACTGCCCATCCCTCCTTCTCCCCTCAGCCCTGCCTCCCCTTCTGTTATTGCTCCTTCTGCTCCTCATGTCTGTTAAGTCAGCATGACATTTTATGATGCCTGGATATTAAAAAGCAGTTTCTATTATGTGTGAGGGAAGTGGAAACAGCCATGCTCATGCTAGGTAATTAGGGGAAGCAGGCGAGGGGATATTTATGAATGCAGGGGGAGACCAGGGGAATTGGTGTGTAATGTCCTGCTGTCAGTAACAGTTTTCTCTTTAACTCTATACAGAACACTGTTAAAGGTGCAAACTGGTTTGGATCTCATTTATGATCCATGATTCATCTGAATCATTTGGTTCATTTGTCCTTCGTGATGCGTCAAACTGAACAATGCCAACTGCAGCAATGACGAAAGTAGCGCTAAGAAGTTTTAGCAAATAGGTAGATGGCAGGTTAGATATGATTACACCTGATCAGACAAGCACAGATAGGGAGCACAGTTAAACAGACTGCTTATGGCTGTCACCTTCAGAAAAATACAATTCCTTACGCAGAACAAATAATACAATGTAATACGACATTTAGGGAACCGTTTAACCGTTTAAACCTTAACCGACATTAAGCATTTTAACCGATTAATGCTAAAAGGTTAAAAGAAGTAATAATTATTAATTAAAAAGCTGAGAAAAACGGAGAGGAATGGCTCATCACTTTAAGGAGAAAAGCTGGTCCTCCTGAGAGAGAGCCGGTGCAGAAACAGGAAGTTGGCTTCCAGCTGAGGAGTTGCAGCTTGTAGCCTCGTTGCATTTATTCACCGACAAATAAACGGTAAACACACTTTCTGCTACAGCTACGTTCACAGTTACAATGCCACCAACAAACCCACAATCACCACCGCTACACACACGGTCTGTCGGAAACTTGCTAAAGTTACGCTATATTGGTTAAGAAGCTACCGGCAGCGCTAGCAGCTAGCATCTGCTAACATAGCATAAACACACACAGTGTTTGTCAGACAATCGCTATTGTTAATCCGGGTAGACAGCCGGGAAAACTTATAATTAATTTCAATCATTGTTTTATAAAATTCTGCTAAATTAAGTCTTGCACTTCATTTTTAGTTTTATATAGCTTGTTATATTCCTTCTGATTGATTATTGTTGCATTCATTTTTATTGCTGGCAACTTTATTTTTCCTACCTGTCCAATATTGAATATTGGTATCTGATCTTAAATTCCATTTTATGTCTTTTTATTGTTTTCCATCTCTGTCTTTCATTGTTTTGTGCAGCTCTGTAAAGCACTCCATAATGCTGGTTTTAGTAAGTACAGTGAACCCTCGCTATAACGCGGTTCACCTTTCGCGGCTTCACGGATTTTTTTTTACAGTGCATTTATTGTGCTCTGAATCCTGATTGCCTCAGGGGCTTTACTGTTGTCTAGAAGTGAAAAAGGTGATATTGGTTTTTCACTCAGACCCATGCCAACAGTTTTCGTTTCTGTACATTCTGCCAAATTTATGTTTGCAATTTTTCTCCGTGACAAAACCCACAATGTCGAAGAAACGTTCTGCATCGACAAAGGAGCCTCCGGAAGGAAGAAAGAAAGAGTGCCAACAACGACCCATAACGATGTTGTTCTCTCGGAGAAAGACTCCTGCGCAGCCTGCAGTTGAAACAGACGCTACAGCGCAGCGGAGTGAGGACGGAGAGGCTCAGCTGGAGGGACTGTGAAAGACGCGAGTGACAATGTTTCCAACCTTGTATTCATTACTATACTGTACTGTATTCAAATTATTGTTTTACAATACCGTTCTTTAAACTATCATAGTTATTTGTAAGAAAATATTAATATTTTTATTTCTCAAACAAATTTTGGGCCTGAAAACAGCTTTTTATTTTTGGTTTCATTCTATAGTACAGTATTGCATTGTAAAATAATAGTAAAAAATAAAGCTGACTACTTCACGGATTTCACCTATCGCGGGTTATTTTTGGAACGCAACTCCCGCGATAAACGAGGGTTCACTGTACTACATAAATCATAATGCCCAAAACAGATTGCCATTTTAAAACAAAAAAAAAGTTTAAAAAAAAATGTGTTCTACTTCACTTGTAATATCCTCTCTATTCAAAATGTCCTTTTGATTTTTTTAACAGAGATTGCATGGCGCCAGTAGCAGTGTTTTTCACAGATCGCCTCAGCAGATATACTATAAAACCACTCTGTGTTCTTCTCTCCTGATGTGGTCAGCATATCCGTTTCTGATACTCGCTGGAGAACTTTGATCAGCTTACTGACCACAAACCGTGAAAAGTCATTTTCATAGAAACCAAAGTTAGAATAATAAGTTCACTTAACCAGACTTGAAAGCAAATGTACTCTGTTTAACAGCTCCAGAGGAAAAGAGCTCCTTTGAATAGAGAGTCTAAGGGAAATAATTGTTGATCAATGTTTAGTTTTTTAGTTTTGCTCAGTGGCCCATGTACGGATCAAACACACACACACACACACACACACACACACACACACACACACACACACACACACACACACAGTTGAAATGCATCCATTACCTTGTACGATCAGGGTTGTGGCTTTTGGCCCTGTGCAGCTGTACTGTATCTTGCCTTTCTCTGTTCAAAAACATTAAACAATATTTCCAGCCAGCCCTCCAGGCCCCCAGCTCAATAACAATTTGAGGCTATGAGAGAAGTGAGTGGAGGTGGTTCAGACACCTCGGGGCCTTGGGGGCTGCTCTGGGCTCTCCCTGGAACCACAAACCAGCACAGGTCACACACAAGTTTGTTGCTTTTCGTTTTCTCCACAGCTCAGGGACAAAATGAAGCCTTAACCTCGTAATCTACCCAACGTGTCCCCCGGTAGCACTTCTGGATTTAGAGTTGGGAAATTACACTTCAGGCCTGAGAGGTGAGGAGGGAGAGATGTGATTTTGAATGTAGCCGATGAAAGATGGCAGTTTAGATCACAGAGCCACAAGGCCGGGGTAAATATTTCAGATTTCATGACTATACGTCCAAACTTGATATTCCTTATAGCATCAATAATTGAGGCAAGCAGTTACACGCTGAAGAAAAGAACATATCAAAGTCTGTGTTTATTTCTATATGATTTTATCCTCGGTGGTTTCGCTTTGAGAGGTAGGGAGGGATATAATGTGACAGCAGCCTCTGTGCCACCTGTCACGGTGCGGCTTTAGGGGAAACACTCTGTCCTCCTGTCTCCCCAGAGCCGGCTCAGGCCATCCAGCCTTCTCTGTCTGCTACACAATCAGTCCTCTGTTTCTGACTGAGGGTGGGTCCTGCTCCTTCCACCCGCACTACTGTGAAAACAACCCAATCTCAAACACACTCTCACTCTGGCATACCCATGTGTAAATACACACATACACACCCCTGGACCCACTTCTAAACCCATTGCCCACCATGGTGCAGCAGGACCTCGGGGAAACCTAACCCCATTCCTGCCACTTAGCATTACCCTCCTGCCTGTCGGCTTTATTGAAAACACATGTATGAGGGTGCGCTGCTGAGCTTTACGTATATAGATGTAAATGTGAGTGTGCCAGGGTACTCCTACTGTAACTTTGGGTGTGACTGCGCATACCGTCTTGAAACCCTGACAGCATTGGCAGGATACACCGTTCCTGCTGTTTTACGCCCTCACGCTCAGCCTTGATCTTTGCCCACCAAAAATATAACCATGTCACGGTCTGAATATTTACACCAGACTGTATTAATTTAGTAACTGCACTCATAACTTCCTTTCACACATGCATCTTGTTATGTAAATGTGTCAAATCAGTCTCATGTCTGAATGAGTGGCAAGTCACTTTAACACAAGTCACGACAGCAATGTAGGTCAAACACAGTAACATTTCTGTAACGCTCAAAATGAACAGAGCTATTAAATGTGTGTCTTATTCTGCTTTATGAAGAGCACTGCAATAAGTGTATTGCTTCATGGATCCAGACTACTTTTTTTTAAATTTGGTGTGCCTACCTTTTTCATTTAGGTGCACCCAAAATGTTTAACTGCACCTTTAGGCACCACAATAATACATTTTAAGAATTTTGTTAGTTTCCATAGGCCTACACTAACCAGATATTTAGTAGTCGATACCAATAGCAGTGAAATTCCATGATTTAAAAAAAACAAAAGTGAAATAATAAATCTCATGCACTTCAACATACGCGCCTTTATTACAGTTTGCATACTAGTTTTGTTAGAAAATTAACCAGGTCATAATTCCCTCTCCATTATCTATTTTATATTGAAAACATCTCCTTCAAACTGGGTTTTTTCAAATTTCTAGTCAAAAACTACATTTTACGAGATGACATTTCAACACATCATGATAACGTTAGAATTCATCTTTGCCCAATACTCATCTTAGAGCCTAAATGCGTCATTAACTTTAAATCAGTGGCACCTCTTAAGCTCTCGTCGTACAGATTTCAACACTGACTTGTTGTTCGCAATGTAGAGTATCAGATATCTGATGTGTCCCCTGGACGCGTTGATAGTGTTTAAAAGTCTACCTATGGTACTGTCAGGTATCCACATGTTTATATGTTATGTTAGTATCAGTAGCTGCACTATGAGCAGATCAGCTGTTTGGCGATCATCGAAGCGGAGAAGAAATTAGCGGTAAATTTGCCTTGTGGTATTAAATATACAATAGTGTCACACACACACTAGCAAAGTCACTCTTTCTGCCCTCCCCTCCTGTGAAATGACTCCAGTGCCGTGTTCAGGGTTGGGCATCTCACAGGGACCGGGGAGGCAGGTGGAGGAGCGGTGCTCCGCCGGTGATGCCGTTCAGGGCTGGGCCGTTCAGGGTTGTAATGGGCACCGCAGTATTTTGCTTGATGAAAAACTAACTAGTTCTCTTCATTTTGAACTACCGTCATGTTTTATGGTTGTGATGTTGCTTGAGGAGGAGTCGGCTACAGGACGCAGTTTGACACGCACGCCTCTGCGATCAGTGTATGAATGTGTGTGTGAATGTGTGAATGTTGTAGCAAAAAGCACTTTAACAGGTCAGAAGACTAGAAAGTTGCAATAGAAATCCAAGTCCATTTGCTATTTACTATTACTAATGTGAAACAGACATCACTCTTCTTCCTTCATATCTTAACTTTACATCTTGCCGCTGTGACACTTCTTCCTCTCACACCATCATCATAGAAGCACGCGGCTTGTTATGCTAATTTTGAAAATAACTTCTTAACCGATAACCGACCCTCGTTAACTGATTATTAACTGTTAACTGACAAGATCTGTGCCTCACATGCAGCGGTGTGCCAGCTGCAGTGTATGAGCACAGACAACTGAGTCAACAGTTCACCATCTACAGCTACTGTAGCAGCCACAGTGCTGCGTTCACTGTCTCCAGTTCACCATCCAGGAGCGTTAACAGCCACGGTGCTGTGTGTAGTGTCGTGGACATACAGCCACTCTCCTGGAAAAAGTCAGGCACACATTTAGTTTAGCAGGTTGTCAGCTGTGTGTCTGCCCGGATTATCAATAGGGATTGTCTGACATGCTGTCAATGCTACATTAGTGTTGCCGGTGGCTTCGTGGCCCTTGTAGCGTAACTTGAGAGAGTTTGAGACAGACCGTGTGTGTGGCAGCAGTGTGGGTTTGTTGATGAAGTTATAGCCGAATTTCCCGAATTTCCCTCCGGGGATTAATAAAGGTTCATCTTATCTTATCTTATCTTATCATATCTTATAGCTGTGAATGTAACTGTAGCAGACAGTGTGTGTACAGTGTATTAGTCGGTAAATAAATGCTATGAGGCTCCAAGCTACAACTCATCAGCTGGAAGTCCCGAGACAACTTCCTGTATCTGCGCCGGCAGACAGTGACAACCCACTACTCTGTGCTTTTTCTCTGCTTTTTAATCAATTGTTAATATTTCTTTTAATCGTTTAACCAATAGTGTTAATCAGCTACAATGCTTAATGTTGGTTATCAGTTAAACGGTTAAATATTAACATCCCTAGTTTGGTAACATCTGAATGAAGCCGAAAGGGACATTAACGTAAAAAGACACCTGAATTACCTACACATAGACAGACCGATGGAGACATAAATGTAGCTTATTCCATGTCTGTAAAGGGCTACTACAGAGCTAGAGAGCCTGTCTAGAGAATACAAAAGAAATTCACTGTATCACTGTCCTCTCAGGTAGTCACATGATTCATAGTCCTACTTGCCAACAACTTAACACCTCAGCCACAATATATGGCAACGGGGACAAATCACCTTGTGTGAAAATCCATCCTTCTCCCATTGTATGTGATGACACAGGAGGATCCTCCTAATGTATAATGATGAAAATGTTCTGCCACTGTGACAAGGCAGTCTTTGCTTCAGTGTAAGAGAGCCGTGAGCCAACATATGGTTCGGTGTATTGCAGCCGACACTGACGTATTGCAAGTCGAGTTGGAGTGGGGCTCTCATCAGGAGGAGGCTCGTCCAAACCACTTATATAGATCATCAGAGACAGAGAGCTCTCCCGTGCCTGTGTGCACTCCTAAAGAGAGCCCATTCAGTCAGAAATGAAAATAGAGAGAAAGCGTACTGTGTCTTTGGAGTACATTTATGTGTGTGGTATGAAACTACAGACAGAAGACCATTAGGGTGGGCCAATACTTTCTTACTTACTTACTTACTTACTTACTAGACCACACACATGCACACTAAAATAATCATGCACACATGCATGCGTAAATACACGCACATGCTCACTTAGACACATTTAAACACCTAAACAACACAGAATCACAACCACAGGCCAAGAAACACAGGCCTGCACTGATGCCGGATCCCCTTCCAGCGACAGAGAGAGCAAACAAGCCTCCACATTTTCCACGGCTGGGTGCGCTAGTTAAACGCTCTCAGAAGTGATGTCTCTTTGATGAGCTGTGGTAAGTGATATAATAATCACACTGGCGCACGTTTGCCAGAGCGCTTGCCCATATTGCCCTGCTAGCTCAATGCCCTGAGGGGAGACTCAGCCAAATAAACAGATCCCGTTTCTAAAAGGCAGAGTCTGGTAATGAGGAGTCAAGCCCTGGCAGATCAACCCCCTCCCCATTACCACCACCACTCTCCCGCTTAAGTGTTAGTCCTGTTAACATTCCTCACTCACAACAGTGGTATCGCTGCCGCCGGAGTCTGGAGGAGAGTTTATACTGCCGCCGACCAAGGCCGTCCATCTCTGATGAGAGCACACTGGAGGGCTTTGTGTCATTGGAGCATTTCAGACAGACAGAAAGACAGACGGAAAGGGGTGAACACAGATTGGATAAAGTCTCACTGGCAAACACACAATACCCCAATTGATCATTTCTGCCACCAATGCATAAGATGCCCCATAACTCACTATGAGATTACTACCAGGAAAGGCAGTGATACACTGGCTTAATTTTGAGACAATAAAGTAGATGGCCAATTTTCTAAAGATAAAAATACTTCAACCTGTATTTTTTCATTATGGCTTTGTTCGTTACAGGCCATTTTATTGACACCACTTTTGTCCCAAATGACACCACCCATACCTGCTGCAAGCAATATCTGCTCTCATTGTCTCCAAAAAAAGAGATCTCTCTTTTTGCCCTTGCGGAGTATAAAAGACATACTTCTGCAGCACACCCTGCACACACATGGCTCACAATCATAGGTGCTACAATGATTTGGCCAATTTTCAAAAAACAGCTTTTGCATTCTAGCCCCAACTACGATAAGTTGTTATACAATAATAGAGGTCGATCGATTAGTTGACATTTTTTCATGATCGGCATCAGCTAATGTCTGATCATATTAAGCTGATTTTCAAGCAGGCACATCAGCGGGCAGCCCAGTGTTGTTGTTGCTGTAGAACATGTGTGACTCTGCCCCCCTTGTGTCAATCAAACTGCCGTTCTACCAGCAGACCTCAGCAGTGTTGCCAGCTGAGCGACTTTGTCGCTATATTTAGCAAGTTTTCAGACTCCTTTAGTGACTCTTTTTCAAAAAAGCGACAAATCTAGCTACTTTTTCTGGTGTTATTGGAGACTTTTGGACACTAACGTGAAAGCAGGTATCATTCTTACTCTTCTCAACGAGCAGCGGGTGCTGCCGTGGACCCCTCTTCCACCCCAAAGCACTTACCGTTGGCAGCCATGCACTAGTCAAGCGGCCGGTCTGCGCTGCATTTCACTCACACAGCCTGAGCCCTGGGCCAGGTCGGCCACTTGACGAGTGGTTTGACCCTCGTAATGACCATTTCATGTCATTATAAATGTTGGTTATATTTATTTTAGACAGAGAAAGGTCAAGAAATGTGTGCTCATTTGTAAATAATGGTAATAATGCACAATTAAAATCCAGCATGTAATACAACACTGCCCAGCACATATTACAAAATAAAAGCCTTGTGTTCAAGGGGTTTTATTTTGAAATGAAAGCAGGAAGTGTTGATTTAAAAATACATCATGACTATTTTTATGTCCATGACATTTTCTACAGCTGTCTAGACTTTGAAACTGTAGTTATGTTGCTGATATGATGTCAATATACAGTCAAACGATCACTTTCTCAGTCTGTTGCTGCCGTGAACCGTACGTGAACCCCTCATATCATATAATGCAACTACAAATCTAGTACAACAGTCCAACCGCAGTACACACTGCACAACAGCTGTGATGGCTGAAGAGTGATGCGTCTCTGTGAGTGGGAGGGAGGTGGGAGGAGTGGAGATGAACAGGGAGGGCTGGTTGGGTTGGGTATGGGAGGGTAGCCCTATGAATGATGGGGATGGGGATTTGTCAGCTGGTTATTGTGACTTCTTTTTTATTTAGTGTTGACATATTTGCACCTTATTTTCTGTTACATTATCTAATATTACCTTTGTGCCTACAGCAATACTTGATCTCCTATTGACCTCAGGGTATAACGCACACCTGTTGTTTCATGTTCATGAAAATGATCCTTGAATATATATGCGGATCCATCTGCTCACTTAAAATGATATTTAAAAAAAACTGCTTGACAATTAAATGGAAACAACTACTGACTCACACAGGTGACTGGCCCTCTGAAGAAGCTTTCAGCCTTTGACAAGAGGACTGGAAGCACGTCGCAATCTATGATAATTTCATTAATAAGGATGTTACCATTACCTTTAAGTTTGATTTCGGAAACACTTAAGCCACAGGGGGCACAGAAATGTGTGCCAGGGTGACATTTTTGAGAAATTGGCAACCAATACTTGGCCTCTGGTTGCCATCGGTGGCAACAACTTAACATGAAAAATGGGGACAGCAAACAGCAAAACATGCATCCCAAAATAAATATTATTTTTCCACATTCTGTGGGAATACATACTTCCGTCATCATAGCTGGCTCTGTATTCTCTTCATGTTCGTTGCTCACACACCAAATGGATTGATGGAGCTGTGTGCTTGTTCATAGACTCAGGGGTTAAAGTGTGTGCATATGAAGAACCAAACAAATAAATATGATTTGGCCCATCAGTTTCAATATTGACACATCCACAGAATCCTCCAGCCTTCAGCTTTCTCTTTCTCTCCTGCCATCCTTATTTCCTGCCTGGTAATAAGCACCTGAATACATAAAAGATGTTGCTCAAGTCCTTCCTGTTTATATTAATGTTTTATTTAGTGTTTTGTATTATCATAATCAAAGTTCCAATAAAAATAACAAAGTAGAATAAAATATACATATCAAGTGACAGCCTAGTTCCGTAACCTGTCCCGTGCGGAATCTTGATGTTATGTTAACAAACAAATTAGCATTTAAATGAGTCCTGCATTTTATCCTTCAAGGTTATGTTGTTATGGATATTAAATTAGAGTGTGTAGCTTTGCTTGTGTGTGCACTTGTGTTTGCGTGAGTCTGCGAATGTGTGTGTATAAGTCTGTGTGTGGTCCATAAGCTGCCAACCGACAAGTCCCCCAGAGAGGTGTTAGAGCAGGTTTGTTTAGGGTTGATTTGGGAGAGAGCGGGGTGGAAATGTGCACGTTCCTGTGTGTGTGTGGGTTTCTGTCTGCACATGCTTGAGGGGAAACAGTCCAGACTTTTTCTAACTGCAGAAGATTTAATATGACGGACAACGTCATCATAGCTGAGAAGTTCTCCGAAGCTAATGTGTCTAATATTTCGGCCTTTTCTCAAGGGCGAATGTCTGCGCAAAACTCACAGGTAGAATGGTTTGTCCCTGTGATGGCCTGCTTTGGATTGTTATCATCTTGGCTGGACTCCTAGAGCACCAGTCACAGCGATGAAAGTGTGTGGACTATTATTGCAGAGGTGCTACACAGTGACTGTTTAAACAGCAAACAGTGCTTAGACACACACTGCACCCGCCAGATGGCTCAACCGCCAGTTTATAAAGCAAATTCAAAAATAGAGACGTTAAACTAGAGACGTAAACTACTGCGCTTCTGAACTTGATTCAACAGGATGATCTACATCTGCTTGTGACGTGCCATTTGTTCGTTCCTCAAAAAAAAAGCTCCTCAACCAGATTAAGGTCCATCTGATAGAGCATAATGCTGCATTCACATCAAATGTGAAGCAAACATTTTGCACAGCACGATTACATACAAAGTCAATGCAAAGAGGTGAATAGATGAGAGTTTGTGTTGTGTCATGTTGTCGACAAGTTGAAATATTTCAGTTCAAGCAAGATATTTGTGTGATGCTGTCACAAAAGTCTATGAGCATTGAGATTCTCCTTCTGTTGTCACTGACGTTGTTGAATCAGAAATGGAGGAAAGAAAATATCTGTGGACACCCAGAACTACAATCGTACTTCATATTTGTACAAAGACCGGGCAAAACTCTGTGTGTACTTGTATGTGTATAAAGCAAAGTCTATAGTACACACAATAACTGCCGTTTATATGCTTAGATACTGTTATGTTGAGTGTTGATGGAACAGCTACAATGTTAGCATAACAGAGATCGATCTGAACTCCATACAGAAAACAAGCATTGCTAAGTTGTTTGCTTGTCGTCTTGCGGACAGACTCGACAAAGTATGGATTCAGATTTTTACAAATCATCATTGTGGAGTCATCTCAACATCCTCTTGATCCATTTAATGCAAAATTTGTTTATTTTGGGTTTACCACTATAATTATACAGATTTTAGATTAATTCAGCCGACGTGTGGCTTGCTACATACAATGAATACAGCTCGGTGAAATTCACGAGATAAGCCCCTCCTCCTCTCCAGCACGTCTAACACGACTGATGCAAATGAACACAACTGGTCCTGCAGTCAAACTCCCACGAGTATCGCAAGGTGAAAATTTGCTTTACGTTTGGTGTGAATGCAGCATAAGAAGTCCTGGCCAACCAGCTACATGCTACTAAACCAGCTAATCTGTCCACATAAATGGTTTTACAGGAAGAAATATAACAATGTGTTAGGAAGCAAAAACATTAGGTCAGACTCGCCCTACACACACTTAAATCTGCAGATGATATTGTGGTGAGTCTACACTTAATCTCTAAGGCAAACTAATCTCCCCTTTAATATAGTTGATTCATGAACCTGCTCAAAAACATGTTGTTTTTAATCTACCCCTCGCCAGCTCAGCAGCCATAATAAAATGTGGATTAACTTGTAAGCTGGGTGATATGTGGAGTTTTTTTTTCCTGATTCTTATGGCAGAGCATCTCCTTCTGTCTGCAACTGTAAATATGTATGCTAATATAGGAGCTCATAAAGTCTTTAAAAACACCTCCCTGTGATATTACAGGCAGGGAAGCTCACATATTCAATATACAAACACACACACTCCATATGCTCATACACGCAAACACACACTGATGACTTTGCCTGAGGCAGTTTACACATCATGTATATTAAGTCTATACCTGTTTTGGCATTAACTCATCCAGTCTCTTTCACTCTTTTGGGCAATGTCCAGTCAAAATTTAATTTGGCATTGCTGCGAGTGTTAATGCAGGAAACAACTTTACAACCTCCTAAATATGACAGTTGTTGGGAGCCTGAGAGAATATTATTTCCTGACTTTCTTTGTTTCTGTATAGATTCTACCCTCAGTCCATAATTAGACAGCTTTACTATAATATTGGTTATTTTTGTGGCCGGAAAACACACAGTATTCTCATCTCCATAACTTATCGCCTTGTTTCAGTTTTATTGTTCAACCTTTACTTGAATCAAATTGAGAATTGAAAAGGAACAGAAATTTAAACTGAATTATCACCTTGCGGTTGTATGCCTCCGCCAACCAGTTAAGTTGCAGTTTGCATCCACATCTGTCCAATATTTCATCACTTCATTATTTCATCCTTTTAAATATTTGTGTGAAATGGCCAAAAACAGTAACGATGACCTTTGACCACCAAACTCTAAGCTGCAAGTTGACCTAAAAAAAAAAAGTGAAGGATTTTCTACTTTTTTTGTCTTTAGTTTCTATGTGATGTTATTTTGGACAATGATGTCTAGTTCAGGAACAATCTGAACAGTTCAACAGTCGTGACATTAGCCTAACATGGTGAAACAAGTAACGCTAACAAGCAATGCTAAGCTTAGCTAACATTAGCTTACAACGTTAGTAGGCTACAGACACTTTCTAGAGACAAAGGTGGTCCCAAAGAATAAACTCAATCAACTAACTGTGGCGTGATTTTGAAATATAACATTAGTTGCTCTAACTAGGGCAACCTAATGACCACAAAGTAAACATTATTAAGTCGCCATCACAATCAGAAGTGTCTGCTACACATTTTAATTGGTGTCTCTCTGCTGAATGCATTGTGGTTGCTAGTAGTGACTGCAGCTGGGTCCTCTTAAAAGCCTTAAATTTTACTTTAATACATTTTAAATACATATCCATCTGTGTTTCCTATTGACGCCAACCATTTACGCAAGTTACTATGAGCAGCCACAGGCACGTTTGGCTGAAAGTCACCAGTTAATGCTGTTAGCAAACGGGAGAGTCACTACGACTTGTCTTGCCACCACAGAAAAGGCAGTGGCGCGAGATGGCGGAGCACACAAAGCGGTCGCCCGATTTGTCTGTTTACAGAGCCTTGTTGATGTTTCTGTTTATACAATTTGAAATATCTTTTCAAGTTCTTGGTGAAAAGACAGACAACCATTAGCTAGTCTGTGGTCTACCCACACCCGTTAATCCATAGGTGGGGTCCAGTGATGTGATATAGCATGCACAGAGCTCCAATGATCAAGGCCATGTGGGCATGGTTACAGTCGGGCCCACTCCTGCCTATTAATCCATCTGAAACAAGAGCCACATTTCAGATCACCACTTGGACATTCCAAGACACACTGATCCATCACAGGGAATGTCAACCTGGAAGCACTCAGACCCCCAAGCAAACCATTTCCTGAAGCCCCACCTCCACCAATCGCCCAGGCCAGACATTTATTTATTTAGCATCGCTATCCTGTGCAGTTTGGGCCATTGCAAAAACTAATTTAGGAATTTATGGAGCCTGGTTTCAAACGTAGGGTCTATAGTGGAGTGTCTGATATGTTCTTGTGGGTTTGTGACAGGAAATAAAGATTTACAAACGGAGTGGAATTCCCTTTAAGACATGCCAGTGGAAGGTGGGGTGTTGTTATTCCAAAGTCAAAAAATTCCACCTCAACCCCAGAAACACACATCCTGTCAGTCCACATTCACAGCACATATCAGAGCGGGGGCTCTGCCTAAAAGGATTTATACACTTCTATCTGAAAAGATCTTGAGACTGATGGAAAAACATCAACATCCAACACAAAAATACATGTGAAGCACAAAATGAAAGCAAATCCTCTAATACAGTGTTTCCCAAAATTTACTTTGGGAAACCACTTTTTAAAAATGACAAACCATCACGACTCAATTTACAATAGGCCCCATCTATAAATCATGACAAGAGCAAATTTGTCAGAAATGTTCCTACCAATTTTTACTACCATCACCTTATATTATCTTAAACAGGTAAACCAACCATGTCAAAGAGATATAAATTTGATAAATTGTTTTAAGCATGCGTTATTGAAAACATAAACACAGGTTAAATACTTTATAAATGAGACCAAATGAATGCATTTAGACAGGCTCTCATTTGTTTCCTCTCATAGGATAACAATATGAATATTCAGGCTTCCTCCTGTGGCTCAAAGGTGTACTGCAGATATAAATCATGTATAAAAGACTATGGAAGAAATTCTGCAAGTTTATTTGGTGACCATAAGAAAATCTCCTGCCTCCTGTCTGGAATGACTGATCTAATAAGCCCTGCTGCAAACTTTCCCCCGGAGCTAAGAAACTTTTGAGGAGCTCATTGCATTTCAACTGCAGGGATCAGGTACCTGAACCTGATCCTGAACTTTTGGGGTGGAGTTTGCAGGGATGATTCCTTGGATTGGTAAAACATCCACAGCGCCGCTGGTGCAATTCAGCTTCAACTTGTGTACCGCTTCATTCGTACACAAGGAAGTACTCTAATATCGATTTAGCGTCCATTTTAGGATGAAGAAAGAGCAGATGTCCTTGTTTGAAAGTAAAGCTGGGCTGTGCTGTCGGTCTCCCAACTGAAAAAAGAAAAAGCAACAGAGCATCTGGGGGTAAAGTGCGTTGAACAGGGAGACAACATGGTGGTGTTGTGAATGACAGCAAGAACTGGCTCTATTCTCATTATTTCACAGCGGTTATGTTTTTAAGTACAAACAAAAACATCAAACACTGTGCAGATGATTTCCGCGTGTAACCAAATTACTTACTGTCATTTTCCTCCTCTGCATTTCACTCAGTTACCTGCCAACGTACATCCGCAAATATATGGAGCAGTAAATATCGTTGTCACAGTGAGATGAAACCGTAACGTTAATTTTTTTCTGAGGTAAAACTTTTTTCAATTCATCTTTTTTTAGATGAAACAGGTGGACACGCTGAACCGCAGGCTGCAGAGTATGTTTGACCACCAGCAGCCCTCGTCCCACGTCATGCTGCTTTTTCACAGAACACAGTAACACAAACACAGTGGGCTCCAGGAAATTGTAATTTTCTTGAAAAGTAGGTCCCAAGAACCTTTCGTAGAAACCCATCTATAGAGTATATTCTACCTTATAAACCAATAAAAAAAGGTGTATTTTAAGAAGTTCATAGCATGTCAGCTACAAGTAAATGGACCCATGATCAACGTGTTAACAGTCAGCGTCCTCTCCGGTGAAGGAGGCTCAGCTTTTGTCCGTCCTCAGTGGACAATATATGTTATTTGTTCCACAGCACTTCTCAAACAAGAGGAGACAATCATAGAGGGAAGAACAGGTCTGAGGATGAATCACCACTTATTTTACACTACAGAAAGCCGCGGTTTATAGGCTGGTCAGCAGCTGCTCAGACCTTTCTTTCATTACTGCAATGCAGAGGACCTTTGTCAATGTATTGGGTGGCGAGGAAAAAGGCAAACTAAAGGGACTTTGGCTTATTCTCCCTCCCCGTTTTATCTCTCACACCTCCTTTCTGATTCCCTTTCTCTCTCCCCTCCACACACACACACACACACACACACACACACACACACACACACACACACACACACACACACACACACACACACACACACACACACACACAAAGTACAAGGGACTTGAAAGACCTGTTTCAGGTGTTTGAACTCATCATTACCAACTCCAGCCTGGGGATCTGCTCAACCTGACAGCCTTGTTGATAGATTGTAATTGTATGGTCGCAATTGATTGACTGCACCTCACTCAATGTAATATGCATTTGTTGGAGGTTACAGGTAAAGGGAAAGGCAGTAATGACTTCCCTTCTTGTCCTTTGGCAAATGACCCTGTCCTAACTCTGACGAACACTTTACCATACTGAAGGGGGAAAGGATACTTTTGCATTTCACTGTGGATATTCTGCTTACCAGGCAGAAGATGGTTCTGGTTTCCCTTTTAATCAAATTTCAATTATTCCGATGGAGGAGAGGAAACACTCGTTTTGGTGCGGTCTCTCTCTGTGTTCTTTAAAACCAGTATTTTCCTCCAGCAGCTCCAGGTAATTAATCATCCATACATGTTTTAAAACATCAGCGACTCTCCTCGCTCCGTTCTCTCAGTCAGTGCTTTGCCTCTGTTGTCCCAATGTGTGAGTGATTACCACCAAACTAAATATATTACATATTCCAAAGTGTGGAAAATACACATATGGCGTGGGCTTTGAAACAGTGTTTTATTTGAAGCATAAGCGGAAAAGAAAAAAGGAGGCTGAATGGAGTGTGACTTCCAATGTACAGGTGCAGCTAACGAAGTTGTAGAAAAGGAGAGGGGAAATGTACAGTAGCGGGTCAACATTTTTCACTTTTTTAACAAGCCAAGAGTGGGAGAAAAAAATACTTTCTTGCCAAAGCTGTGTGTATTAGCCATCAAATTGCTGGCTGGAAAATACAGTATATTGACTGTATTTAACCAATGGTTTCATAGCATGTTATTTCTTGGTGGTGGTGGTGGTATTTATTCTGACTAACTGCAAAACAAATCTTAAAAATCATCGTTGTTTGAAAAGGAGCCACTCTGTTTCTCTTTTACATAGGCCCTCTCACACTGAAAATCGCATGTCCCTGTTTTGCAAACCAGGCTTGAACCAGCAACCTCTCTCAGCTGTACAGTATAAAGTCCATTGCACCCTAACCCAGGCTCTTTATCTCGGCACTACAAATCAGACTATTAACTTTACTCAAGGTAGCGCCAAACTGACCCTCACCACCAGCCAATCAGCCAGTCGCTGAAAGTTGGCATATTCGTCCAATCTCCCAACCCCAACATACTGCCACCATTAGGGAACATACAGCACGCATACACACTTGTAACACGTAAAATGATTGTAATGTGATGTAAACTTTGTATTTTTTATGAATGATCAGGTCACATGTATGAGAATATCAATTTAGCTAATGAACTCTTGATAATGATAATAGTTTATGACCTATTCAAGCAGAAAAGCCTAACCACGGACGGGGTTGCAAATTAGCCATAGCTAGAAATCCATCCATCCATCCATCCTCCATCCATCGTCAACGCTTATCCCGTTAGGGGTCGCGGGGGGGGTGGAGCAGACCCCAGGGGGAAGGGGGGGGGGGGGGGGAAACCCTGGACAGGTCGCCAGTCCATCGCAGGGCACATAGAGACAGACAACATATAGACAGACAACCATTCACGCTCACATTCACACCTACGGGCAATTTAGAGTAATCAATTAACCTAAACAGCATGTCTTTGGACGGTGGGAGGAAGCCGGAGTACCCGGAGAAAACCCACGCTTACACGGGGAGAACATGCAAACTCCACACAGAAGAGCCGCAAGCTGGAATCGAACCTGCGACCCTCTTGCTGTGAGGCGACAGCGCTAACCACTACACCACCGTGCAGCCCAGCTAGAAATCCTAGCTGACAAAACATCTGCATCGTGTTACTGGACATGTTACCGTGTTTTGTCCCTCCAGGACTTCGGCCAGAAAAGTTGTTAGGACCGGCGGCCACTCGGAGGAGCGGCTTGTCACTAAATGAGAATAGCTGACACGGGAACTTGGCCTGGGAGCTGTAGCATTTATTAACCATCAGCCTAAAACTGTACACACACTGCGCTGCTACGTACAGTTATAACGTTAGTCCTAACTTCACACTCACCATCCACCATACGTTACTTTGTGTCTCTCGTCTGCACACTCGCTAACGTGAAGCGGGGTTTATGCTCACTATAGTGTCCCTCAGCCATGTGGCTGGCAGAAACCAGTCTTATCTCGTCACCCTGAAAGACGCATGAACTTTCTAGTCAGTGTTTTGAAAGGACCATCAGTCTGTTACAATGACAGCTGCACACACTATGAACAGTGACCTTTTGTGCACATAGCATGAAGGTGGTCACACAGGACAGTAAACGTCACGGGATGAGAGGTTGACACCAGAGGTTACATTAAACCTCAAGGGCTCACTAAAGCTATGTTCCTTTCGGAGGACAGAAAGAGCTTCCACAGCAGATTGTATGACATGCACACACAGATGCAGACACATGGCTCCCTCTCAGTGATACTCACATACTTTGCACACAAGTTCCTGTGTCTAACAATACCGCCATAATTCTTTTGTTTCATCGGGCAAGCTTGTGGAGCAGAGTGGATCTAAATCAAGCTCCTAAAAGCTGCATATGAGTCTAAGATGTTTCCTGGGTTATCTGACTGAGACAGAGGACATAATGAGAGACAGATCGGTTTCACCTGCATCTACTTCTCCTCTTCCTCCTCCCCTTGCTAAGCCTTCCCAGCTCTCTGCTCTGCCATTCTGAGATACAGGACCTACTGTACACCCAGGCCTATCTTCGTATACAACCGGATCACACCAGGCCAATCTTCCCTCTAAATAGAGGAGGGCCGGAAAAAGACTCCCGTTTGCTGACGTCACCTTATCGAGAGCAGGGGACACAGGGGAGAGGTAGCGAGTGGATTACCAGCCTCTAAAAATAAAATTGAAATATGGCTTCTGTTCTGCAACTTTCCTTATTCCAACTCTCTCTCTCTCTCTCTGTATGCTTTTTGTTGACTGCTTTTCTCCATAGCGTGATACATACAGTATATACACACACTAAATGTGTGTTGACTTAGACAAAGTCTAGTGATGTTGACCATGACCCTTTTGTTTAATAATATACTTACATGCACAAACTATATAGGTGTGGCCTGGTTGCACATTATTGTTTTAAGCCTCGGCCTCTTGCTCTGTTTTACTGGTCTCGGAGGACGGCGGGCATTGAGTACTAATTGGTTCCAGAGCGAACCATAACACGGACTCCACCAACGACTGTCCGCCTTCATCACCACAGGACCGTAACGAGTGTTTTGCAAACAACACAGTGGGGCTGATAAGAGGCCAGGTGGGTAATTGATGTGGTTACTAAGTGGCTAATTTGCATTCTTTACGCATATCAAACTAAGCAGAGGGAGAGATAGGGGTAAATTGGACAGGGTTGGGGGGAATTACAGTCATAAATGGCAAAATGGAGTAAAAATTTAGTCTAAAGTGCCCTGAATTTTTGGAGAGGGCTCATTAAGTGCTTCAGGACTTCGATGAGTTGCTAGACTGGGCAATATGGCAAAAAAAAAGTTATCACAATTATTGTTTTCCTTGTCAATAGATAGACATATATTATATCACAATATAAATTCTGCTGCACTTAAGGATTTCCTTAAGTTCACAAATTCCTTGTACGGAAACTGAAAATAAATTACAATAAAAACACAACACATAATCATAAAATTTAATGAATCTTTAAGGAGTACCATATAGAGCTGCAACAATTAATCTATTAGTTGTCGTTCTTATTAAATTATTAAATTACTCACCCATTATTTTGAGCATCGATTAATTGGCTTGAGTGATTTTTTTTAAGGAAAAAAAGAAACTTCTCGGATTGCAGCTTCTTAAATGTGTTATTTTCTGGTTTCTTTACTCGTCTGTGACAGTAAACTGAATATATTGGAGCTGTGGACAAGACAACAACACATTTGAGGACGTCATCTTGGGTTTTGGGAAACACTGAACAACATTTTCCACAATTTTCTCACATTTTTTATAGAACAAACAACTAATTCAGTCATCAAGATAATAATTAACTGTTTAATCAACTATGAAAACAATCGCTACAGCCTTAGTACCATATGATGGTTTTGGAAAACAGTTTTTGTGACATTATTAGCTAATTGTGCATTGTGAAGAAATGTACCTTACTATATATTTACACTGGATGTTTTACATCATTAATATAGATCATTAATAATAACAATACTTCTAAACTGATTCACAAATCCATCAATTTCACATAAATAAGTTTTGAAGGGATTATTTCTTGACTGATACTAGAAGATTTCAACTAAACATTGACAACACAAATTTATAGACTTTTCTTTATTTAACTTTAAAAAAACATGAGGCAAGACCGGGAGCCACACAAAGACAACAGCTGGAGTGATTCTTTCCCACGTACGGACACACGGCAGCTGCGCTCCGATCACACGATGCCGGTCTGTCTGCTGGTGGGAATGATGAGCTGTTCTACAGTGACAACAGAGGGAGAAGGGATAACTGGTGACATTTGGGTTAGTTATGGGGTAAGTAGATATGATGAAGGCATCACTGTAGACTTTTTCCTTGTACCGCTGTTGTTGCACATTGTATTTGTGCTAATTGGACAAAAATATAGGGTATGCGGTGCTGTGGGAGTATCCTATAAACCTAATTTACAGATGCTATTACTATTATCTCTCACAGCTCAGTGTAAACTGTGAGCAAGAACAACTCTCTCAGGAATCCTGAAGCCTCTTTCCTGACAGGCGATAGGGGACCAAATTAATGGACTCTGCAAAACACTGTGGGTGATTCAACAGGCATTTGGACACATGATTGAATGGTCTATGAACATGTCTATCATTATATATCTGTTATCTTGTTCCACCAAAGACGCTACATATTTAGTGTCACCCTAAACTCTACCCTTCCTTGAGGAAAGGAGGGGGTAATTTGTGACTATTTGTAGACTGCACCACAATAGTATGCTACTGATCCCCAAGCTGGCCTCACCTGATTTTACATGTGCATTGTTCTCAACCTGTTCCCTGGCATGGCTCCGAGCTGCCTCGCTCTCCCTTAGGAGCACATCTGCTGCTTTAATGCTCCATCTGAGTTTATGGAGGTCTCAGCACAGGCCAAAGCTGCACCTGCAGACCCATCCAAACAAGAGGAGCAGCACTCGTATTGTAAAAGGAACTCATGATGTAAATATTGCTTCTGTTTTAACTCATAACATAACATAATCTGGCTGGCAAAACTTCATGTGTGTTAAAGTGGCGTTCAAGGTAGAGCTGCATGATATAATGTTTCAGCATCAATATTGCAATGTGCACATGTAGAATAATCACATCACAGGTCGTGCTGTGTCAGTTAAGGCAAATTAACTCAAACACATCATGTAGTATTTCTCATTTAATATCAAGACTGTGGCGTAAGCCTGCCGCAGTTTCCTACTGAACCGAAAACACTTTTACACTTCTCAGTGGGGGGGTCTGCCAGTCTGCCCAGGGGATTCAACTCGGTGTGACCGAGATGGCAACTTGGTGTGGGAGGATCCCCACTTGGAACCGCTCCCCGCTGTTGGCTGGACGCACTTCCATCATGGTGGTGCGCCGTGACCAGCTCTAGGCTGGACTGTCAACCAGGGCTACGTTAGGGGTCCTTGGTGATGCCTGCAACCAACCCGACCTTGCTGGACACACAGGCCTCATCTCGTTTACTATGTTATGTGGGTGTGACTTTTTAACTCACATGGTGCTCTAGATTGATGCAATTAACTTTAAACTGTACAACAGGTAGGCCTACTTTGTCATCACCTGGAGAAAATTCCTGTATTTTTTTTTATATCACGATATATATCGCAGTGTCAGACAGACAGTAGGGTGGAAATACAGCAGGTAAGAAGAAAGCACTGAGATGAGGGGCAAGAGAGATGGCAGGAAAAGGCACGAAAAAGTGAAAGGAAGAAAGAAGAGAGAAGAAGCAGCGTCTTGCTGTCAGGGCATGTTGGTGGGCGCAGCGGTGAGAATTTACGCA
Organism: Pterois miles; assembly: GCA_947000775.1. NCBI lineage: Eukaryota > Metazoa > Chordata > Actinopteri > Perciformes > Scorpaenidae > Pterois > Pterois miles. The sequence continues at coordinate 3,946,864 of CAMQGK010000463.1, forward strand.
GAAAATGATGTGGATGCGCCATACGCAGATGCTTTCTGGGTCGGACTCGGCCATGCTTCGAACTCACAGTCCGCTCTGCACTCCATCGAAAATCCTCCTGCTGGCGCTCTCCACTCACTCGCGCTCTGCTCTGCGCTCTGCTCTGCGCTCTGCTCTGCTTGCTGTCAATTCCTCTTCCAGTATAAAGAATCACTGAGGCCACCTGCGCCAGATGCTGGCTAGGATCATTAGGCGTGTGGCTCAAGGAGAGGTGCTTACCCAAAGAGGAGAGCTGTGTACCAAGCCCACCTGCCCAGGGATAAGAATCTCCCTGGGACTCTTAAGCTGAAAGAGAGTGCTGAGCCTCTCTTAAACAGATGAAGCTAAATAAAACCAAGGCTATTTATCAGTGTAGCAGCCACTCGACTTGTCACTCCTCAGCCTGCCTCCGCTCCATTCAACCATTCATTCATGGCAGCGCTATCAGCCCACACAAAGCAAATCAGATGCATGAATCAGGACGAGCAGTATGGCTGAAGTAAGCCAAAAATTACTTCTCCAGCTGGCTGAGAGGACAAATTAATATATAGAGTTGGGCACCACTTGGGAGTTGCCATTTGACTTTCATTGCACTTTGGATCATGTTGAACCAAACAAACTTTAAAAGCTATGCCTGGTTGTTGCCGTGTGTAAAGGACATTCCCGTTGGACAACATGTGTGTCATTGAAGGCCACTGACCACACCATTATCCAATCACTGCTGCTTCCTAGGAAAGTCCCGGGGTTTTACTCATGATCAAATGGAACATTAAAAATCAGGAATACCCCTAAAACATGTCATTGTTTGGTCAATGTTAAACACCGGTGGTTCCCCTGGCCCTCTATGTCCATGTCTATGCCTCATCCTTGTAATAGGGAGGTGATTTCTACACTATGTTCATCATGTGAGGAGCAAACAGCTAAATCCTTGTCAGAGCTGAAAGAGTGATTCCTGCTGCTACGGTGTATCACTGACGCTGTTCCCCTGTGGCAGATTTTCCAACATGCACACAAAGTGGGAGACAGATTATTTTCACCAGACTTACCCTCTCCAGGGGGCAATCCTTCTGTGTTACAGTGACGTTCGTCACAGGGATAAAGGTACTGTGCTCCACCACAGTCTGCAGTGTCTCTCCCTTTACCAAAGTGGTATTAAAACTAAAGTGATTATGCACGATATGTTAAAGTAAATGAATGATTGTGGCCTGTACCTAATTGACTCCCTTCTTTACCATTACCACTGTATTGTAGTGAAAAGAGAATATGGGGAAAAGTTAGAAACCGGTATAATGGGACATTTTGAAACAGACAAAATTGTCTCATTATGATGCATTATACAGACTCCTCAGAGCTGCAGCCTCAGAGGTTTGGTAATTTTGGACCCACACGTGTATTGTTTAATCAGCATTGTTATCATTACCACTCTTCCTCCTCCACTCCTTAACACTAAAGTGCTGAAGCAGGTGAATTACACCGTGGAACTTCACGATACTCAAGTGCATCTGTCCATTGTGCTAGTAGGCTGAATCTAAACCACTAACCCCTCACTAACCTTTAATGATCAGCCAGTGCCCTTAAAAATAGATGTACCTTGCACTACCAGCTCTACTCTACGTGTTTGTTTTTTCAGGCATCGTATAATGAGCTCTAATCCTGGAAATTGATACGTCTCCTTGCTTTTGTATAGCCGTAATAAGAAACAGCGTCAGTGGTAGGCAAACCATTCAGTGCGATAGCCATGTCTAATGGGGCTATAATGCAGGGCTGAATGGCTCTATCTGCTGGGGGAAGACGGCCCTCTCAGCAGCCCCTCAGGCCATCGCCTCAGGTCCATTTTAGAGGAAATTCTCAAGTGTTTCATAATTTCCACTCATAAACGGCCTGTTTTGATCACTGAGCTATAGCATTATGTCTTTTTAGCAGTTAGGTGGCTGATGATCAGCTTTGTTCATCCTTAAAATGACTCCAGCTTATAATCGAAAAACAGACAGTTACCTTGTAATTCATATAGTGGTGTCACTGCTACAGTACAAAACAACTAGGGAGAGACCGTGTGGTTAGAAAAGCTCAGGGTAAGAGATAGAAACACTCCTGACTGTAAAGTGATGTGGCATCCACAGTGCACTTCAAACCCAAACAGGCTAGATAAACATGGGAAATGGCTCCTTTATTTCATTTTATTTTATTCCTTTATTCCTGTGCGCTGGTCTCCGAGGAGTGCTGGCATCGATTGCTGATTTAATGAAAGCGTCTGTTCCTCTCCCCCATTCCTCACTCCTCCTTCAGGTCACTCTGCTTAAAATGCCTCCGTTAATCAGATTTCTGTTAAAAGCCGTAAATAGAATCAGAGGTCTGGTGCCAAGAAACACTCTCCTTTACTCTAGTCTTCACTCTGTCGCTGCCTTTTCTACAATTTTCCCAACCGGTACCTTAGAAGAGAAGCCCACTGAATATTCACCACAAGTTAAATAGGATAGGCCGGGCAATCAATTTCTTTTAAAACAAAACATAAAAAAAACAAGCACAGAGCATTAATTTGTAGCCTCTTTTGTAATGTAACACATTGTTGGGAGTAGAAATAATTACTCAATTGATTGATTAGTCGATCATCAGAACCAACCAATTCATAATTTAAGTAATCTTACAACCATAAAATGGCAAAGATGCTCAAGTCCCAGCTGCTCAAATGTGAGGATTTGCTGCTTTTCTTTGTCATATATGACAGCAAACGATATATCTCTATAGAGACTATTGGTTCAGCAAAGTGAGCACATGCTGATGAAAATAATCTGCAGATGAATCAATGCTGAAAACTGGCTTGCGCCATCATCCACATGTATTTTTGTTTATGCTGAGATTGGCTGTACATAGCGGAGCACTGTGAAACGCTTTATTCAAACTGGACAGAAACAAAATCAAACTCACCTAAACGGTCGCTGTTACATTTTTCACCAATCACTAAGTGTGCTTTGGTCAAATTCAACTCTAATTACACTGTTTGATGTGAAAATATGGCGAGTCTACAGTTCAGTTGTACTTAGCTCCACTCTTGTGTCGCTTCCGGTTGCAAAAAACAAGATGGTGACGGCCAAAAACCAAGATGCGGACTTCCAAAATGCCGAACTCAAGGCTTCAAAACCATAGACCTTTTCTTATATACAGTCTATGGTTACAGCCCTAGTTGGTAGCAGTGTTGAGAGAGAAACTTGTTTAAATATTACCTGATTCCAGTCTTGATGAGACAGCTCTTGATCCTATTTTACAATGCACATGTGCATAGTTGTGATCAAGGTACTAAATCTCTTTTATCTTGCAGAGTACAAATTAATTAAGGCATATCCTTTTATGAAACAGGAATCTGAATTTTGCACAAATTGGGTTGAGCAGCATTAAAGATAAAATTGATAGGATATAAGGCAGGGTAATAATGTAACCCGATGTACATGAGGGATTTATCCTGTAAACATTCATGAACACCAAAATTAACCCTCCTGTTGTGTTCCGGTCAACTTGATTAACATGAAACGAACACAACGAGGGTCAACAGCTATTACTTGCAAATTACAGGATACTTGTAAGACGGGGATTTTTCAAGTTATGTGGTGCAAACTATATTTTTATGCCCATTACCCAGTTCTGCTAGTTCATTATAGTTTACATGTGGAAGTAATCACCACTGAAAATCCCCCCAGTTTACGGAGGTCTGCCTTTACTCAAAAATAAAAAAGAATGGCCCGCCGACAGTCTCATGTGGAAGAAATGAAATTTCGCCTTGTCATTTTTGTACAATTTGTGTTGTGGGCCAATGTGAAGTGGAGAAACTAACATGAAGTGAAAACACAAACTGAGAAAGTGAAAAACAGCCTGCTATATTGTTCCAGCTAATATCACTGAAGTCCTGAACTCTGTTGATTCTTTAAATATTTACCTATGAAAGGGGATCAGAGTCCTGGTTTGTTAAGGATTGTGGATGGCGAGTCCTGGCCTCCTTCACTAATATGCCCTGCAGATATTTAAAGGTTAAATCTACATTAACTCTCATGAGGAGGAAAACTTCAGGTGCACTCTTTGGTCTGAACTGAAAAGACCATGCTAGCGAGTTGCATAAAGTAACTTGATCCCTGACGGTCTGATTAAGTTGCTGAGTGAATGTAGGTAGTTTATGGGGCAGATCAGGAGTTAGAGTGGGTCATCCACTAAATGGAAGATCACCGGTTCGATCCCCAGCTCCTCCAGTCTGCACGTTGAGGCGTCCTTGGGCAAGATACCGAACACCAAATTGCTCCTGAAGGCTGTGCCATCGGTGTGTGAATGATTAGACTAGAATCTGATGAGCAGGTTGGCACCTTGTATGGCAGCCTCTGCCGTCAGTGTGTGAATGTGTGTGTGAATGGGTGAATGCTAACATGAAGTGTAAAGCATCGGAAGACTAGAAAGGCTCGATATAAATTCAAGTCTATTTCCCATATGTAAGTTGCCTATTTCTGAAATGTCCCTGTGGGGCTGCACCTTAAAATGCCAGTATCAACCATCTGCCCTTTTCAATCATCACCACAGTTACAATTAGAGGTCAACCAATATGTTTTTTTTTGTTTTGTTATGTTTTTTGTTTTGTTTTATGACCGATGCAGTATTTCTTTTTTTTTTTTCCAGAATCAGGACAGCCGGTGGCTGATATATGATGCAGTAAGTAAACATTTATACACTATAACATCTATAAACTATAACACCTATGGTCTATCTCTCTAATCTACATTTTGTGTCTGCACTGCAGTGCACTTCTATATTTTAAATGAAACATAGTGGAGCCTGAGTGGAGAGAGGAGGCTGATCAGAGCCAAAGTGCTGCATTTTCAAATCAATTAATCACATCTCCAAAATACTGCGATACAGTTTTGTCTTGTCAACGCATAGCGTCATGTTTTTACGATACATTGTCACACCCCCACTGCCTACGCATACATACTGTACATACAGTATATACACATCAATGCATGTGTGGGAATGGTGTATGCATGACTTTTGTGTATATAAATCATTTATACATCTGGCCCCAGGTGTTTGGAAGAGTCTTATGTTGCATTAACTGTGTACCTTATGTTTTAGAAATGATCTGATTATGCAGTTCGCAAAAACAAAACAAAAAAAAAAAAAAAACACTCCTTGGGCTTACATATCCTGATTAGTTATTGTATATGCTAAAGGATCCCTAAAGATGAGAGACTTTACTTTTCTTTCCAGCAGATAAGCAGCACTTAGACTGCCACGAAGGCTAATCATCACATTGTTCCTGATGAATAGCCAGCCAAAATGATTATGCACTCTACAAAAACTCTTAATTAGCAAAATCTCTTCCTCAATCAAGTATCTAAATTACATTTGTACAGTTCAGTGATTACTGACCAAACGGAGGATTCTTGAGCTGTAAAGAATAAGCTGGGCCATAAATGGTCCCATCGAATGGGTGACCACTCACTGAATGAATCATGTCCTAATAATTAAATTGTATGGCATACCGAGAGTGTTAACTTTAGTGGATGCACATTGAGCGGTTCTGACTTCTCAATAGGCTTTTAAAGAAATTAAGTGATGGGCTTGGACAATAATTTCTCTTTTCTGGGTCATTGATTGTTCTCTTTTTTGGCTCCTCCAGACACATTTTGCTCCTCTCATTAAGATTTGCATTCAGGGACTCTCGCCTTATCCCTATAACTTCAGACAAGTGAAGGCAGTAAAGAGAAGCATGAGGCTGAGCTGTCACAGTTGTTATTTTTGAAATGTGGAAGCTAAAATATTTACATGGACTTTAATCTGGTAATATATTTGGAAGTTACTCATTCAACCAGTGTAAAAAAAAAAAAAAAATTATTTCATTAACGCATTAATGCCATCAATATTTTAAAGGATGTAGTGGGCTCATTTTTAAAGCCTGAGTGAACACACTGCTATTATATTAAACTAGAAGACCTAAGGAATCCATTGGTACCAACCATGTCATACTAGCTTGTCACATAAAAAAATAACACTCCAAACTTGTGGAGAGGAAAAAGCGGCATGGCCATTTTCAAAGAGGTCCCTTGACCTCTGACCTCAAGATATGTGAATGAAAATGGGTTCTGTGGGTACCCACGAGTCTCCCATTTACAGACATGCCCACTTTATGATAATCAAAGACAGTTTGGGGCAAGCCATCGTAGGAAAGGAAAACAATGTTTAATATCAATCACATTAAATCACAATCTGAATGTGTGGATATGCCTATCCATCAGATTCTGGCAATCTTTGCTCTTAATTTGAATGATATCTGTCACAAGCGCTAATGTCCCTGTTTAATCTTTAAAATGTTCCTGAGTCTTGTCATTTCACGCTTCCTCAGAAATCCACAAACCTTAATACCCTCATCATAGAAGCAGAAAACAGAAACAAGCAGCTGTTATGGTATCTAAAATGTTTAATTATTGAAGTCACTCAAAATAGCTCAGATAAATCTGTGGCAATAAGACCATTTGTTTAACACATGGAGACTGTCAAAACAAGAAAATCAGTCACATCACAGAAAGCTTTTTCTTTTTATTACATTTGACCTCAGAGAACTCACAATTTCCTGCAATCTGTTGGCATCCAGCTATTAATCTAGTGGTTACTGAGCAGCCTGCAGGATTGTTTTTGATTTAAGGGCCATAACGGCGTCTTCTCGCTCTGTTCAAGCACATGCATTTGTTTCAGTTTTCCTGAGCCGTATAAACAACCTGTCAGCATGTCATAATATTAGGCCAATAATCAAAGTCAATTAGTGTCCGCCTTCTCTCTCTTTTACACCTAGCCCTCCTGCCTTCCCCCTGCCATGCCTCTGAAACTACAGAACCATTCTACATTTCTATGGTATTTTTCAGCTATCAAAATGGGTTTTACTGATATCAAGCTTCTTCCTGATCAATAAATAGAACTGCAGGCTAGTGCCATTTATCACCTCCAAAACAGCCTACCTGCCTCCTTATGAGTGATAGATCCCCCACGTCATCTGAAATCTAAAATTACTCATAAAGACTGATTAAGGCCAAATCAAAACTGTCCTCTTCTGAATCCTGTACATATCATCAAAAAAAGGCCTCATAGAGTCAAGCAGCCATATGATAGACGAGCATTTCCAAGCACGAGGCCAGGGTATTGTGCATGCCATGAAGCTTATTTTATAGGGTCCATGATAGATGTTGTTTAGAGCGATTTAAGCGGCCCTTATGCTGGTGTCAGCATCTGACCCCTCCGCAGTGATAAAGCTATCAGAAAGAGAGAGTAGAACCACAAGTGAAATATGGAGGGAGGGACATATGTGCCAGATAAACTCCTGCATACTGGGCACCCGCCCAGCTCTGGGAGGGGAAAGCCTTCAGTCTTATCTGCATAAAACTGAAGGAGTGGGGGGGGGGGCGAACACGTGCAGAAAGAGTGGTTTCAGTGAAATTGGTTGTGTCCACTTACAAACTAGCTTCCAAAGCTTAATACTTAAAATCAGGAGCAGTTTCCCAAACAAACGAGTGCAATTTGACTCCTCAATGCATCAATCAGACCGAAGTTTAAGAAATTATTTTGCCAATTAATAGAAATGATTTGTCCAAACTTTTGGCAGCTACACAGTGCACAATGCGATAGTAGTAAATGTATAGCAACAAAAGACAAGCAATATCACTGGTAACTTATGCCTTTGCTTGTAGATGCCAAAAGAAAACTGCTTTACAATAAAATGACAGTAAAACAGAGCATAATATAATATAATAAATAACTAGACTACAAATCAGAGTAATAAAACAACAATAAAACAATGAGTGCAAGGTAGAAAAATTAAAAAGGGGGTCATGATAAAAGTGCATTTTAAGAAGTGATTTGAGTCGAGTTTGTCAACATGTATTTTGATAGTTTTCGACACTTTTCCAAATAAAATGAGAACACATTAAACATTAGTAAATAAAATAAAATACCACAAAGTCAGGGTTTTGTAATACAGAATTTTAAAATAAATACATTAAATGAAGAATAAAACACGATTCAAAACACGAACATCTGAACATGTGAAAACACTGCATCTTTTCTGTTATTTTGACCGGCTGTAATTTTTGAGAGAAATTGTTATCAGTAGTTTATAGAATGAAACAAAAACGTTCATTTTACACAAACGCACATCGATAAATAGGCTAGTAAAACCGTGCAGCTTTAATTTTTTTCCAGAGCGACTTTGTGGAGAGTGAGGGAGACTGGCGCTGCTCCCTCGCCTCGGATCAAATTACAATGCGGTAATGTCACGTGACGATGACACCGCTGGCAGTGCTAAGCAAGTACCGACCTCATCCAATCGCAGTATAGTACGGTTTTAGTGCCTCAGTACCCCGGTACCAATTTAGTACCGGTATACCAAACAAGCCTAATATAAATACGCAAGTGCCTTACTTATCAGGCAAGTTGTTCAACCAGAGAGCTCTACCTGAGGATAACATGCAGTGTCTAAAATATAAACTGCCATGCAGAACTGTAAAAAAAACAATCAAGCTCACTTAAATCACAATAACATACAATATGTAGTTGTAATAGTATGTTGAATTAGCTATTAGCAGTTCCTGTTTGCAATGTACCCAACGATGTACAGACAACTACTGCTGGATTACTTTTATACTGAATAAAACTTGATGATCCTCAGGTAAAGTCTGAACTTATAAGGAGCATTTTCCTTTTCTGCAGTTAAGATAGATATAAAATATCCTCAGAATGTGTAAGTCACACTAAGTCTTCTGGGCCGTGTCCACCAAAGAGTATTTCTTTTTAATGCTTTGCAATGAGAGTAGCACGTATTTACACTGTAGTAAAAACACCAGCAGCGTGACGAGGAGCTGAGCGTTAGTACAGTTTTTCAGGTAGCCAAGAGTTGAAAAATGTTAAACTTTGAGTAAATTGCTGCACTTGTCATTGTCACTTTTTACCCAGCCATCCAATCACAGTGGAGGAGGTGTGGGACAAACATCTGACCACAAAGATCAAATGATAATCAAATGTATTTATTATTATCATGAGCATGTTGTGGTCTTATGCAATTTTTTTTTTTTTTTTTTTTTTACAGTGGACTTTATGTTGTCCTAACACCTGGAGCATTGGACCAATTTAATTTCCCATATGGGATAATAAAGTTGATCTGAATCTGAACCAAACAATCGTAATCAGTGAGATGTTTCCTCACCCACAAAATCTCATGAACCCACATAGAGCAGCAGGTCCGTCCTCTTTCCCTTCATGCTTCACCCTTCCCTTCATCCAGAGCAAGGGCTACACCAAGTACCTTGTGCCATCGCTACGCATTTCTTCCAAATCATAGCAATCAAGTGCAACCAAAACGCTCCCAGCAGAGCGTTTTCAGAAGAGTACCTGACATTTTCAGCTTGGATAAAATGCTTTGTTGGACATGGCCCCTAAAAATATGTGTATCATGTCTGGGAGTTTAGATTTGACTGGATTCTGACTAAGAAAAGTAGAAAAGAAAGGAAATTGTGGTAGTCGTTTTAAAGTAACTTATCTGCCTCTATGAGCAGCCGGCCATGGCCTCTGCTGCTGCGACTGTGTTGAGAGGAGGGTTAAATACACAGACAAACTATAATCACACACTTCCTGTTGTTTACTTAAAACACTGGCACATAACTGTGTCATTTTGCGTGCTAGAAATCACATCTGAAATTTCATTTTGTTTAGCTGTGATATAACTGTTAGTAGTTCATAGCCTAAAGCTGGTGCACAGAAAACCCATTGTAGCTAATTACTTTTAATCAGGCCCACCTTTATAGTCCATTAGCACTAGCTAGACCCATTTGTCCGCTTTCTCAAACTTGCAGACCTTTGCCGTTGCTGATAAACTCCAGTTTACTCCACTCAAACCTCAAACCACGTTGTCACATTGCATCAAAAGCTCTGTCAACCAAAATGAGTGAAAATTTGTGTTAATTCCAGCGAGTGAACGCAAGTTAATTTAGTCACCACTCATTAATCTCATAATTAAAGAATAATTAAGTGGTAATTTGCAACAGAAAAGACCTCTAAATAAAAAACTAAAATATCCAAACTGCGTTCCAACCAGCATGAAATGAAGTAAAAGATGGCGAACAAGGAATGGAGTCAGAGTTGTACTTCAGGTAAGGAAAAGTGCTGGCACAAAAAAAATACTCTTCATCATAAAGGTTACTCTTTTAGGAAGGTATTACAAACCCAATGGGACATTAACCCCACCTCCCATCTCTCCTCCAAGCTCTATAATACAGACACTGCCCCAAATGAGTAGTTGGTGCTGTCAAGTGAAATTGAGACCTATTGGTTGTAATCAGGAAATGCGACAGGCCTGTCCCCTCCATGAGCAGGTCACCTCTACTCCCCCGCCCTCTTCCTGTTCTGGTCTGTTCAGCCTTCATGAGCCCCATGTTTTATTCCCCATTTCTGTCCACACACATTGGCCCTGTCATTTTTCACCCCGCTGACTGATTACCGGTTACACTCTTCAGCCAATCTCCACTTACAGCTTCTTGTCTTCTCTGGCTTTATGACATTATTACATGTCTTTATCACCGCCATCAATACTGCTGGCCCCGTAGCGAGATGTTTCAACACCCCGTCCAGACTAGGCGCAAACACCAAAGAGCTTCGCCCACAAATCTTCAACACACACTACATGTGCTAGTTGAGCAGAGACCTGAAGCAACAAACATTTTACTAAGTTAATATATTATCATTTCAACATAATCAACATTATTATGCCTGATTTATAAAGTAGTTACTTCTCTGCAAAAACTTCACTGTGATAACTGAAGTTCAATAGTCTGACTAACCAAACGTGTGAAATTTGTAATGAGATTCATAATCCCCCAACTCAAGATTAAATTTAGTTTGAAATCAATGGAAACAAGGCAGAAATCCCTATATCACAGCACAATAGATAAAATATGTACAAGTGGTGAAATACAGTCACATAAAGAGGTAATAGAAAGAGAGGGTGAGATAATATAAGGCAGAAGAGAGGAAGACCTCTCTATATACTGTTCTGGGCTGGAGGGATGTAAATCACAAGCTTCATCACGATATTGATTCTATGGACAACGATACAATATTTGCTGATATCACAAAGTCTGCCACGATACGATTTCACCATTTTTACAGTTCAGGGGCCAATATGAGACGATATCATATCATATGCCCATTTAAAACATCAGTTACATTTATATCAACTCACAAAATGCAACTAAAATATGATTTAACAATTTTATTACTGGGCTCTTCCAGACATTTAAATGAAAAACAATCTATTGTATTTAATAAAAAAGAATAATTATAAAGTGGGAAGTTTAAAAAGGCCTTTCTTAAGGATGATGATATGATAGAGATTTTCACTTTGCATCAACATTGGATCGTCTCTCATTGAATCAATATATCAGTCCAGACTGATGTATCGTTACACACCTAATGGGTTGTACACTACTGTACTGTGTGAATTTGGGATGCTAATTTTGAAATAAAAAAGCAAACAATTACACATCTGATTGTCAAAACAGACCTGACTGTGCACAGATAAAAGCAAAAATGGGTAAAGTGGCTAAGTTTCAATATCTAAAACGCAACATAAATACTGTATCTGAACCCAAGCAAACAAGGCACAGCATATTTAAACAAAATATCATCATCATTTGTCCACAAGTAGGGATGCTAATTTAGAAAAATTTTCTGAACCAATAACCGACCACCATTAACCGATTATTAACCGTTAACCGACGAGATTTGTGCCGCAACTGCAGTGTATGAGCACAGCAGACAACTGAGTCAAAAGTTCACCAGTCCAGGAGTGTTAGCAGCCACGGCGCTTCCCTGTAGTTTCGCGAACATGCAGCCACTTTCCCAGTAAAAGTCTCCACCACACATTTAGTTTAGGTTAGGTTAGCAGGTTGTCAGCTGTTTGTCTGCCTGGTGTACCGATAGCGAGAGTCTGACAAACAGCACGTGTTTGTTCTCCGTTAGCAGCTCTAGCGTTGCCGTTGGCTTCCTGCCACACATACGGTCTGTCTGCCTGGCGTAAATTTTCGACAGTGTGTGGCGGCAGTGAGTGTGGGTGCGTCGCTGGCGTTATAGCTGGGAACGCAGCTGTAGCAGACAGTGTGTGTCCAGTGTGTTTGTCGGTGAATAAATGCTACGAGGCTACAACTTCTCCACTCTGCACTCTGCTCAAGACAGGAACCAACTTCCTGTATCTTGCAACGGCGGCTCAGACTCTCTTAAGGTGGACCAGCTTTTTTCCTTTAAGTCACGGCCTGCTCTTCCAAGTTTCCAAATTTTTTTTAACCATTTACCCGACAGCGTTTATTGGTTAAAATATTTAATGTCGGTTAACGGTTATTAACATCCCTCATATGAATGATTTTTAATCAAGAAGACCAATTTGAAAATTGGTATTTTTTTCTTACCACTCCCTAACCACCATTATTCTTTTAGCCACCTTCTCCTTTCTGTCTCTGTACAGTCTTCACATTAAGACCTTAAAGGTGCGATATTTAAGATTTGGTGGCATCTAGCGGTGAGGTTGCAGATGCAGCCAAATGAAACTAATCCTGTGTGCCAAGCATGTTGTCCTGTCTAGAGCCAGTGTTTGGTTTGTCCATTCAGGGCTACTGTAGAGACACGCTGGACTCCTTGAATAGGACCCGCTCCATATGTAGATCTAAATGTTTCATTCTACAGTAATGAAAACACGATTCACATTTTCAAGTGACTGCACACTAAATAAAACTACTTATACTTATTGTTCAATTATTATTATTGTATTCCATGTCTGCCAATAGATCCCCCTAAATGCTACACACTTCCTGAATGATTGTTTCTAAATCGAGACAGTTAAACTAAACTTCTACTCAGCGATTACACTGACTTCAGAGCACATTTAACCAAAGGACAGGCAAGAACGAACTGACACTAAGGGAGGAGCTCTCAACCTAAAATCAAATCACTTTGTGAATTAATCAAACAAGTCAATAGCACTAATACACACAACTGTAGCCTATTTTGTAGGTGGGGGGAAATTATTCACCTATGACTTTTTTTAATAATTTTGTAATAAATATTTTAATGCCAGAATAGATATATTTACTTCATTCGAGTCTATAAGGAGGTAAAAGGAAGTTAACACTTTTATTATTGTAGTCTGAGTAACGTGACGTCATTATCTGTTCCATGTCCGTCAACCAAAACAGACGGCAGCCAGCCACTGCGAGCCAAAACGAAAAGTAGAAACCGGCAGAGGGTCCACGTGGATACGACCTGCACCCTCACACTTTAAATCCAAAGTGTTAAATAGTACACATACAGTAAAGTATGGAAACACTTTGGCTTTCACACATTACAGGAAAAGCAGAGTTGGACATCATGGCTAAAGCTACATGCTAACTCTCTCATGGACAGGAAACATTATCATATTGCTGTAACGTACAGTCAAGCCAGACATCACTCTCATCTCTGGTCAAATCAGCCAATGATACAACTGTATAGCACCCATATACTGACATTTATGTTAAATGCATTCAAACAGCCCCACTGGAGCTGACCATGGATGTATACAGAGAGTGGAGCTGACAGAAGAGCTCAGAGCTAGCGACAGACTTAGCATGATGAAGTTAGCAGAAGTATACACGTGTGACTGGTCTGGTTTTCAAAATAAGGTGTTAACAAAGGGAAATGTATATACAAATTCATATATGGAAATAAGATTGTTGATTCTTTGATTTCTGGGTTGCTGGTAAAAAAGAAAAAATAAGTAAGGAATTCTTGACAGTGAATGATATATTTGACTTCAAGACATATCTAACTATATATATATAAATATATATATATATATATATATATATAAATACATATATACATATATATATGTATATATATATATATATACATATATATATACATATATATACAAACACATATATATATATATAGCTAACTATATATATATATATATATATATGCTGAAAACACTTTTACTGTATTCATTTAGATATTTTCCTCAGTAAAAGTCCCTTGCAATGTAGAATAAATTTTTTCCCATGGTCTAGTGTCAAATAAGTTAACAAAAACCTCAATATAATCACAATATCGAATCACAAAACTTAAAAATTGCAATCCATATCGCATCGGGACCCGAGTATCACGATAGTATCAAATCAGGAAATAGCTGAACCGCCCCAGCCCTATGCCAGTTTGTAACTCCAAGGGTTGAGTTCACTTTTAGTGTGCGTACCACTATGTAGTACCACTATGTGATTACAGAGGTGCATGTTTCAAAGTACATTAAAATGTGATATTTGTGGTTGAGGGTTCCTGACCAGAGGTGGCAGTCACAACGGTGTAGTGTTGCAGTTTAGTTCAGTTTATTTTGTTTGCACAACAGTGAATATTAAAAAGAACAAAATGAATGGTCAAAAACAAAAACTACAGATACTGCCAGTTTTCCAGAAAGCCCTTGCCAGACAGCGAGCCAAGTGGAGGTGAAATTTGTCGTGTACACTTGTCATGAACTGCTAGTGTAGCTCAGTAATTCAGTGTTACAGCTTTGGTAATGTTTTCCCTACAGACACTAACATTATATATTCTATTTAAATCTCAAATGCATTTCATAATCAAAATGTAGATTATTTTTTCTGATGTGAACAAGTTAGTACTATGTGTAACATGTAATGCAGCAGAGGTGTTATTTTAGGTTAAATATGTAACAGCTTTTTTGAGTTTCTTGCCATGTAATTTCAATTCATGTCAATAAAAGCAGTAGCATATTTTAGTTCGTGCATAAACCTCCTCAATCTCCTGTTTGTAATGGGGAGGACTCTGGGCAATTACCACAGGCTTACCACAGTCTAGTAACATTACAAATGCTAAACGAAAAATGAGCAACACTTATCTATGTTTTACAGTCACTTTTCTCAAATTTAACAGAAAGAATTGTGTGTGTGTGTGTGTGTGTGTGTGTGTGTGTGTGTGTGTGTGTGTGTGTGTGTGTGTGTGTGTGTATTAGTGTCGGTTATTTGAATGCAGTCATGCACGCCCACCCCTGGGTGGGTGTGGGGATGTGTGCGTCTGAGTGTGTTTGCTTCGACACATGCAGTAACTTGATTGAAATTGGGAATTTTAACATGAGAGAAGCGTAATCTCAGTCTAACAACAGGCCTCCTCAATGTCAGAGGAGCCCGGCACTGGTGGCAATTACTATTGACATCACGCTAATTGTAGCTGAATAATTAATCCTTACTGTTGTGGAGTACAGGGACCTGAAAAGGTGAGCTGGATGTGGCAGAGTTGAACTCCTGCACAGTGGAATGGCAACTAATTGGATTTAGGATCATTGTGTTTATTGGACAATCGCAATATTATCTATTCCAGTTTAGGTCACGTTTAAGGAGACACAGTAGCTATAATTAGACTCTCAAGACCACAGCATAGCAATTAATAACAATTATAAATTCAGATATCTACACACAGTGTTGAAGCTAAACATACAGTATATACACAATTATTGGATATGCAAAGCTGACTTCACATCATGAAAACAGTGTAGTCTGTGTCTGTATAAGTGGACAAGTAAAGTGAAGCGATTCAATTTGTGGCACTTGTCTGTCCTCTATTGGACACTACATGTAAATGTCTCTTTCCTCTTCCAAGGATGCAGATGAACGTGTTTTCTATTACATTTTAATTTGGGTACTAAAGTTGACTTTAATTATTTTTACAGAGAATAAAGTCACAGTTGTCCCAACGATTTAGACCAAACAAGACAATATGTATTAGGTTTATTGTTTGTTTGTAAAATCACTTTGTAACAGTGGTAACAGTGGTGATGACTGACAACACGCAACATCAGGATGCCGCCAAACAGGAAAAAAGTTGCCTATACGTGAGAACACTTGAGCAATGAAATTAATCCCTTTATACTCCAGTAACTCCTCCGACCTCTGACCTGCCTGAGGGCACAAAG
The DNA here is from genome assembly GCA_947000775.1 of Pterois miles. NCBI lineage: Eukaryota > Metazoa > Chordata > Actinopteri > Perciformes > Scorpaenidae > Pterois > Pterois miles. The sequence continues at coordinate 3,962,909 of CAMQGK010000463.1, forward strand.
AATAATCTCTCCAGAGGGACCACCGATGTATCGTAGGACTTTTTATACGCTTTCATCACAAATTTTTTAAATGTTGTTGAAAGATTTGACTTCACTTCTAAATGTGATAACAAAATTATCATGTAAATTGTGTAATCTTATGGTCTTCAATCAGAAACTTCAATGTATTGCAATAAATTTAAAGGTCTTTGCACACCAAGTCTGATTTTTTGTATGTTTTTTTCAATCCATCACCTGACTGAAAACTTAACCAGCAGAACCCTTGCACACTGAGTCCAAAGTGGTTTACTACTAAATTTGTTGCAAAAATTCACAATAGAAGACAAAACTGAATTGATTACGTGGATGCAATGGATAGTCGAAAATGGGACTAATGAATGAATGACATTAGCAAGAAGCTATAGCTTAGCTGCCTAGAGGACAATCACAACTGTGTAATCTTTCCCACATCTTTCTTTTGTGATCATCCACAATTCAAAGCTATTCAGCAATCATCTGCCATAATCCATCTTTAAACTCTCTGTATTCTTTCACTTCTTTATTGTAAAGAGCTTTGTGATGGGAGACAAAGTGAACGTTTATCAAGCCATTTTCATGCCTCTAAGTGGTCAAACAACCCTCTTTTGCTTTTTGACAGATGTGAAAAAACACAGAAAATCAAACCTGTTCTGAAAACTTACATAACAAGCAAGCAAAAATTTTGGTGTCGGTGCGTAAATGTGATTTACACAACGTGAGGTATTTTTCCAGACAAACAGTGCAGTAGTTTAACATTTTAATAAAGTGTTGCATTCAGAACTATTTTAAAGCATGTTGTTCTCTCATTCTTACATGACAAAAATGAAAGGAAAGATTTTGATACTGGTATTAAACAGACATAAGCTTTAGTAAAACTTAAATATGTCCTCCAACATCCGTTCATTTTCTCTATCTGATCAGTGCTTTTCAGAAGTCCCCTGACACAGTGATGTGGTTTGAAATGACATGACACTTCTGATCATCTAACAGGACATAGAAGAACAAAATGTACAAGTGGAAATGTCGTTTGACGTACGGCAGCGGCAGGAGGAGGTGATTCATCCTGCTCAACACAGTCGTGTGATGCAGCTCTGTTAATCTACGTCCTTCATTATCTTCTTATACTAATCCAAAACGGTACCGCACAACCTATTGAGGTTTCATTGTTCGTGGAAAGTTGACTCATCACAGCATTTCCTAATGAGTCACTGTTGTGCATATAAGAATAACACTGTATGTAAGTGACTAGTATGAATCCATTTCCTCTTCCCCACTAAAGAAACAAGAGCAACATTTAACATTTTGAGGGTAACCAGACTTTTCAAATGTTCACACAACAGGGAGACTGATGGCTTCACTGTATGGTAAGACAATGTCGCCATCTAGTGAGCAAAACAGCAAAATCCTTTTTGAAACATTCAGTCCTGTTGTGAGAGGGCCATTTTCCAGCTATAACAGGTTGTCACCACGTCACCTTCAGAGAAACTGATTTTCCAATATTTATTTTGTGATATGTTATTTTCCAAATAATTGGTTTGTTTTGTCCTGAACGCTATAAAGTAGAGGTCTACCGATGTGGATTTTTTTTGTTTTGTTTTTTGCCGATTTATTACAGAATCAGGACAGCCAATGGCTGATATGTCAGTTTTTTGTGCCCATTTGTTTGGTTGATTTTCTGTTTTTGCCTCCATCTGATAAAATATAACAGCTTAATAATAACAACATTTCTCAACTTCAGTAAACATTTATTGAACACCTACGGTCTGTCTCTCCAATCTATATTTTGTATCTGCACTGCAGTGCACTTATATTTGTTAACTAAAAATAATGTATAAACTAAATATGTATAATAATATATATTTTTTTAAATGCCTCTAATGATGAAATCAAGGGCTGTGTTACTATCATCAATGCAAGTTAATAATAAGTTCATGAAAGCTAATTTTAAAAGGTATTCATATTCCTTTTGATAGGATGCAAATGGAAAATACAGCATATGTCTTGTTGTTTCCAGTGTTTGCGCTATAAGCAAAGAATTTTTAAAAACATTTTTGTAAAAGTTGGCATTTGAAAGGCGATGCTCATATTAGGGTGTAGTCATGTATTAGATAGATGTATATATTCTATATAGAAAAACAAACAATTACACGTCTGATCATCAAAACAGGCTTAACTGTGTACGGATAAAATCAAAACTGGGTAAATTCCATGTTAAGTGCAACATAAATACTGTATCTGAATCCAAGCAAACAAGGCACAGTGTATTTAAACGTATCATAACCATCATTTTCTTAACCAAGAACTGACCTATTAACCGTTAACCGACGAGATCTGCAGCGTTAGCAGCCACGGTGCTGCGTGTAGTGTCGCGGACATGCATCTACTTCCCAGTAAAAGGCTCCAACGCACATTTAGTTTAGTTTAGCATGTTGTCAGCTGTGTCTCTGCCCGGTGTAACGATGTTCTTTCCCGATGAACGGTACCGATGTCTGACAAGCACTGCGTGTGATTGTGTTACGTTAGCAGCTGCTAGCTGCTAGTTTTGCTGCCGGCTTTGCACCCGCTGTAGCATAACTTCAGCGAGTTTCCAACAGGCTGTGTGTATGTGGTAGCGGTGAGTGTGGATTTGTCGGTGGCGTTATAGCTGTGTGAGTGTACGTCTAGCAGACAGTGTGTGTATTGTGTGTATTCGTCTGTGAATAAACGCTACGAGGCTACAAGCTACAACTTCATGCATCTGCGCCGGTTCTCTCTTAAGATGGACCAGCTTTTCTCCTTAAAGTGAGGAGCTGCTCCTCTGTGCTTTTCTCAGCTTTTTAATCAATTATTAATATTTCTTTAACCATTTACCCAATAGTATTAATCCACTAAAATGCTTAATGTCGGTTAACGGTTAATTAACATTCCTAAACACAACACACTAAAAACATACAGTATGTCTGCTTAATCTAACCAGCAGCATCCAGCAATCATATCAAGTGCTTACACATGACAATTATTAAACTAACTATTGAAAGACTTTTTTTAAAACCACATTTCTCATTCACTGGGCTTGAACTTGCAATAACTGCATAATCAACATGTTTTAACAGACCAAGCAGACAACAGTGACAAGAAGTCACAAAACTGAATGCACAGGGTATTTTCTCTGGTTCCTCTTTTTTATTTTTTTTAACCTGAACTATAACTGAAACCATAAGTCAATGTACGCTTTGGGCACTATCTAGAAGACAAACTGTTATGACATTTAAACCACAAAATGGCAGATGGCATTCACTCGGTAATTGCGTTTTTAGGTACATATGACATTGCCAGAAGAAGCCTTTTTGTAGCGTTACATCTGACAAGATTTCCAATCTTGTTCATAAACATAAAGAAAACTGAAATAATGAAAGATTTAAAACTGGAGCCCGGCCTGTAGTCATTTCAGGTGATGCTGTGCTTTGAGGATGCATTTTCCCAACAAATATAATTGAGCATCATGTGTTACAGGGTGCTACCTCTGTCTGGAGAGGATGTTTGTGTAGTCTGTTTAGGGGATGTGTTAATGAGGCTGTTTTTTCTGCGTTAGCAACAGATAGGTATTATTGGGTCTTGCAATGAGAAATATGTGCTACAGAATATACAGTATTAATAAATTCCAGCATTTCTTTAAGTTAATTATACACTTAGATTTTGCTGACCTGCAGCTTTGCTAGACATCCACGGACACGCGCATATACAAAGGACTGACCTTGTCTGGTTTAAGGATGATTAAAGTTTTAATGGTATTGGTGGTTTCAGCAATAAGTGTCTAGCAAGAGCAGGAGCAGAAAATGTGAAAATGTAACTATGGTACTATACTGCAGCATTTAAACTTATGCATTCAGTCATTTGAAGGTCTGTGTGAATAAGCACAAAGAATTCAGGAAAATGTGACAATCAAAAAACCAATATTTAAAGATTCCTGGACATTTCAGCTCTCACAACTTAACCAAGGCTATTAAAATGATAAACTAGCATACACTTTCAGACAACACACCAGTATTGAAATAGCTGATTTCAACAGACTTAACTTTGGAGCTTAAACACATAGAAACAGCAAAAACATATGCATCGCTCAATTTTGCAGCAACGTAAACTGCTTTCACAAACACAGCAATAGACTAGTGAAGACCATGTGCACATGGAAAACACAATCTCCAGCTTCTCTGAAGACCACATCAACAAAAGAGTAGGAACATGGAGGCCTGTGGGCCAGCACACATACCCAAAACCTCTAACACTGGTGGCCAACACAAAATCCACACTGTTTGACAAAATAACATAAAGATCAGATGTCTAGCGCAGAAATAACTGTGGCAATATTACATGGCTGCATGTTATATAGGCAATGCATCATCCAAGCACATGATCTGTAAATTAAATCAGCTGCAGGTGAACATCAGAGGAGACAGAGCAACTTCCTGTATGCACACTAGTTAATCACTCACAAAACATCTGCTGGAGAAAGACATAAAAATGTCCTTATCTCCAATCAAATCCCACAGGCTTCAACTATCAAATCTGAATGACAATAACTGACACCGACAACTGGACACAGTCTTCTTTTACCAATTAGCACAGCATTATGCACAAAACATTTGCACTGCTCATGAAACCAGCAATAAACATTGTCCAAACCAGCCGTCCTACCTTAGCAGGTGTTGCTTGGTGTTTGCTTTGCTCCTCAGCGCAGAAGAATTCACCGCCATGACACAGTCCAGCTCAGTTTTTAAACCACATGTTCAAACTTGAAAAGGTGCGCTAACAAGGGCGCGCCTGCTAGTTAGCAAGCTACCTGTAATATTAGCTAGGTGACTCATTATATCGTGGCGCTGCCCACTAACTGGTCCGGACGGGTTGTGTAGAAGCTTGTTTCCCTCTGGGACGGAACGACGTGACATTTCTTCTGCGGCCGTCTCTGCGCTCATTAGCCCACTCAGCAGCGCCCAGCAGTGACCCCTGGCGGTAGGGAGGGTCACATGCGCAAGTGGTGGTCATATGGTGCCTCATATGGGGTCGGGTTTACAGTGTTGTTGAGTCCACGTGAACGCCCCCTCATGTCGTATTCACGTCCTCTTAAAGTGGAAACTTTCTGAAAGCTCCGAGTTCACGACTTGTGACGTGTTTGTTGACGCTGTGAGAAATGGTGGTAACATGGATGTTCATTTATCGGTGCAGAAGTTAATATTGTACAGTATATTATAATTTTGTCAAATATTGTTTTTCTTGGTAATTTTATAATATGTCAGAGGAAAATGTTGATGTTCTCAAAGACCTCATCTTTCTCCTCTGTCATTATGTCTTTGCATTGTCTGCGTTATCTTACCCACTTGCTAGCTTGCTAAATTGTTAGCCTCTGTGGCTTCTAGACTTGGACAGTAACCTTAATATAACCGTTGCTTAGCTGCTGTGTTTGTCACGACTTAACCACTTGAACGGCACACAGGACTTCCCATCTTGTAAATACGACCCTATTTGAATGCACCAATAATAAACTTTTTTTTTTTTTTTTACAGTAGACTCATACGTATCATAGCAGGACAATTTCTGCTTTCAAATAGGGTCGTGTTTCCCGTGTTTACGAGATGGGAAGTGGTGTACACGATATGCTTGGCGTAAAAAGGTAATCTTATGGTGCTCCTAATGACATCTGCAGGATTTCACAGACCAGAGGAAAACAACCAGTTAGCTGGTTCAAATATGAACCAATATTCTGTTATTGTAAAGTCTATTTCTAGTATGTCTAGCTCTAAATGATGTTTATATATATATATATATATATATATATATATATATATATATATATATATATATATATATATATATATATATATATATAAATATATATATATAGCATTACCATACAAATAACTTTTTGCACTTTAGCACTACATTCATGAATGGAGATCTTCAAGTGTTGTTTAGTGAAGATTTCCCGGGGTGGCTATATATATATTATTTCTTATAAAATTTTTAATGTGAATCTATATTTTATATTCTTATGACATCAAACTCGAGCACATTCTCGTCATCTACCCTTTTACTAGCTCAGCAGCAGTAGGTGAGATGTCACTGTATAATTTGTGGCATGGTAACATGTACTGGCACCTGGATAGTACAGTGTTATTTCCCTTAAACATCTAATGTAAAAAGAAACCACTGTCAAACTTTGAACAATCCTGAATGTCGTATTCCTTGATAAATAATCCTGAATCACTGTAACTATTTGTCTCATGCACGCCCAAAGGCACCCACACAGGAGATTACTCTTACACCGGCTGATTAGACTCTGGACTGTGTTGGCACGTACACACTGTGTTTGATTGACATTTCTGTAACTCTCCTGTAAGCCGTTTTGAGATGTCACAGCAGGAAAAGCACAGGTGTGAATACTGAAATTAATGATGGCTGAATTACCTGCTTCAGTTTTAGGGTCCTGGTATTGAGCCTGCCAGTTCACTGCCACACTGTCATGGCATTAACAGAGCCATCATTAATGCTGTTATTTACACCTGTGACAAGTCAAAATGTCTGCATCAAAAATGGTCTTTTACACCTTTATCCATGGCTGCAGGAACGTGGGTGCTGCACTCCCGAGTGCTCTTGTGCTCTGTGGGCATAAACTGTGGGAGCTAGTATACAAGGGGAACTAACAATAGTTTTCCACAGGTTGTACATTAAAGAGCTTCTTACTTAACACTTTATTGTCATCAACCATTATCACTGTCCTTGGACTCCCTACAGTCACTACAATAATCAGTCAAGCTTTGCATTATAGCAGCTTGCAACAAGAGAGGTCCAAAGCGTTTTAACTTTTACATGGGACACTGCATATTGTATTATAATTTGGTGATATCATGGTGATGTATTACTCATTCTTTTAAAAGTGAGGGGAGGACTCACTTAAAACATTCAAGTGCATACAATCACCGACCACACACACTGTTAATGTAATTTACCAGAGTGATATTTAAGTTGACAGGACTTATTCTTTATTCATATGTGACATTTGGGAAGAGGAGCCACAATATTGTCATGATGCAGGATTTTAAATAATGACAACGTAAATAAGAAGTCATACTTGGACGGACAAGTGCCAGCCATGCAAGCATCAGGTCTACCCAAACCTGTATGGACTTTATTCTTTTGTTTTCATTCTATTCTCTAATTGCAGTGTATTTTTTTTTTTTATCTGGTTGTAAAGCAAATGTAGGGTTAAACAATTAATTATTAATAGAGCTACTGTATAAAGGCAGTGGATGGTGGCATTCTCCTTGTCTAAGGCCTACATATACATATTCATACAGTAACATGCTTCCCCAGAATATACTGGACAAGTTTAGCTCCATGACCCACAAACCTAATCAAAATTTAGAGTGTCAAACACATAATTTCCTGCATTATGATGATTTTGTATGCATCAAATATGGTGGAAATGTCTTAACTTATGTTAGAAAAACAAAAATTCATGCTGCAGGTGACAATTCATGATAGAGAAATATAATGTGATATAATTCAGGGAGGCTCTCAGGCATTCTGTATTGCTTTCAAATATTTATTCTCCTGTAGATCGACTTTGCTCCTTTAATGTTATCTTTGCTGAGTCAACACATGTAGGCATGTTTTACTCTTCCTCTCTCTTTTATGCCTTTTGTCACGTGCATGTGACAGCTATAGTCTGTGATACATTAATTCATTTTAGATCATTCATAAACCCCTGGACTTTAATAGCTCATATATATCTCAGCAAGATTTTTGCTCATGTTCAAAACTTTCTGCACATTCAAACATTTCCTACATATCTGTTTCAACAAAGAAGTCAGGAATAAAGTTGTAATATTTTAGGAAAAAGTTGTAATATGACAACAATAAAGTTGTCATTTTATGAGAATAATGAAAAAACTACCAGCCCTATTTCTGTATTACGTTATTGCTCTGCTGATTATTGGTCTGTCCGAGAGACACAGATCTGGGACTCTGAGATAAAGTTTAGGGAAGCATCTGTACGCTGCTCTTCATCACAGTTTGAAAACCTACACTTGATAACTGATAACAGTATAAACTCTGAAGTGATAACACTGAAAACACTATTGATCAGGCATAAATCTCACCATTGTGTGGCTTATTATCCAAACAGATGTTAACGTCACCAGCTCTGGTAAAGTGCAGCTCACAGCTGCTTCTCTGAGTTCTTTAGTGTGGCAGTCTGGAGTCTGGACACAGGTCTAAACAGGGTAAAAGTGTATCCATGAGGGAGATACAGACAGAGACTCAGAGCTACAGGTCAGAGGAAAGATGACACTGCAGTCAAAATGTTTTTACAAATACAAATAACTGGAGGCTACAGTAGTCTATGGACATTTAAGAAATGCTAAAGCGCGCACATATGACTAAAAGCAACTTATTTTATTATGAATTAATTCTCAAAATCTCAGACTATAATTTTTTCTAACAGTGGCCCTAATACTCTGTAGTAGTTGACAGACTAGAGTTCTGCCTTGTTGGTTTATCTTATTCACTCACTAATTTGCAGTTGTATTAGAGCAGCTTCTGCCGTGTTTACTCCAGTCCGCCCCCACAACTCCTCCTGCAGCTGCAGCCAGCTCTCCTTGCACTATACAGTAAGTCACTATCTGCATCTTATTCTTACTGTGGCAACAATGTTCCTAAAACCTCTTCTGTGGTACTTCCTGCACAGTAGGTGTCTCCAGTACCACATTTTGCCAATGATGACATACAGTCGGGCTCAGAAGGTGAAACAATGTTTGCGTCACTGTCACGGCTGTTAATAACTTGTTATGAAGGGCTGTGTTGAGTGTACAGGCAGGTAAAGAGGGGCGCACATAGGCATGAAGTTCAGTCAGGAAGACCCTCCTTACACTCTCATTCATTCACAGTCTTTCTCTTTCTCTCTGTCACTGGCTCCTACTATCAGCTGACTTGGGTGTTTCACTCTTAGATAACCAAACAGATTCTGCCACGGTCTCCCTGAGCCAATCATAGTGTTGCAATCACATTTTAAAACTAGTCTCCTCTGTGCTGCTGTCAGTTGTCATTTCAGTGCCGATGAATCGTCTGACTAGTGGGGACTAGTCGGGCTGTAGCATTCGAACTGATGAAGCCACTTGGATAAGGGGCGAAACATCTTCAGAGACAAATCTAAGTCCAGTTGCCTTCGATTCAATTGTTACCAGAATGAATATGACCTGGATGAATGAGAACATTCACAGACTCCTGATTGAACTGCTGTTGTGCCTTCACGGTGGACTGAAATCAACAAAACACCACTTATTGAGATGGTATCGAACCGATGACCCTGTAGACATGCCTGCACTCTTACATTCGCACACAACTTCACACTGAAACGTGTTCTTTTGTTTGATAAGTCAGTATGAGACAAGGGACGTCATTCATGAAAGCGTGTCATACCAGAGGGATCTCCTATAAGCCACCATTCTTGTGCATGAAATAACCAGAATAAAGATAATTTCAGTCATTCCACTACATCCACTCATGCCACATGGTCAGTCTTTGGAACAGGTGTAGCCTTAAACAACAGCATACAGTTGTTCATGGGGACTGAGGTATGCTGTGTGTTCTAGCTGATATACATGGGAACTGGTTCAGTTCATGTTTCTGAGTGGAAATGTGCAGCATAATGTTCTTGATGATTGTAGGTCAGCGATGATAAAATCAACATTACATGCACACAGCAAAGCAGACACGCCCAAGAATGACATTTAGGTAAAAGAACAAAACAGAGAACATATTACACCACTAAGAGAGAACAGTTAGCAACATGGGAGGTAAACCACAGGAGTCCAGATGTCCTCCTCGCCAGCTAAGGTGGCAAGACACATGTGCGAGACAAGCAGCTGCAGTAGCAGTGTGAAGCACTACAGTGACAGCAAAGAGCACAGAGCCTGCAGTGTGGACCGTTGTAGGCCAGAGTGGTGGTGGTCCAGCTGGGGGGGAGTTATTTAGATGAAGGATGTCTGGTCATTACTACAAATCAAGTCCACTCAGGCCAAACTGATCCAACCTATCAAAAGTTATTCAAAACTAATCCCTCTATATTGACCCTTACTTACTGTCTGTTGACTTATTTCTTATTACGCTCACCAAGGAGCTGGTATGTTTGTTTTCTGTTAGTCAGCAGGATATTAAAAAAAATCTCTTCAAAAAAAGTTTCAAAAAATTAAACTTCAGCCAGCATTTTGTTTAACCATGAGATAATTTGGTCCATAATTTGTCCAAACTTTGGTAAATTATTTAGGATATGCTATGTGTAACGTCCACTAACCTTAGGTGATGGGTTTCCTTTGTTTTCATGTTTCATGTGAGCACTTCCTGTTTGATTGTGAAATCTAATCCTCCCTCTCGTTTCAGTGCACTTCACTTCCTGCCTGCATGCTTCCCCGCCCCTCTGAATGAATGACTGCACTGACCTACTTTCGTCTCCACTCACCTGTGTCTGATCGTCTCCCCCGCCCCTGATTGTGTCCACCTGTCCATAGTTAGTCACTCCCCTCACGGGTATTTAAGCTGAGTCTTCCTTCCCTTCTGTGCCAGTTCGTTTTGTTCCCCAGTGACTAACTTACCAGCGTATTTCCTAGTGTGTATGACTTCCGTGTACCAAAACCTCTGTTTGTTTTTTCGACCCTGCGTTTTGCCTTCCAGACTGGATTTGTTTGCCTGTAAGTTTTTGCCTTCCCGTGTACCGACCAGTTTCTGTATTAAAGACCCAGCGTTGTTTGAATCTGCCTGTTCTCAGAGTGTTGCTTGTGAGTCTCACCCTGCCTGCCCAGCCCGGCGTGTCAGTACAAACTGGCCAACAATGGACTCAGCAAACTCTGAACAGGTCCAGACAACGATCCGCGCTCATGGAGAGCGCCTCCATCTACATGAGGAGCAGCTCAACGCCGTCCACCACGGCGTTCAACAACTGACGGCGCATCAAGAAAACTTCCGCGCTTCGATGGGTGAGCAAGTCAATCAGTTGGGAAATCAAATGAAGAAATTAATGACTCTGATTGAATCTCAACAGTCTCCTCGTGCAGATCACCTTCCTCCGGTTCCCATACCGGCTCAACAGGCGGCTATGCCACCCGCGTCTGTGCCCCCACCCGCGGCGGCATTATCCAGTTCCCCCCACCTCACCATACCCGAACGATTCTCCGGGGACTCTGATAACTGACGATCCTTCTTGGTGCATTGCGGACTTCATTTTGAGCTACAGGCAGCTCATTTCCCGTCTGAACGAGCTAAGGTGGCTTTCATTATCACCCACCTCTCCGGCAGGGCGGAAGCCTGGGCGACGGCAGAGTGGTCACCGAACTCTCCGGTATGTTTTTCACTTCAACTTTTCACTGACTCTCTAAGAAAGGTATTTGATCATACCACTCCAGGTCGGGAAGCTGCCCGAGCGCTGGTAGGATTACGTCAGGGGAAGAGACGGGTGGCGGATTACGCCATAGAGTTCCTCACCCTGGCAGTAGACGGCGGTTGGAATGACTCCTCCCTGCTTTTTTGTAAGGGGGAGGGGTTAAAAGACCGGGCTCGCCAGTGACTGAGAGGACTCTGGTGAGCCATACTTCATCCACTAACCTTTCCTCTCGCCCTTTAACACAGGCCCTGGTCATTTCTCCGCAGCAGTCCCTGCATCAACCAGTTTTGGTGGACTCCGGCTCTGATGAGAGCTTCATCGATAGGAGACTGCTGGATGAGCTGGGTCTGCAGAGAATCCCGTTGGCAGAACCGTTAAAAGCGAGCGTGCTGGATGGACGCCTCCTCTGTCGGGTAACACACCGCTCCCCAACCGGTAACACTCAAAATGGAGTGTAACCACACTGAGACTCTGAGTTTTCATGTTTTCGACTCATCAGTACAACCCCTGATTCTGGGCCTTCCCTGGCTAAAAAAACACAACCCTCATATTGACCGGTTGTCGGGGAAGGTCTTAAAGTGGGGAGAGGGGTGTAAACTAACCTGTTGTGACTCTGGTTATGCTCCGGTGACGGTGGAGAGACCAAGGGCGCCCCCAGCGGAAGAAAGAAGAACCTCACCAGGCACTAATGATCCGGATTTGAAGGGGGTCCCTCCGTGTTACCACGATCTTGGGGAGGTGTTTAATAAGGCTCGAGCCATCTCCCTACCTCCACACCGTGAGTACGATTGCTGCATAGATCTTCTTCCTGGCACGGCTCCCCCCAAAGGGAGATTGTACTCTCTTTCAGCCCCTGAGAGAAACGCTATGAATGAATACATTGAATCCTCGCTGGCAGCAGGAATTATCAGACCGTCCTCTTTTCCCGCTGGAGCCGGATTTTTCTTCGTTGAGAAGAAGGACAAGTCTCTTCGCCCCTGCATTGACTACAGAGGACTGAATCACTGTAAAGAACAGGTACCCCCTCCCTTTAATATCCTCAGCATTTGAACTTTTGAAAGGAGCTAAGGTCTTTTCAAAACTAGATCTTCGCAATGCCTATCATTTGGTCAGGATAAGGGAGGGGGACGAATGGAAAACCTCCTTCAACACCCCAAGTGGACATTACGAGTACCTAGTAATGCCCTTTGGGTTGACTAATGCCCCAGCTGTGTTCCAGGCATTAGTTAACGATGTGCTAAGAGACATGTTGAATGTATTTGTTTTCGTGTACCTGGATGATATCTTGATTTTCTCACCTGATGAACAATCCCATGTCTGTCATGTGCGCCAGGTCCTCCAGAGGCTGCTACAGAATCAACTATTTGTTAAAGCCGAGAAGTGCAAGTTCCACGTTTCTACTGTCGCCTTCCTAGGTTTCGTTATCTTCCCTGACACCATTTTGATGGACCCCGAAAAGGTCAGGGCGGTAGCTGATTGGCCCACCCCTAACAGCCGCAAACTTGTACAGAGGTTTTTGGGGTTCGCTAATTTCTATAGGAGATATATTCGTAACTTCAGTAAGATTGCCGCCCCCCTACACGCTCTCACATCTCCCCAGGTGAGGTTCAGTTGGTCTCCTGAAGCCGATGAGGCTTTTAAAAGGCTAAAACGCGTCTTTTCTTCGGCCCCCATTCTCACCCTTCCCGATCCACAACGCCAATTCGTGGTGGAGGTGGACGCCTCAGATTCTGGGTTAGGGGCGGTCCTCTCTCAGCGGTCAGCTAAGGACAATAAATTACACCCATGCGCCTTTCTTTCCAGAAAGCTGTCCCCTGCTGAGAGGAATTATGATGTGGGAAATTGAGAGCTATTAGCCGTAAAAGCAGCCCTGGAGGAGTGGCGCCATTGGTTAGAGGGTACTGAGCAATCTTTTCTTGTGTGGACTGACCATAAGAATCTTGAATACATTAAGTCAGCCAAGCGTCTTAATGCCCGACAGGCTAGGTGGGCACTGTTCTTTAACAGGTTCAACTTTACCCTGTCGTACCGACCAGGGTCTAAAAATGGTAAGCCGGATGCCCTCTCTCGTCTATTTGACTCTAGTGATGAGCCTAGGAGCCCATCCACCATTCTCCCTGCTTCTTGTGTTGTTGGATCTGTCTCCTGGGACATTGCGAATGTGGTTAAAGAGGCCCTAAGCCATGTGACGACACCTCCAGGGTGTCCCGAAAGTAAATTGTTTGTGCCCAGGTCTGTCCATTCACAGGTAATACACTGGGCTCACACCTTCAAGCTCGCCTGCCATCCGGGGACCCGCCGCACCATGTTCCTCATCCGTCGGCGTTTCTGGTGGCCAGGCATGGAACAACAAGTTAAGGAGTATGTCACAGCCTGCACTGTCTGTGCACAAAACAAACCCTCACACCAGTCTCCAGTGGGGCTCCTTCACCCTCTGCCCATTCCACAACGCCCCTGGTCCGACATCTCCCTAGATTTTGTCATGGGGTTACCACTGTCAGAAGGTAACACTACGATTCTCACTGTAGTTGACAGATTTTCTAAGATGGTTCATTTCATTGCTTTGCCCAAATTACCCTCCGCCAAGGAAACGGCGGAGGTCATGTTGTCTAATGTGTTCTGTCTTCATGGTCTCCCCAGAGATGTAGTGTCGGACCAGGGGCCCCAATTCGTCTCCAAGTTCTGGAGGGAATTCTGTTCACTACTTGGAGCCTCGGTGAGCCTCTCCTCTGGACACCAGCCCGAGTCCAACGGTCAGACGGAGAGGTTCAACCAGGAACTGGAGACTGGTTTGAGGTGTTTGGTGGCGCAAAACCCCACTTCCTGGAGCAAAAATCGAATCTGGATTGAGTATGCCCACAATACCCTCCCGTCTATAGCATCTGGTCTGTCCCCCTTCCAGTGCGCCTATGGCTATCAGCCTCCTCTTTTTCCTCAGGAGGAGGCTGAATCCAGTGTCCCCTCGGCTCAGGCTCTCGTGCGATGCTGTAGGCGCATCTGGAGGGGGGCTCGCCAGATGCTCATGAGAAGTGCCGCCAGATACAAAAGGTCCGCCGACCAACGACGCACCCCTGCCCCGGCCTACAAGCCTGGGCAAAAGGTTTGGCTGTCCACCAAGGACCTCCCACTCAGAGTGGAATCATGCAAGCTGGCACCCAGGTTTGTAGGCCCCTTTCCTATTACCAAAATTATTAACCCAGTCGCTGTCAAACTGAAACTCCCTAGATCGATGAGGATCCACCCCACTTTTCATGTGGGAAGACTGAAACCAGCCCAAGAGAGCCCGTTGGTCCCTGCCACCAAACCCCCTCCAACCCCCCCGGATCATTGAAGGGGGCCCAGTCTACACGGTCAGAAGACTTCTGGATGTGAAACGTCGGGGACGTGGCAGACAATACCTCGTGGACTGGGAAGGATACGGACCTGAGGAGAGATCGTGGGTACCCGCAAGACACATCATGGACCCCGATCTCATCAGAGACTTCCACCGGGACCATCCTAACCAGCCAGGGACTTCTGGAGCCGTCCCTAGAGGGGGGTCCTGTAACGTCCACTAACCTTAGGTGATGGGTTTCCATTGTTTTCATGTTTCATGTGAGCACTTCCTGTTTGATTGTGAAATCTAATCCTCCCTCTCGTTTCAGGCACTTCACTTCCTGCCTGCATGCTTCCCCGGCCCTTTGAATGAATGACTGCACTGACCTACTTTCGTCTCCACTCACCTGCGTCTGATCGTCTCCCCCGCCCCTGATTGTGTCCACCTGTCCATAGTTAGTCACTCCCCTCACGGGTATTTAAGCTGAGTCTTCCTTCCCTTCTGTGCCAGTTCGTTTTGTTCCTCAGTGATTAACTTACCAGCGTATTTCCTAGTGTGTATGACTTCCGTGTACCGAAACCTCTGCTTGTTTTTTCGACCCTGCGTTTTGCCTTCCAGACTGGATTTGTTTGCCTGTAAGTTTTTGCCTTCCCGTGTACCGAACAGTTTCTGTATTAAAGACCTAGCGTTGTTTGAATCTGCCTGTTCTCAGAGTGTTGCTTGTGAGTCTCACCCTGCCTGCCCAGCCCGGCGTGTCACTATGCTTATTAGAACTGGCTGTTAAATGATGTACATTTATCATCCATTTTACAATTTTAGACTTTTAATCAGAGACTGTATAGCATTTAATTTAGTTTTTTTTCACAGCATGAACTTTATTTCTCCCCAAGCCTAAGCAAGTATTTATTAATACAACCATGATGATGAAGGTCTTGTTATATGCACGTGTATGTGCATCTTTGTGATACAACAAAACAGGGGACCTGCTCATAAAAACATTGCTCCATGATGCTGCTAGTAGTCAAAAACTTTGCAGGGGTGCCTTTAAATGACCATATGTGAAATGTCAAACAGCTGCTCTCTTGTTTGATTCAATGAATTGTAAGAAAAAGTAAACATATTATGAATAATGAAATGCCTTTCATAGTTAGTTATTCATGAAGATGTTCTTTTCAGAAACACACTACTTCAGAGTACACACTGCGTCTTTTACATACTGAGCCACTGAACTATTGACTATAACATGAGCATGAATGGGCGTTACACAACAGCTAAAAACAACAGGTTCATTTAATAATGAACATTGAGGATGATTCAGATGTTAGACTGAAAGCTGCATGTGCTTCAATTGATAATTGTCATGTCATTCAATGCAGTGCCATGAACATTCAAAGTTAAAATATTAAGTTACTTGTTTTTCTGGTGGTAACCTAACAGATATTCAAAGGACATTATAAGCTAAATCCTTAATGTCCCAATAACACTGTCATTACAGAGTTCAGCTGAGAATGGAAATATTTGTTATCAAAAGTGACAGATAAGTCACAATCCTACCTGTCACAACAGAAAATAGCATCCGGCTCAACACTAATGACAGAGGAAATAACACCTCTGCGACTACAGGAAAAGAAAATTTCCCTTTTTCAAAGATAGAAGGTAGAAGGCTAGTTGCATCAGTGCTGCCAACAACATATATATATATATATATATATATATATATATATATAATTTTTTATTTGTCTATATTGTGAAACACGATCTGGGAAACTTCTAGCCAACTGTTGTGTGTGTGTGTGTTTTTTTTGTTTGTTTTTTTTAATGATGAATAGCTTATTTTTCTCCCAATGGAGAAAGTCTCCTGATGATACACAGCTAACTGAAATCTATCCAGACAAGACTTCCTGTTTTGCAGTTTCCTCATCCTTCCCACATAGCTACAATTCAAACTACTTTTCATTCACAAAACAGGACAAAGGTGTCATATATACTGTAGTGAAAACACAACAGTATGGTTTTAAATTACCTGAAACTGCACGTTCTCGCCTTCTGCAACTGTTTTGTCAGTGTGACTCCATTGAAGAAAGTCCCATGTTTCTTTTTCCTCCCATTCAGGAACATTTCCCTCGTCGGCTAAATAAAACAAAAGGGAAAGTCTACAAAAGCTTGCGAAGAAAGATTCATAAGGGGAGCACACACAGAAGGGTATTGTAACAGATGTTTCTAGCCACAGTAAATGGCATCACAGGATCCCAGGAAACTTTTAAAGTCCTCACACACACACACACACACACACACACACACACACACACACAGACAGACAGACACACACACACACATATTTGCTTCTAACTCTAAATTTACCATCTCAGTTATCTCTTGTCACTTGGTAATGCTGTTCAAATACAGTTCTTATGCCTCTGTGCTGGCGACAGCCCGTCCACTTGGATTCAAGGATGAACGGATTAGATTTTGATGGTGAAAAGTCAAAGGTTAAGGTCACTGTGACCTTATGTCCATTTCATTCTCGTGATATTTCAGGAATGTTTTAAGCAAATTTCTTCAAATTCAGCACAAGCGTCTATTGGGCTCAACGATCAACTGATTAGATTTCAGTGGTCAAAGGTCAAGGTCACTGTGACCTTACGTCTGTCCCATTCTCGTGAAAGTGATATCTCAGGAACACCTTGAAAGGATGACCTGATTAGGTTTTGGTGGTCAAAGTCACTGTGACCTCACGTCCGTGCCATTCTTGTGATATCTCAGGAACGCTTTGAGTCAATTTCTTAGAAATTGGCACAGACATCCATTTGGATTCAAGGATGGCCTGATTTTGGTTGTCATAGGTCAAAGGTCAAGGTCACTGTGACCTCACAAACACAAGAATTCATATCCTAATTATGACAATTTCACATAAATATCTAACAGGATAAAATGACGTAGTGATGACATTTTGGACAGACATGGATGTAAACTGCAACTTGACTGGTTGACGGAGGTATACAACCATAAGTCAATAATTCTAGTTTCCCCAACAGCAATCAATAAATCAAATGCTCTGACAAAGA
The DNA here is from genome assembly GCA_947000775.1 of Pterois miles. Classification (NCBI taxonomy): domain Eukaryota; kingdom Metazoa; phylum Chordata; class Actinopteri; order Perciformes; family Scorpaenidae; genus Pterois; species Pterois miles. The sequence continues at coordinate 3,980,718 of CAMQGK010000463.1, forward strand.
AACAAAAACCTGTGGCTGTTGCAGGACTGTACTAAACCCATCCAATCATTTCATTTGGGCCAAATTAAATTACTGAAAGGCCTGCCTGTCTACCAACCTGCCTGCCTGCCTGTGTGCACTTTTCCTGTGCTGTGCAACCCAGCTTAAGGAAAGGTACATTCCATACGTCATGAAGACGCATTTTAGACTTTCTGTGTGGCATTGGCACACTGTATTTCACATGTCATTTGTATGCCACGTAACAAAACTATGGTTATAGTTTCAGAGAAAAGCATTGCCTCAACTAAGGTTGAGGCAACAAAACCACTCACGGGTTTAGGAAAATGGTAATCGCTGGGCTTAAATTAAGTATGTTATCATTCATTCATTCATCGTCAACCGCTTATCCCATTAGGGGTCGCGGGGGGCTGGAGCCGATCCCAGCTGGCATTGGGCGAAGAGACAGACAACATATAGACAGACAACCATTCACACTCACATCCACACCTACAGGCAATTTAGAGTGATCAATTAACCTACATTGCATGTTTTTGGACTGTGGGAGGAAGCCGGAGTACCCGAAGAAAACCCACGCTTACACGGGGAGAACATGCAAACTCCACACAGAAGAGTCCCAAACCGGAATCGAACCTGTGACCCTCTTGCTGTGAGGCGACAGCGCTAACCCCTACACCACTGTGCAGCCCATTAAGTATGTTATTTAAGTAAAATACATATGAAAACAATGTAACATAAGTACAGACAACCTGTCCCAAACGTTACTACAAAAACACATGACGGACGTCACGTAACTTACAAAATAAAGACTCTAGGTTAAAAATCCTGTGTTTGTTGTACCCATGCACCAGTCTTTCTTGCTTTTTATTCCATGTCACTACCATATATTCATGCCGATGCATTTATATTGTAGTCAGGACAGACTACATGGCAAAGAAATGACACGCCAAAAGCAAGAAAAGCATCTTTGATCAATTTGAAATTTGTTCAAAAACATCTTCGCTGTTTATGTTCCTTGTAATAACTTTGGAGGAGTGGCTTTGGAGGGAGGTGTGAATGGACAAAGTCAGAGTCAGTGTTGCCGACTTGGGGACTTTCTCCTTAGATTTAGAGACTTTTGGAGCTAGTGCTGCTAGCTACTTTTAGCGTTACCAACCTGACCTTTAACCTTAAAACCAAGCCAAACTGTTTTCAGTGACTTGTAGAATATATAAACTCAGGTATACTCTTCGATATAATGGAATAGAGTAAATCATGAGGAATCATTTAATCTTGTTATGCTTTAAGTCATTCTGTGCAGCATTTCACATCCTTCCAACCAAGGCCAGTTCACATTAACATTGAATGAAGACCCAAATAAGGCAACAGCTTACACCTCCGCTGTGATATCATCGCAGCCTGTTCAGCCTCGGCCTGTTTTTAACTAAAATGATGCGCTCATTTTCTCCAGCATTTGTTTTCACAGTGATGGTATTTCTTTCATTAGAACAGTGTGGTAACATGTTTTTACTTTGTAGCACACTCACAGGAAGAGTTATGCTCCAGATAAGTGTGGCCTGGAGAGCAGTTGCACATCATCTGCACTGAGCCCCAGACCTCGGTGCCAATAATGTGAAACTGGCAGAATTAGTTTTCATATACATGCTCCAAGATGTGCGTTTGTCCTTGATTTGTTGATTTAGTGGCTGATCATGTCTGCGGAGGCATGTGGTCAACATTGAAAGTTAAATGACAGAATGAATGATAGAAAGATAGTCAGTGCAAAATAAAGACACTCATTAATGGCTTCCCATGCTGTATGATTAAACTGATCTTTTTAAATTATTATTTCCATATTGTGCATGGCATAAATATTATTGTGATTAAAAAGTAATATCTTCCGGAGGGAACCAAATTTAAGTAACAAGATATACAGTAAGTCATCTTAAAATGATCTATAGGCTAGATTTGCATTAAGCGCAGTGGTGGAAGAAGTTCTTGGGTCTTTTACTTCAACAAAAGTACAAAAGTTTTTGCACTGAAATATACTTAAAACATGAACAGTAAACATACTCATTTCAGAATAATATATGTTGTATCACTGGATTGTAATTATTGATGCATTAATGTGATTTACTAAGGTTGCAGCTGGTTAAGGTGGAACTAATTTCATTATTGCTGGATAGCTTAACCAATAATAATACATCATAATTATTAATTGATTATATATTAATAAAGTAAAGTAGCCTAAATAGTAACTGCTGTTGTCAAATAAATTTAGTTGAGTAAAAACTACAATACTGGTTTCCAAAATAGTAACATAAAATGGAGATATTTAAGTAAAGTACCTCAAAATTGTACTTATGTACTGTACTTGAGTTAGTGTACTTAGTTACAAAAATCACTCTTAACCTTCACCGATGAAGAACTTCTCAACATTTCAGTTTGAGCCACATCATTCAAGGTCACATATAGGCTAATCAATAGGATAATAATAGTCAGGATGACATGCTAATTCATGGGGTGCCCTACAAAATAAACCTTTACAATTTATTGGGGGGGAGGGGAAATTGGAAAAAAAATAAGGGGGGGAAAAAAAAAAAAAGGGGGGGTGTATATTGGGGCAATGGAGCCAATCTAATCAATTCAGTTCTGTTCCTAGGCTTGTTTTCTGTGTGGGGATAAAAAGTTGTGCGCTTGAACATGTAATTCCTGTTAATTTTGAAGAGTTTTTTTTTTTTTTTTTATAAAAATCTGTTGTATAAATAATCTATATTAAAAATAAATAACAATAAAGTAATTGTAGATCTATGTATTTACTTGTTAGATTTTGTTTTACAAAGTTAGGAAATAAATGTTTTGGTCAACAACACTGAAAATGTTGTGTTGCTGAGCAGCACAACTGTGTCCTTGTTGGATGAGGGCATTTTATTAGGTGTAATCATAAAATGGAAAAATAGATATTTTTGTTTATCAATCATTTTACAAATTGCTTATTTTAATGATTAATGCATTTTTGTCATGCTCATATAAATATTGTCAAAAATAAAATGGTGGATCTAGTGGAGACACAGGTCAATGAAAGGGCCAGGCAGTGGTGGATTAAGGGAGTCAAGGACCCCAAGGCTACTCTTTGTATGGGCCCCCCACATTTACTCATTATGCTTCAACGTAACCAGAAAAAAAGTAGTTTGTGTAAAAGTCTATTGGGAATATTACATGGTCCACATGTACACACTCAGGCAGCACAGATTGAGACAGCCTTTAATCTAAACCTAAAAATATCTAATCAATTTAAGGATTTTCTTAATAGATCTAGATCTGTCAGCAGTTGTGCTTTTCTGTGCTCCGTGATCACATTATTTAATGTCTCTAATGGGCCATAAGGGGTAATTTTCCCCCTGAAATACATTCAAATAATCAAAAATGATCTGGGGCCACTGCAAACATGGGGCCCCCTAGCTGCAGCCTATAGTCCAGCCTGTGCATTAATCCACCCCAGGGGGCAGGCCTATGCATATAGTTTTGCGGCTTCCAGTGGGTCATCAGTCATAAACAGTATATTAATTTGCTCTGGGTGTTTATTAATGACTCTAAATTCATTGGACAGGTAGAGTGGGACACGTCTCTGCCGGCGTGTCTCTGAACACAAGACATCCAGCATATCATCTCCCGTTGAGTAGTTGGATTGCAACAGAGGGCGCATGCAGACCATCAGGCTGTGCATTCTTAGCCGGGGACTAATTTTCAGTCCTCCACTTAGGTCTGGGTAAACAGCACCGCCCCGATGCTTGTTTGTTTTAAGTGAGGAACGATCCATCGCAGAGCGCCGGGCTCGATTGACACTGTCTGCTGATCTGCTACTGCGGATTGCTCAGAATAACACGGCTGCTCGCTAATTCCCGTCTATCGGGGCTTTCGCCGAAACACCGAGAGAGTAGGGTCCAAAAAAAGCCAACAAGGCAGGCAAGAACGCCGCGCCGCCGGAGTCCGCACCTCAGAATGGCTTCAGGAGACCTTTACGAGGTAGGATAAAGCCATGTCCGCGGAAAACGCGTTGTAATATTGACGAATAATGGAATTAGGAAGTAAAGGGGAGGGCGTCGCGTATGTAAAAAGCGGTGTACTAAGCCCTTTAACAGGCGAAACTAACCCTTCTCATGCTTTGCGAAGACAGGGTTGGTTAATTTACGCCTCTACTTTGTGTCGCTTCTGGTAGACTTTGACATAATTCTCCGCGACTGTAGTGGAGAGATAAGATGTCATTCGCGGGCTGAACTCCTCAGTGTGTCGCCGAGTTGAAAGTCGTGGTAAAGTGACAGCAGCACTGAGCGGACGGACATGGTGAATAGCTCCAGACGGAGTGATGGTCCTGAAGGTGCGCATACATGCCAAAAAGATATTTGGTCATCACAGCCTTTACAGCGGTGGGACTGTTTCGCAGGCTGTTTTGGCACACAAGATGAGACACCAGTTTATTTTTATCGAGCGGTGTAAACAAGTCTGTGTGAGCTGCGTTCACGGTGGATGTGCAAATTTGTGAAATTATGACTCCGGTAGTTGTGGTTGTTTTTTTTCTTTTTGGTGGGGGGCGTAAAAGTTGCCCAAATGGGTGGCAGGAAGGTCACGCTGCCCTCGTGCGCACCATCACCGTGGACGCGGTGCCAGAATGTGCACGAAGCCTGGTTCCTACGGCAGCTTCACTGAATCACTTACTGTCATTAGCTTTTGTCATGCTGTCATGGTGTCATATGTTTCAGCTCATGGTGGTGACAGAGAGAGATGGGGGCTGCCAATGTCTGCTGACTTCTGAGGATAAACAAATGTAGTTGGACGAAACAAGTTTGCCATGTTTTAAAGTAACATACACGTTTTAAATGTGGCACAAAAGTGGAAACTTGGGGGTCCTGTCATGAGTGTTCAAGTGAAATTATAGGGATGCACCAATCCAACTTTTCCAGCCTTGATACCCACGGCAATACCTGGTATTTAGGTATCTGCCGATACCGAGTACTGAACCGATACTAGTGTTTAATTAATAAGGTATGTGCCTCGCTGTGTGGAAGAGTGTGGATCATTAATTCAAACTTGAAGTAATCAGCACTGTCTTAACTTTGTTATGACAAAATGTGACCAATAAATGCATTGATATAAATGTGTTATTGATATAAATGTCTATAAATGTCACCAGCAATTTGGAAAAAAAAAATCTTCAAAATTAACAGGAATTACAACTCAGGTGTAAACCTTTTTAATCTTTTGACCTTTTTAGCAACAAATTGGTCAAAACATAAATTACAGCGCATAATGTATATAGTATATAATAAACATAAAATTCAATTGACCAGATTGGCCCCATTGTCACTGATACCCGATCCAGCTATTTGAGTCTATATCGACCCGATATCTGATCCAGTATCAGTATTGTTGCATCCCTATAAATGATTTGCTCACCGCTCTGACAAACAGTGTGATGAGTCAAGCAGGACATCTGTTAGAGAACAATAGATAGATTTTGTAATTGCCTTTTCACAAACTATTACAGATAGCCCTGCTGACTGAAATATTAGTTTTTATTATTGTTTTTTATCCAGGAGACGCATTTAATTTAGAAAATGATTAGACAGTGCTGTCAAAAAGAGGATCCATGGTCTAACTTTGAGACACAAGTCCTTATTAAAACATCCCCACCCCCTTGTGTTTATGCATTTTGGCTGTTGACAGTTTTATTAACGTTTTGTTTTTCTTTTCACAATTACAACTGCATATTTTCTGCTTTATTAATTATGCTTCTTTCAGTTGGGTAAAGCTTCGTGCATTCATACTTGTTGATATATGTAGCTTTCAAGTCATATTGTTCAGTAATTACGAGCAACTAAGTGGGGAAAAAACGTTCATGTCAGCCTCCAATTTGTGTGTATGTAACTTTACATCGGTGAAGAAGTAGTTAGCAATACTGTACTTTTGTTTTTAAATTTGACCAGAAGGAAAATGCTGTTCATTCCACACAGGCTGTTGGTTTGATGTGTAGCCTGCCTCGCGTGGCAGAGTTACCCTGTGCTGACTGCAAGGTGATTAAGTTTCTGTGGAGCTGGTTGACTGATCATTGTTGAACAGGTTTACTCACAAAATACAATTTATTTTTGCTCGTGACAATGCAGGCATACTGTAGACCATTAGCAGTCAGTTGGCTTGTTTCCTTACTAATGTGACAACAGCTCCATGGGGGACAGTTCTGTGTCGGGTGACCGCAGTTGATAAGCTGACCAGAGTTTGCTGGTGCCGTATAGTCTTTAATTAAAAACAACATTTTGAATATGCAGAACAGTGTTTTTTATTGTTGGGGTTTATGCCAAGTAATAATTTTGAGGATTTTGCACATACTGTGAGTGCCAGCCCCAATAAACTAGCTACTAATGTGATGTAGTTTGTTTGATGGAGCTGTAAGAGGTTGTTTGAAAAGTGCGTGTTGGAAGATACATATTTTGGAAAGAAGATGCTGGAGAGTCAAAAAGGTGGAGCCTGGGCTGAAATGCTTTGGGATGAGCAAGCAGTGACCTCCAGGAATTCAATATTCAGCGTGGGAGCACTCCTAAAATGTACTGTCACCCTGAGCTATTGAACGCCTCATAGACCTATTGGCAAACTAGGCCATTGTTCTCTTTCTTCGTGCAAAAAACTAGCAAGTTGCGCTGAGCAGATATCATGAAAGGTAATATGTGAAAGTATTTGGATAAAGGTAAGGCTTTCTGCTGACTGTGAAATGCACTGAGGCAGCTGAAGCACTGTGAATAAACAGAACAATGTCAATTCTGCAGTGTGGTTAAGAAAACAACAGTGGCTGTTCAGAGATGCTCACTGTTCACCCTTTATCTACTAAGCACATTCAACACTTGACATAGATGCAAACTTATCTATAGAGAGCCTAACATCCTGTTTAAAAAATGTCAAGGTTTCCCATTTTTCGTCAATACTTTATTTCTTTACAACCAACATCGACTAGAGGAACTAAATCTTAAGGTGAATCTCCAACCAAAATTTGAGCATCAAATACTTGCCTCCTGGCCTGAAATGTGGCAATCAAAAATATGTGTTTTCATTACAAACAGTCATGAATTTACAACTAAAGGCACTGCTTGGGTGTTCCTTTATTGCAAAACTCAAATGTGCCATGCTGACATTTGGTACAAATGTCCATGGTGACCAGAGGATTAATCCTAATGACTTTGGTGATCTCCTGCCTTTTAGTGGCAACAGCAGGTCAGAGTTTACATTCATCTGGTAAATTAACTCAACATCTACTTGATGATTGGCACAAGTTTTTTGCACTGATGTTCATGATTCCCAGGGGATGCATCCTTATGGTTTTGATACCAGTGTTGCCAACTTAGATATGTGGAGTTTTAGGACCCCTTTAAAGCACAGAGTGACAGTGCAGTATTGATCGTGCAGGTTGTACTTATCGGGTAGTGACACCGCCAATCATATCTTTCACAAATCAGCGTTTTCTTATCTGACGCTGTTCCAACCATGTAGCTTTTCAAAACGGACTATTGATGGTCACAAGAGGGAAGTGCTCTACTAAAAATATGTCTCGGTCAGCCCTGAAACATAAAGTTTTGTTTGTGTGTTTGAGAGAGAGCGGAGTTTCATTGTGATGTACCTGGGTCAGATAAATTATTCATACCCTTGCTAGTTTTTGTGATTTTTTTTTTTTTATTTTTGTGATGAAATTAATACATTTTGTCAAGTTTGCTTATGAGTTATATGTGACTAACAAGTGAAAGAATGCCAACAATACAGAAGAAAAGAAAACTTTATATTTTAGGGCTATTTTATTCATTAATTCCCCAAAAATGCCATGTTCAAAATTATTCATACCCTAGTCAAATGTCTCTCTTTAATAGTGTATAGCATAGCCTTTGTTGTTTATGACTGCTTTTAAATGATTTCTTGTACGTGTCCACAAGCTTCCTGCATGTCTCCTGTGGGATGTTGGCCCACTCTTCCTTGGCGAAGGCCTCAAGCTGGGTCAAGTTGGTGGGTTTCCTAACCATCACTCTGGTCTTCAAGTCTCACCACAAGTTCACACTTGGACTGAGGTCAGGGCTCTGACTTGGCCATTCTAGGACACTGACACCATTGTCCTTGAACCATTTCTTCACTACCTGGGCAGTGTGTTTCAGATTATTGTCCTACTGGTACGTCCAGTTGTGTCCAAGCTGGAGTTTCTCAGCAGATTCTTTTAAGTTTCCATCAAGGATCTTGATGTAATCCTCCTTTTTCATGGTTCCTTGGATCTTTACGAGGTTCCCTGTGCCACTGGAAGAGAAGCATCCCCACAGCATTATGCTTCCACCACCATACTTGACGGTGGGCACAGTGTTCTTGGGCTTGAATGCTTCTCCTTTGTTCCTTCAGACATATTGAACATCCATATGGTCAAATAACTCCAACTTTGTCTCATCAGACCAGAGGATGGTTGACCAAAAGCTGGGATCTTGCTTCAGGAGAACTTCCACATGCTTCTTTCTGAGCAGAGGTGTCTTCCGAGGCCTACGTCCATGGAGACCTCCTCTGTACAAGACTCGCTCGATGGTGGACCGTGACATCTTTGTCCCTGTCTGGTTGAGTGTTTCCATTAGGGCCTTGGTTGTGGTTCGGGGGTTGTTGTTGAACTCTCGGCAGATTTTCCTGGCAAGTTTGGTGGACACCTTACGTTTCCTGCCACGCCCGCTGAGGTTTTTAACAGTATAGAACCTCTTGTGCTTGTTGATGATGCTCTGGAGGGTCAACACAGGGACATCATACTGCTTTGAAATGACCTTGTAAGCTTTTCCTTCATTGTGGGCGCTCACAGGACACTGACGTAAGTCTCCACTGATCTCTTTCTTCTTTACCATGATGACCAGAAATTGGGAATGACCAGAGCATTTTTCCTCTATTTAAACTCTTCTGAAAAGATGCTATTTATTAATTTTTTGAAATCATTGTTTAAAACTTGGTCAACAACAAAGGTAATTTTCCATTGTAACATCTTGAAATTTCTACAGGCCAAAGATTCACACATTTTGTTGAGATATTGTTAGGGGTATGAATAATTCTGAACATGAGCAAAACATCTCTCTTGGCCATATCGATTAATATGCAAATAAAGTTTAGCCAACTCATATGTGGATTTGTGCATAACAACAAGTAGAAAACAGATACATAAGAAGTACCATCATAGTAACTTTTACAAAGGAAGAATCTAAAAAAGAATGTTATTTTCCATGGGGTATGAATAATTTTGAGGACAAGTATATATATATAGATATGTATATATATATATATATATATATATATATATATATATATATATATATATATGTTATATATATCGTATATATATATATATATATATATATATATATATATATATACGTATATATATATACGTATATATATATATAGCGTGTATATATATATATATATAGTGAAGTAATAGACATTTCAACTACATTCATTTGCATTTGTTTAAAATGTGTCATTACCAAAAGCTAAAAAATAGATATAAATAGTCTGTGAAAATGTCTGGCCCATCTACATTTCCTGGTTTTAAAATCTGGCCCGATTGAATCTGTAATTGAACAGCCCTTCTCAAGACAAAAAAATGGACACAGGAGGAAGTAACTTGGTGTTAAGAGCAACAACAACAACAACAGCAACAATAACAACAACACACACCCAAGTTGGAAATCCATTTTAATTTCTTTATATCATTTTTGCGTACTGCAAACACTCTGTTTCTTCTTATTAATTTTCCTTGCAATAATGATACCAAGATTATTGGTACACTCAAAACGTTTCAACACTTAGTAAGAAAACTGGATCCATTGTACCGGAGCAACCCTTTCTGTAACTGGTTTCCGAGCTTCCTCACAGACAGAACCCAGTCAGTACGTTGTGGTTCCCCTAAGGGTCCACTGAGTCCACTGTTGTTTATTCTGACTGGTCAGCACCATCCGCATTATAAAGTTTGCGGATGACACAACAGTAGTAGGCCTCTCAGGGATGACAAGGAGCTAGTTTACAGGAAGGGGATGGAATAACTACTGGACTGGTGCAACACCAGCAATCCGTCCCTGAATGTCAACAAAACAAAAGAGATCATTGTTGACTGAAGGAGGAGCCGTCCAGATCACACTTCACTCTCCATCAACAGCACCACAGTGGAGTCAGTCAAGGGTACTAAGTTTCTGGGGGTGCACATCACGGACTACCTGACCTGGACCCTAAACTCCTCAAGAGAGCCCAGCAGCACTTGCCATTCCTGCGACAGACGAAGAGAACACATCTCCCCCTCACATCCTCACCACATTCTACAGAGGCATCCTCCATAGTGTCATGACTAGTTGCAACTCTGTCTGGTATAGAAACTGCAATGCCTCAGACTGCAAGGCCCTGCAAAGAGTGGTGAGGACAGTTGAGATGATAATCAGGACTTCAGTCCCATCCATTCAGGACATAACACTCACATGCAGGGATGTCATGAGAGCCGATACTTCGGTACCAAGTCGATGGCAAAGTTCTAAAAATGTGACGTACTCTTTTTCTGCAGTACAGCAAGTACTGCGATGGGAATAGAAAACCGTAGTTGTCCGCTTTCTTGGCATTTCATGCCTCTGTGACTATCGATTCCTCTGTATTGATGCATTGATGCACAATGACGCATACGCACGCTGTATCATGTTTCAGTGTGATTGGGAATGGAGACACGGCGGAGAGAAAATAAAGTGCTCAACAGAACGGTGCTAATAAACCTGAGGGATGCACCCTAATTTTCCCTGATAATGCGACACTGTGAACAACGAATCCAGGTTGAAATCAGCAGGAGGAGAGTTAATAATGTTAGCTGTTCGCAGCAGGTGGGCAGCACAGTCCTGCTTGGAAATAGCGGAGCTACAAACGTTAATGGAGGTGACATGGAATTACATGATGAGACGTTCATGGTCTTCAGAAAAACTGCTATTGAGCAAGGCTAAATTACAGCATTCTCATGATGAAGTTTTTTTTGAAGTTTTGAAGAGAAACTTGAATAAATCCATTTGTTTGAAGGAGATGTTTTCACATCAGTGTTTTAATAAAGGAGTGCATTTTGAATTGCATGGGATCCGTCCATCCATCGTCAACCGCTTATCCCGTTGGACAGCATGTCTTTGGACTGTGGGAGGAAGCCGGAGTACCCGGAGAGAACCCACGCTTACACGGGGAGAACATGCAAACTCCACACAGAAGAGTCCCAAGCCGGATTCGAACCTTGTAATTATTTATTTATTTATTTGTTTTATTTTACCGCAGTATCAAAATGTGTATTGAGAATTGTTGAAACTCATTGGTACTGGTATTGACTACTAGATTTCTAGTTTCACGACATTCCTACTCACATTGTCAAACGTTAGCCGTCCCATCAATCACCAACTGTGGTTTGGTCAAAATAAAACCTTATTTCACTGAGTTAGATGTGAGTATACAGTACACTGGCTCTACACTCAGTTTCCCCCTGCTGTATCTCTCTCTCTCTGCCTCGGACCTCTGAAGTTGGACCTTTTAGCAAAATAAATGACAAATCGTATGTAATGTATGTAATGTATTCAGCCAGTCGCCGATATATTTGTCCAAGCACCTGTCCCTAACTTACACTGTGCTGGTGTAGCAACCATGTGTTTTAATCTCATATGTGCAATTTCATTCTACATAAGCAATTTTATCCTACCTGTATAATTTTATCCTGTATGTGAATTATTTATCCATATCTATGTTTACATAATTAACTTGTAACTTTTACTCTTTATTCTCTCAATTCTACAGTTTTTTATATTACTAGATATGATGTAATTTTGTTCTGCAGTGCACTGTGCCTGTGAATAGTATGAATTATGATAAGGCTAATCTTGAATCTTGAACTTGGTTTTTATTAAAAGAAAAATCTACTTTCTGTGTGTAGGATAGAGATGTTCCCATACTATTTTTTCCTTCCCAATACCTATTCTGATACCTGACCTTGCAGTATCTTCAGATACCAAGTACCAATCCGATACCAGCGTGATAAAATTCAGTTACAAAGAACATAAATAAATGAAGCTAGGAACAAATGACAATTCTGTGTTGTCTTAGCTGTCTCCCCAGTGGAAAGCTGATGTGCTAATTTGTCCTTCAGGGTGCAGTATTCACACACCCTACTGGGGTACTGCCACCCCTCGAGGCCTTACTTACTCTACATATGGCTGTTTTACTTGTTGGAATTTCCACTGTGAAATATCTCCAAATGGCATCCCTTACTGTTGTTGTTTGCTATCGTCACATGATAAAGTACCTGCAATCAGTTCAGCCCTGCTCTCAAACGGTAGTTGTCAGTGGCAGCCATGATGCATTCAGGACGACAGCACAGTGAAGGCTAATGTTTTGGTGCGGTGAAAAAAGATGGTTTCTGGTTAAACAAGTTGTTTTTCTGGGTTTATTTATTATGGTATCAGATTGGTGCATAAACTGGCGTATTTGCCAATACCCAAAACCATATTCTGGATAGTATCAGACACATTTCCGATACTGGTATCAGTATTGGAGCAACTCTTGGCTCTGTAATGGTTTCCCTTCTTAATGCACAGATTACACATGGATATTCAATATTCATTCTAACCTTACTGGATGTATTTGAACCTGAAAAGTAACTTTTGCTTTATCACTGTCACACTACTTCAGATATTAGTGGGCAAATATTTGCAAGTGACACATCAGTATGCTATCATTTCATTGGTCCATCACTATAAGTATAGTTACAGAGCCTACTCACATAGCCACTGTGGCTGATGTAGCTGATGCGCACCTCCTCAAAAATTTTACTACGCATCATCTACTGTGATTGGTCAGCTTAGGCTGCTAGTGTTTTCTGATGCTGGTAAAGACTGAAAGGAATAAGTGCAAAATTAAGGATGCTGAAGAAAATAGTCTTTTCCTATTCAGTAACCCACAAGCAAAGACATGCCCACTGCAAACCTCCAGCTTACATCGATCCAACACTGCGTGAATCGAAAACCTATGCTATGGGTATCTACAGAGAGACTCCCTATAACCCTTTGCGTCTACTATAAATCCAGTTTTAGGGGGACATTTTCAATATTTTCCACTTTGGTAGATGAGAAGCCTGCTTGTTCATTTGAAGGTACGCAAGCATGAAAATTCATAAGTTCAAGCACTGAGTCCCTTGGCAGGCAGTGGATTTGTGAATATTCATTTCATTGAAAATTAAAGGGGACCTGACATCACCTACAGTTTGTTAAACCAGACATGGGGGTTGGTTGGAAAGTTTTAAAAGAGGGTTTAATGCAGAAGTGTTGAGCACCTAACAAGAGTAAACAGCCTCTGATGGGTGAACTGCAGATCTGAATGCTTATACAGTCCTGGACAATGTCACACTTAACCATATAACAGCATGGTAGAGACACATACATAGAAAAGGAAGAGGAAAGTGGAGGAGGCAGATAGAAGGGCCAAGTTGCAAACAGACCAAAGAGGTTTAGTAACACTTGGCACTTCAGTGTGAGCTGGAAGAATGGAGGTGGCCATATCCTCCCTTAGCTGCCAAATGCCTTTTAAGCATCATCCAGCCCAAAGCACAGCGAGAAGAACATGCAGTGGTCTGTCAGGGATGTCGCGACAGGTGTGTAATGTACACCATGATGTCACGACTGGGTGTGGTTACAGGTGCAACAGAGCACACGTCTGACCACACCCATCAGTCATGCTTGAGTCTGCACTGGAGCACAATTTGTATCGCTCAACTGCAGTGAAGCTCAGGACCCACTCAAGACCAAGAAGTAACACCCACGGCATTCCTGGACCTACCCACGTGATTCCCTGGACACATCCAACGAATGCCATGAAAGTTGACATCAGTGTGGTTTCAAGTTTCAGTACAGTATAAAAACAATTACTAAATTCATTAATTACAAAAAGATGCTGTATTTGCCAAACAGATCAGATGCACCAGGTTGTTTCAGTTTAGTGAGTGAGTGTCTCTCCAGTTGCCCAACCCTAATTTACAAGAGCCGTCTGTGGCCCTAGTTTTTGCAGTGTGTCCTGCACAGTTGACACATGTCAGCCCTCGTGTCTTTTCGGCGGCCTTTCAGTTAATTGAGCATGTAGAATCGTCAGCGGAGCCCATAGGTGAGAGGATTCACTCTGATTGGCTGTTCAGCTTAAGCGAATCAGTGTTCGAGGAGAGAAACGCAAGTCAGCTGCTTATTTATATAAAAACACAATTCAGATGATTAGGAAATAAATGGTTGTATATTTTATTTAAATACTTATTGATTAAAATTATTTTTTGCATTTGTAGTTTTAATTATATTATAAGCTGCTAAGCGCTAGTGGCATATCTAATTTATATTGCTTTGAAAAGTTTCTCGCCAGAATCTACATTTTACAGATTCTATTTGAACACATCATGTTAATTTTTCATCATTTACCTTCACCAAATACTAATTTTTACTGAATTTTTTACAGCTTGAATAATGCAATGGAACCTCTGTTAGCGTTAGCTGTTAGCCTTTAGCTGTCAGCAGTTAGCTCTGTTATATGCAGGACTATGCAGGGGAGAGACGATGTGCTGCAGACCAGCCAGTTTCTGTGATTACTCTGAACAGCATGCATGGGAATGAATTTCAATATAACGTGTCTGATTAAGTTAGCTGTTTCAAGTGATTTTAATGTTGTTCCTCCACAGCTTATTTTGGACTTCCAGGTGTGACAGATTGTAAGCTTTATGTCTTCTTTACTCGTGCTGAAAAACCGTGTTCGCGTATTGGTGCGGGCAGTTTTCTTTGTGTGGGCGTGATTTATGCTTTCCTGCTGTTCATGGTCAGTGGGTTTATGTTGTGGCTTTATCCTTGTCGGGGGCATCATGGCTTCGCAGCGCTGCCAGTTGCTGCCGGACATGATGGGCATCGAGAATGCCCTTCATGCTTGGGGATTGCTCATCTGAGGGAGGACATGGATAATCCCTTGTGACCTGTCTAGGGAGGAGCGACACCACCGCCCTACCAGGGTTTGAAGCAGCTCCTAGCCTGAGCATGGTAGGGAGAGGGAATGCTCTGCAGACAGGCCTGGTCATAAGCAGTCTCACAAGTACTGGCATGACCGTTGTCATGATTCCCCTCACAGATAAGTCGTGAGGAGGTGCTTAAAACTCAGCAGCCGACCCCTGCTCCCCTAGGATGGCAGCTCAGACACACAACATCCAATTCTCACTGCTCTTCACAGTTTATCTCAGAGGATGGACAGATTTAAAGCTTGTCATTCCTCCTCCTCATCATCAGCTTTTGCTCCCCACTCTCTGTTTAGTGCATATCAGTCAGAAGGGAGAAGTCACTAGGGGATCAAGGTATCCAGTATCCATTCAGATGCTGCAGAGGTGGATGAGCAAT
The DNA here is from genome assembly GCA_947000775.1 of Pterois miles. Classification (NCBI taxonomy): domain Eukaryota; kingdom Metazoa; phylum Chordata; class Actinopteri; order Perciformes; family Scorpaenidae; genus Pterois; species Pterois miles. Next base: position 3,996,158 of record CAMQGK010000463.1, read on the forward strand.
CAGCAGTGGTGGAGAAATTTATACTCTAGAGTACTCAGTGCAGAAAAAAATGTTGGTCTGCAGCCCCCCTGTGTCTGACCCAGTCCCAGTGGGAGGTGTCTGGGAGGGCATATCTCAGACTAATTCCCCACCTTCCAGTAGTGGATGATTATCCCTCAATGCTGAGGATAGCATGAAAAAATATCTCAAAATCCTTAATTCAATGCACGCTAAGGCCAGTTACCCATAGAGACATGCCGTCAATAGAACAGACAATAGTATCATGGACAGCGGTAGAGGGCGATTTTTGTTTTGTCCTGTTTGTTGTCATGGCTATCTTCCTGGTAGCCTCGTGAAAAACAATGAGCGTAGACTAGAGCAACCAATATTAACCAGACAATAATAGACACATCCTTCTTTTTGCGCTAGCCCAGAGTTTTGAAGTGGCAACCTATAAATATTGTGTGCAGTCTCAATTTATAGCAACTGCTTTAATCTTCACAAGCAAATGCATCTGTCTGTCTCCAAAAGATTTCCTCTAATGACAGAGACGATGGTGATCTTGGGCCTTTGATCATAATACAAATGGGCACTGGACATTTCAGTATGAACATAATAGAGAAGAAAACATGTTTTTGTCCAAAAAAAGTACTTGGTCAGTCACAACATGTAGTTAAATCATCATGCTTAATCATGCATTCCTATTTGTTTTTTTTTTTGTTTTTTTTGGTCACTTGAAGTCAGCACAACAAGCTGTAAATACAACACTGACGTATTATCACTTAATGAGGGTCTTATGGTGAACGTGTTAACAGTTAACAGCTGCTCATTTACATATGCATTTAGTGTTGTGGCCATCTGATGAGTATTCAGTAAGTTCAGTATTCACTCCTTTTATCTCCTTTTTGGTATTCACTGACTCCTGAGGGAAGTAGTTGGCTGTTAAAGGGGAACTATGGCCATTTTCATAATTCATACATGCTATTTCTAAGACGGTCCAAAAAATATAAGTAAACATGAACAACTCTCTCCCAAATCCAAACACTAGAGTGTTAAAACTCAAACTTGTAATGTCATAGGGTATAAAATCTGGAGTCAAGCCTGATGTTCTCTTGATCCCAGTCACTTCCACACAATGAGGCATACGGATTATTAATTTAACACTGATATCAGATTGGTACTCAGTATCGGCTGATGCCTAAAGCTCAGGTATCGTTATCATTATGGGGACTTTAAAAGTTTAACTGGTGTTTCCCTAGCTAAGTCCCCAGTTATTTAAATGTTATTATTATTGAAAGTGAAACCAAAAGTGAACTCAGCCAAATGTCCATTATGACATGGACATCCTTTGCATTGTAAAATGGGGGCGGCAGTAGCTCAGTCTGTAGGGAGTTGGCTTGGGAACCGGAGGGTCACCGGTTCAAGTCCCGACATGGACCAAGAACTGAGTGTGAACTGGTAGCTGGAGAGGTGCCAGTTTACCTCTTGGGCACTGCTGAGCAAGGCACCAAACCCTCAACTGCTCGGGGCACTTGTCAGGAGCAGCCCCCTCACTCTGACATCTCTCCATTGTTGCATGTATATGTGCATGTGTGTGTTAACAACAGAGTGTAAATTGAATTTCCCCAAGTGGGACTAATAAACGTTGATCTTCTTCTTCTTCTTCACAACTACACACAGTATCGTTGGTCAAAGTCAAACAGGAAGTAGCAATGCAAGATGTGGTGCACTTTAACTCCGGTGAGTTTGGGTAATCATATTAGTTACAAATCATGGTCATTGCATCGGGCTGAATGTTTTCATAGGTTTTAGTGTGTAGGTTGTTAGTGTGGCTTGGGTTGTCATTCACTGGACTGGAGAGGTGCAGGTTTCTGGACTTGTTGGGGTTCATGGAAGATGATTATGTCCAAAAAAAAAAAAAATACATTTTTGCATCTTTTTCTCTCCATTTCTATGGGAAGGAAAATCCACCCCAAAGTGGAGATTTAAAAAAAAAAAAAAGTTGTTTCCAGAGTCTAAATCCTAAAACACCGGCTTGGTGTTTTCAGTGCGAGCAGGAAAACCTGACCTTGTGCAAAACAATGATGGAAGCTGCCCAGTGAGGGTTGGAGTGTGTGCAGCAGTTATATTGAGAAGTCAGCCTATAGTCAGTACTCTAACCCTCTCTGTGAACGTTCATTTTAAACTAAATGAGCGCAGCTGTTGTCATATTCCGTATTTATGTTCATTTTGTCAGTTACAACCATGAAATAACAATTTGTTCATTAGGTCTGTTGTCGAAATCTGTTCCCCCTTTGAATCCTCCAGTCAGAATTGTGCTGTTTGAGCATCACAGCCTTCATATGGTGAGTGGGACAGTCTTGTTGTTTGATAATTGAAAAGAGGATGATGAAGACAAGATTTAGCCATTTTTGATTGTTCAGGTGTTTCACAATGACCTGGATGCACTACTGCTGATGCAAATCGCCTTTCTGTTTGATCCTCATGTCAACGTGGCTGCCTATGGTTTGTCAGAATTTATACACCGTGTGATGAAAACTGTACTGTGTGGTTGGCGATGGAGGATACAAATGCCCCACATTTACTCATCCTCTGCCAGCTCATACTTAAACCTCTCGGGTCTGTGTACACAAGTTTACGCCTCACTTTCTCCTTCCTTCTCTTCTTTTCTCTGCATACGTCTCTCGCTGCAGTGCTATTAAGTGTGACATTGTTTGGGACTGTAAGCCACCTAATCGCCTGTTCATTTCTGTGACACCCCTGCGGCTGAACAATCAAAGGCTGTTTACTTCTGTTAATGTGCACAGCACATCTGAGAACATGACGAGTAGTTATTACCACAGCTGCACGAAAGGGTCTGATGAAACCTTCCAAACACTGTCCATCAGTTGTATGAACCACAACATGTCCAATTGTCCTATGAGTATTGTTTAACATATACATACTAAAACTTTTTCTAGTCCTTAACTCTATGCTTACAGTCTTAAATATGGCTGATTTTGAAAAAAATGATCCAATTGTGATTATTTTGATTGATATTGCAATTGCAATATGATTTGAGATATTAAAGGGAATGATCATTTTTACACCATTATTCTCATTTTCTTTGAATAGCATACTAACATGATTATGGTGTGATTTTTGCCAGGATCTGCACCATATTTCTGTTTGTAGAATATGATGTGTAGGACAGGACATTTTTGCAGCACAGCTACTGTATATTTAATTTAAAGTAGTATTTTGACACACATTTCACCTTAAATTATGCCTGAGGATGTTAGTGTGTGTGATTTTTATAGTTTTCTAGTGCAAGTCATATGTTTGTCAGCATGAGTGTACCGCCATGTCAGGCTGTGATAAGGAACCTGACGTGTAGATATCCGTCTGAGATGTGTCGACGGTGGTGCAGGTTGTGACTTGCACATCTTGAATGTGGGTGATGCTGACAGTCTGCTGTTATGTTTCATTATGGTGTGTAGGCCTTTGATGTGCGTTAGGTATTGTTTGTAATATGACAATGTGCGTGAGGCTGTGATGTTTGTATTTTTGTTGGATTTACTATGGACCGCTCATGGTCTCACATAAAGGGGGTGGCTGTAGCTCAGTAGGTAGAGTCGTCCTTTAACCGCAAGGTTGCCAGTTTGATCTCCGGCTCGTGCTGTCTGCATGTCGAAGTGTCCTTGAGCGCAACACTGAACACCAAGTTGCCCCCTGGACACTTTACAGCAGCTCACTGCTCCCACAGTACTTAGGATGGATTAAATGCAGAGGTCAAATACCTATATGTATAATATAATGGGTGTAATAAAGTTTAAGTTCAAGTCCATTGATTAAGACCTTCACTTTTTTGCAGCTGCTCCCATTGGACATGCTGTAGTCAGTGTTTTAATGTTAATGCCATTCATTAACAGATGTTTGTCTTTTAAAAGAATCAAATTATCAATAATTAGAACATCCATGTAGGGCCGTACAGTGAACTGAATATTAATGGTGTTTTTGCTGTGTGGTCTGGATGTTCTAATTTTTGATAATGCATGCAATATTGTCGTTTAAAATGCAAAAACAAAAACAAAAAACTGTGCTGCATATCAAACAGCCAGCCTCCAGCAGGTGATTCAGATGTTTTGGCTTCACTTTTGTGTGTAGATAGTATCTATACAACTAATGTATTTATAATTAGATTGAGAGAATCATTTTTTAGCCTCTTAATGTTGGTAATTTTGCTCTCAAAGTGCACCAGGCTGATGCATTTAACTTTAAAATGTAACTAGCAAAAGGGTGAATATTCCTGTGTTTTTTCATATTGTAATATACTGTATATAGCTCAAAAAAAATGTAACGTCAGTTTGGCCCAACATCATACAGCCCTAATTTGTACATTAGCAGGAATGTAACACAGCATGGATGTGAAAGCAGTGCTCTGTGTGTTTTAACGTGAATTTGCAATAAAAATATGTTGAAGCTTAAATCGGTGAATAATTGTGATAAGTAATTGTGATCTCGACATTGACCAAATAATCGGGATTATCATTGTGGCCATAATTGTGCAGCCCTATATCCATCTTGAATGTGTACATCAAAACATCACCCAGATCTTGGAAATTAAAACCAGCCGAAGTTACATTAATGGAGTTAAGATACCCAGTCACAATAATGCCAGCTCAGGAGAAACCCAACATTTGGAGACGACCTCCAGCCCACCTGTTGAGTGAAGAGTATTCACTGGCTAAGTTTGCTCTGCTCCTCTGTAAAAGAGGGATGTCCGTACTTCATCTAACTATGTAATGTGAACAACTTATTGCACAGACATTTCACCTTGAGTCTTATCAGCACCTTTTTTGCAAATCAATCAAGTTGAACGCAATCAAATTGAATTACAAAGTAATGTTTCACACTGATTATTGAGTGAGTCACATGCATAAGGCATAGGTGACACGATCATAGTTAGTCTTCTAGCAAATGATGGAATATGCCATTGCCCTATCATTAATGCAATAACAATTTACTTTATTAATTAAAATATATATTTTGGTGTTATAGAGCCCATAATGTGTCTAACTTAAGTCATTTCACTAACTATGCTGACAGAGGAAGTATCACTGTTTTCTTTCCACTGAACTAATGATCTTAGGTTTATTTTCTTTCTGTTCTTCACTTTTAGTTAAGGATGTGTATGGTTTCTGCCTCGTGTCACTTTTTACGAGTTTTTTTATGAGTTACTGCCCATAATTAAGTGTCAAATAATAACATTTGCTGATGCGTAAACAGGTTTTTCTTGCTTAGGTTTGACCTCAAAGCTGATGCTTAAGGTTTCCTCATGATAGCAGCCTGCAGCTCATCTCAGCTCCGCTCTGGTCTCTTATCTTACCTCTGCAGGGAATTAGCCCTTATCTTAGACTTGACATATGTCACAAAATGTACCTTTTTTAAGATTTGACACTCCCGGGCAATGTCTCAAAAATATAGTTCAGCATTAACACATACATCATTGTAAATTGAAGGGTTCGTCCTAAGTAGAAATTTTAGCCTGATGGTGCTACAGCAGGAAACAAGAGGATTCATCCTCAGGGCATCATGAATATTCACAGCAAATTTCACTGTTGTAACTGCTGGACCCACAATGCAGCTGTGTATGGTGCTTGGCAATGAAATACACCCACAAGGGGTCCGCACACTCCCACGGGGCCCTGCTTTTCAGCAACATCAAATTGTTTTATGAACTGTTCGTATTATTATATTTTGCTTGAGACTATACAAGAAATGATTTAACATGTCACATTTCTTTATCGAATGTACTGTGAACATATGTCAGTTTATCAGAACATACAGTTTATTTCTCTTTATAATGCAGCAGTATTTTGGGAGTGGAAAAACTGATAAATTTGTATATAAAAATTATTTTCAGTAATTAAAATTCTCTAATTTTCTACTTGTCTGTATGGTTCAGGTGGAGCGGATCGTGGACAAGAGGCGGAACAAGAAGGGTAAGTGGGAGTACCTGATAAGGTGGAAAGGCTATGGAAGTAAGGAGGACACGTGGGAGCCAGAGCACCACCTACTGCACTGCGAGGAATTCATTGATCAGTTCAACAGCTTGAGACTACACTCACACAAACGGCCAAAGGTCCCAAAAAATCGTCAAGAGCCCCTCATCACCAGCCAGCCATCTGCTACAGACAACTCCAGAGCTCGGTCTGAGGCCCGAAAGAAGAAAAGGACTTGTGGCCCAGCTGTTGGGGTTCGAGTAGGAACTGTTCTGGGGATTGGAAGTGGAGGGTCAGGACCCACTCAGAAGCAGAAGAAGGTGGGTGTTGGACCTGGGAAACATGCTTTAGGGGACAGAGTCAGCAAAGCCATGACGTACAAGGTTCCTGCACCGGGAGGGCCTCACTTTGTTGCTCCAGTGAGAGTTCCTCATAATGGACTCCAGAATGGAGAGATGGATCCTCTCATGTACAGGACAGCAGCAAAGCCCCATAAACTGCCCTCCGACAGAGTGGACAGAGAACTAGGGGGCATGGATACCACTGGACAGCAGTTCACCACTGAGCTAGGTAAGACGTTAAAGGTATAATATTCAGGAATGTCATAAAAAAACAATGCATAGACTCATACAAAATGAATCTCTCTCAGTCATCACTTAGGCTCCACTAGAAGTGTGCGGTGGTGTCTGCTTCTGCAGAGACCCTGCTCTCTGCCTTTATTTTCTCCTTTCTTTTTATTTTGCTGTGTTTGCGGTGTTTCTGAGCTTCAGCAAACAGCCTCTGGCCCCCACGTTGGGGTGTAACCCTTCAGCCAATAACAAAAAGTAATGCGCTCCAGTGTTCCCACTGCTCCTCGTCTCTCCTCCCTATCGGTGTGTCTGTAGTTTGACCGATAGCAGTGTTGAGCCACACACAGTGGACAGGATGAAGCCCCTCAGCTGCATTCATTCACGATCCAGAAATGGCTCCTTCCTGCTTGTGGGGAGTTGGTTGTGTGTTTATTAGTGCTTCAGAATGTAACCGCTGTGAAACAATCAGAAAATAACATAACATATAACATATGCTATTTCTCTGATTTGCTGCTTTGTTCTCACTATTGCCGGTCCCTCTCTTCATTCACTTTATAGCTCCCATCACCTTTGAATGCTGTGTGTTTACAAACAGCAGCCGACAAATGTACATATTCTAACTTTGACAAATTGAATTAAAAATAGACCTCAGCTGATGCTGGATTTTTTAGGCAGATATTGACATCATCATGTGATCGTTAAAAAAATAACAATATAGAGAGCCAAAGTAAACCCAAATCTCCTGAATAAAAGAAAACCTCATTCATAACTCCATTAATATTTGTAATAATGCAAATAACTACTAATCCAACCTTGGAACAAAACCTTACTCAATATGGCAAGTCGTTTACCCCACTACTACACTCTGTGTTTAGATTAGGATCATAATTTAAACAATCTAATATTGTATTTTTTTCAATATTTGTATTTTAGCATCCTTTAAGGGACACCCTCTCCCATAAGAGACCATCACAGTACAAGAGACATGAACAGTACAGGATCATGGTAAATGCTAAAAAGAAATGTAACAGGAGCACAAGTAGAGAAGATCATAAAGTCAACAAACTGACTCAGTAGTGTCAGTTACAAAGCAATATCTACCTACAGGGTTTGCTAACATGAGCTAACATTAGCCACTATAATCTACTGGTCCTACCAGACCATGTCATAACCTGTGAGAGTACCGAGTTGAACATTGGTGTGTGTTGTTGCTTTTGTGCTCAAAGATTCAACTTTTCATTTTTAAGAAGGACAATATGTTTCTTTTTCTTCTTTTTGTTTGTTCAGACATTTCTGTTATAACAGCGTGACAGACGGGACTGAGCGAGGTAGTTTTTAGACATCAGAGATTACAGTTTATAAGTTGACAAAAATGACATTAGAAGAGTGTTGGTGGATATTACGAAAACCATGTTACAATGATGAAAGTATCCATGCTGGTAAAAAGCTGTACTTGTTTGCCTGCTCACTAAGTAATCGTCATTTAACTTAAAACCTACTTTAACGTTTTACCTTAAAATTAGTCTTAAATTTACTTATTAAAGAACTGTGAATTGTGACGATATGAGCAAGACATTTTACAGTTGTAAGAAGTAAATTTGCCAGTGCCGTCTCAGTTTGGTCTCATAGCTCTGAAGTGCCACCACCTAACATCATTTCAGAGATTCATATTGTTAAATGAAACAAAATGGCAATTCAGTCTGTGATCAATCTATGTAATGGTGACACTGGTTTCTAGATTACCTCAAATATATCTTTGGCCTGTCTGTACTGCGATGCCTTGTTGCTTATTGGCTGTCATACATGTATAGGCCCATACTGATATATGTGTAATGAGCTAAAAATAGCTAATGTCTAATATCAGCCATGCAGATGTATCGGCTTGTTCCTAATGGAAACTGTAGTGGAGGATGGACTTTTCTACATGCTATGAATAATATTGGTGCTGAATTGTTCCTCACATACCAGGCAGCTACATACAGAGACAAAGAAAATGATATTTCCATGATGGGTATTTCCTGTTTCATGATAGATGAATTCAGTAAGAGACTTGTGCTGACACACAGCTCTTTAAAGCTCCTACTATCGTTCTTTACTACAGGAGCAGTTGATAACAACTTTAAATTTCACTCCTGGGTCACAGTCCATGGCCTGCACCACTATAGTTAATCATTACACACACTTTCAAAAAGTCATCTCTGCTTGTTTAACAGAAAAGCCCGATCAGAATGGTTGGGTTTTCTACCATATTTGAATAACAATACACACATCAGACCAGGTGACCCATTTTTGTCTTTTTTTATGGGGGTACAGGGGATCTTTAGGGGGAGATAGCAGGTCAGCAGTAGATGTCATATAAAAGTGGTGTACATCAGTTGGGAACCTGAAGATAAAATTGAGATGCAGCTGTGCACTGTGTCAAGTTGTTCTAGTCATAAATCAGAAATAAACATGAATTTATTAATTAAGATAAACTGTAAAAGTGTATGAGGGCTTAGAATATAATGATAGAAGTATATGATGACCATCCCAAATGCTCCATAACGACTTATAAGTTGTTGCAGCAATTTTTGGGTTGATACCATTTGTAATAAAGATTTGGTGCTGAATTTAACATATTTTTTCACACTCAAGAATTAATAAAAATGATAAATAATCCCTCCAAAATACCACATTAAGACACCAAGACCTTGAGGAACACACAGAGAAAAAAACATGCTGTAATCAAAAGCTTTTGACATTTGGAGATTTCTACATGAATTGCATTTACAGTGATTGGATGGTGAGCACTTCTGTTCTGGAAACTGCTCAGAAACCCCCTTATTGTCAGTGTACTAGGAAACCCATCCATCCTCTGAATGCTCTTGGTCTCTAGTTTGTGGTTGTAAAGTTTCATGAGGCTGTGATTATCCTAGAGGTCACCACAGGTCATTTTATACAGTGAGGCCAGGTTTAAAATAATATTCTCACATATAAAATGGCTACTTATGGGGATTAACATCATCACAAAGGAATACAGTTGGACTCACTGAGTCCACAAGAGTCTCAGGTTTACAATGATACCCAATTTATGTAATTCCCAAAGTACACAGAAACCATTTTAGAAAGGGCAAAAATAACAGATTTTGACTGCATACATACTGCCCCAAACTGCATGTGATAATCATTAAGTGGGCATGTCTGTAAAGGGGAGACTTGTGGGTACCATAGAACCAATTTTCATGTACATATCTTGAGGTCAAAGGTCATGGGACCCATTTGAATAATTTGGCCTAACTGTAGAGTGTTATTTAGCCTGCTACGGTTGATTCCAGTGGATTCCTTACATTTTCCTTCACTTTAGCTCTAAAACTGAGCCTAGCACAGCCTCTGAAAGAAGTTAAAGTCTGCCAAGGACGCCGGCACCTTCAAGGAGTCGAAGAGTTTAATATAGAGCTTGTCCATTCTCGTGGTTCATACCGGTTAAAGGAATATTTTATCCTTTAGTGCTGTGTACCTTTACTGTTCTTTTCAGATACATAGAGCATGCAGAATCGGCGCATATTGGTATGTACATTATGTGTTTGTGGTGCTCTCTCAGTGATTATTGGTTTTGCTATTTGTTATTGCTCAGCTCCTATCAGCCTCAGTCATGTTTTTCAATATATTCAACTGATGGCTTGTGTGCTTTTGGGACTACATCTCAAATTCTAGGAAGGCACATCAGAAACTTGAAATCACAAATTTCTATTAAATTTCTATATAAAGTCTATCAGTTGTCCACTCATTACAGAGCACCACAGCTTGATTGTGAGACCTCATCTTCTCTCTGTGAGATGATGAGGGCAACCTAACCTAATGGCTATTGGTCTGGCAGCCATTATGGATCTTAATTGCCTAATCCTCCAAAGACTCCCCACTCACCTCATTCAGCACCCTCAGCTCCACCCATTAATCTGCTACACTGGCAGAGGGTGTCTCTGTGATTGTCTACTGCAGCAAAATGTGCACACAGGATCATTTATTCAATCATTTTTTGCAGAGGATTGTAAGAAAAGGAGTGCATGAGTATATTTGCTTTCATAGCAGCAACATGCTGGTGTCAGTGGCCTTCTAGATGCTGGTTTGACATTCCCTTCAAGTCTCTGTTTCACCACAGAAAAAGACTTTCCATTGCCTAGGGGAGATTCATACATGCTATTATATACCATTGCCTTTCAATAAGCTGGGGGCAAACGTCATTGATTTAACCACATTGATTGAAATGTTGGCATCTCTGCAACAATCAGAATGTTAATGGTAGCGCTCTGCACCATTTTCCAAAAGCACCTCTTAATGTCCAGGTAAAGTGAAGTCAGACATTTGTTTTTGAACACATTATACTGTGTATGCATAATACTACAGTATTTTGGAAAATAAGTGCTGAAATCATGTGAAAAGACTATAAACTATCTTTTAGGAATTAGGCTTTTTTCCCACATGCTGCTAACGCATCAGTGAAGTGATGTATACACTGTGTCTGTATGTAATCAACCCTCAAGCAAAACTGGCTGTAGCCTCAGAGCGGACACGCCCCCAGAGCGGATATACTGCTTATTTTGTCATTACTTTGAAATCTTAATTTATATACTTAATTATTAACACATTTTATCTGTGGTGTGAAAAACTCAGAACACATATTTTTGGTTTTGGAGTGCTGTTATTAAGACCAACGCCGTTCTTGTCCAACCATTTTGAATCTCTGTTGCCATTAGAAACCCCATGTATACCTGCTGATCCTGTTTATGGTCTTCCTCTGTTGACTTGAATTGAAACAGACTCTACATCTGAAAATCACTGTTAAATACATTTTTTGTTGCAGAGTCAAACTCCGGATGCTCGATGATGCTGTTTGTTAGAGGAACCAAACCCAAGTTATTAAGTTTATTTGTTTCATTATTGGATCTGAGTTTGAGAAAGCTTGGAGGGATCATACATTTTAAACCTTTTATTGAGAATTTAAACATCTAATGCCATTTTCCCATATGTACAGCCTCACTTACTGTTACCTACATTTGTTTTTGTAATACCCTGAGAAAGTTAAAACTTACCTTTTTTCTCATGTAGTTTGCTTTTGCTGTTTCTATCAGTGACCAACTCAAACGCCAAGTTGTACTGATTTTTTAAGCACTGGCTGCATCTACAGCTTCACTGCATTATTTATCTTGAAATCACTCTTGGTTTAAAACACAGACTGATGCTCTCGTTGAGGGCTTTTAGGTTGTTTCAAGTCTACACTGAATTATTTTTATATATATCAGACCCACATTTGTGTTAAAAGTCCAGCTTTCATATTAGTATTGAGGCTGAAATCTAGATATTCGATAAAAGGACTCGCACACTGCTAAACTCATGGTTATTTCTTCTTTCATCCATTCGGCTGATTAAAGTGCTCGACTCAGATTGTGTTATTCAGCTTTCACAGAAACCTTTTTATCAATGTAGGTGAATCACAGCAGGTTTTTTTTTGCTCCCAGAAGTTAAGATTTCTCTGTGAGAAAATAATAGAAAGTAAATATCTCTACTTTTTAAATGTGAGAAAACAACTTGGAAAAAAAATCAACTTTGTGTGCTTTTCAAGCTTGAAATTAATGCAATCAACAAAAGTTAAAATTCAGTGAGTCCCACAGAGACAGCTCAGATAACATGCAGTGAAAATGCTGTTGAATGACACAGAATAAGATAAGAACGCTGATCCTGTTAGGAGCTGGAGCCAGTACGGCAAAGGGGTACACCCTGGACAGGTCGCCAGTCCATCGCAGGGCACATAGAGACAGACAACATCTCACTGCAGGCAATTTAGAGTCATCAATTATCTGAACCTACCATGGGAGGAAGCTGGAGAACCCAGAGAAACCTATGCAAACATGGGGAACATGGAAACTCCACACCGATGGGCTCCAAACTGTATTCAAACTTGCGACCCTCTTACTGTGAGGCAACAGTGCTAACCAGTGCAGCACCATGCAGCCCTCCTCAGCTGACAGTCAATGAGAAATTACAGACAGACTTACAGACAGACTGTCTGCATCAGTTATGCAAATCTATTGTAGGCCAAGTCAAATCAAGCTCCAGTTCAGAAGCCAATCTCACTGGAAAGACAAGTCACTCCGTCAGAGTTTTTGGAAAGTCTCCAGTTGAACCATTTTGTCTATAATAATTTCATTGGTTGAAGTCAGGCAACAACCTCTGGAGAAGTGAAGCCAATGAGGAAGTTCCTCAATTTCCTTTCTCACTAACCAACTCCTCTGGTTGCAAAAACAAGTCTGTTTGTATAGAAGTCTATGAGAAAATTACTCTACTTCTCACTTCATTTATTACCTCAGTAAACATTGTAAACATGAGTTTATGGTCTCAATCCCTAGTTTCAAGTCTTCTTCAATACAGCATGATGTTCATTTAGTAAATTATGGTCCCATTTAGAGTCAAATAGACCATAAATGTGCTACCACGGCGTTGTCCAGTCTGGGAGTTGTTTGTGTTTCCGTCTTATAACTTTAACCCTTTGACAGAGTGTTTTCAGTTCATGAGAGACAATTTGAATATTTTGATCACCTGAAAATATTCTACTATATAGCTACCTTTTTGATGTGAATGCACATTTTTTCATGGACAACAGATTATTATAATGGACATAATTAATTATAATATAAATAGTTATATCGTCAACCTAAACCCAGGTTGAAAATAATAAACATTTTACGGACAGGTTTTTAATGAATATTTCAGACAATGTTTCTGTGTAATTATCGATTTCATTACTAAGTGCCTAACAGCTATACAAGTCAGAGAATACGTATTGACCTGTTTTGTCATCCCCCCTCTGTGTCAGGCTCCCCGCTGGCCAATGGCAAGATGCATCTACACAGCTCAGTGAAGCGGAAGTTGGCTGAGGAGAAAGGCTATGTGTTCGACAAGCGACTCAGGTACAACGTGCGACAGAACGAGAGCAACTGTCGATTCCGAGACATCGTGGTCAGGAAGGAGGAGGGCTTCACGCATGTCCTGCTCTCCAGCCAAACAACAGACAACAACGCTCTGACACCAGAGGTGAGAACGGGAATGTGCTTTTTCATTGTGTAACTTTTTGATTGTTGGAGCTCTGTTTGGGAAATATAAAGGAGAGAAGTTGCCTCATTGACTGCTGTAGAGATGCCCTGAAGCTACGCACTTACTCCACAACTGCTCCGGGGGAGCTTTTCCAGAGACTAGAAAACTGTGGTTTCATTTGACAGCTGCCAGATGTGAATATGTTTAGCTGCATGAATCTTACGCAGAGCATTGTTAAAAAAGAGTGTGGATACTCAGCAAAAGAGGTTAGGACATAGCTCCTGGGCTCTGTCCTTAGTATTGACACAGTAAACTGCTATCTGCCAAACAAGATTTCTACAAGTCGAGTAATTAGGGGTACATAATCCAGTACTGTGCCATCTGTTGTTATTGCAGCAAAATGTCAGTTGAACTAGAGAAAGAAATATGCAGCAAGTTCATAGAGGAGAGCATTATGTAATTATTCATCAAGAGAACTGGAGGCCCTAGAGATGGGCAGATTTCGAATGATTTCCACTTCTTGCCATGTAGAAGTATCACTGACATCTCTGCTAGAGATTGCAATGTTGAGGCTAACTTTCCTGTTTTGTCCAATTCGTGTCAAATCATTTGGTTCAAACAAGCTGTTCGCAAGAAGGCATAGTGATCGCTAATATCTGGAGAATCATCAAAATGTAATATTGAATCCCTCACGGCTCTGCCCTCCCTTTTTTTAGACAGGTAGAGGGTGGAGGACAGGGGATGTTCAGGGGTAGATTAAAGGTTAACGGTTGATGTCACGTAGAAGTGGTGTACATCATCTGAGGATTAATTTGAGATGCAGCTCAGTACTGTGTATTGTAGTCTTAAATAACAAATAATTATTAATTAATGAATTTGTATAATTGAATTGTGAAGGTGTATAAGGGTTCAGAACATTATGATAGAGGTATATGATGGCCATCCCCATGCTCTACTATGTCTCATAAGTTGTTGCAGTGATCTTACCTATCAAAATTACTTGTTTGAAATACAAATCAAATTGATAAATATGATCCATAATCCCACAAATACGACATTAAGACACTGAGACCTTGAAGAACACCACTCAAACTTTTGACATTTTGACGCGTCTGTTGTCGAAACTGCTCAGAAACCCCCTTATTGTCAATCTACCAAGGAAAGCCATCCATCTTTTGAATGCCCTAGGTCTAAAAGTTAAAACAAAAATGGTCTCACTATATCAAATGACTACTCTGGGGACTAACATCATCACACATGAATACAGTTGTACTCATTTGATCCACAACAGTCTCAGCTTTCCAGTCATACCCAATTTATGCAATTCTAAGGCTGTTTCGGGCCGGGGTGGCTAACCAGTCAGAGACTACGAGCCACATGTTTTACTGTGTTACTGCAAAGAGCCACATCATACACATGGGCACACATGACCTGCCCCCATCCCTTCCTTTCACTCTCTCTCACACACAGACCTCCGCTCAGCCAAATTTACTGGAAATGTCACACATCAGCATGATAATGATAAAAATTGACTCCTACAGTACTAAGACCATAGACCAGTTTTTTTTTTTTCCAACAATGAACATTGTGTGCACTGCCTCACAAACAAGCTCTCAGTTCAACCCAGTCTACAAACAAGAATATAATAATTTACAGTAGCATTTTTCTCTTACCATGCATGTTGCTTAATGGGACTTCAGGTATTCCTTGCCTTGAACAATCCTTTTCAAAACTGGTTTGACTCTTATAATGTTATAATGACCATATCATTTCACTATAAATGTGATTTAGATTTATTTTAGACAGAGAATGGTGAAGAAAGGTGTGCTCATTCGTAAGTAATAGTTATAATCTGCAATTAAAATCCTGTACTATATTCATTCATGGAGCCCTGCAAGTCACTGCATGTTCTCCAACACTGTCCTGCACATATTTCAGAATAAAAGCCTTGTGTTAACAAATGGAGTTCTGCCCACAGAAAAAAAAAGTTTGAGGGCTTTTATTTTGAAATAAAAGCAGGAAGTGTTGATTTAAAAATACATCTTGACTTTTTTCATGTCTGCGACATATTCTACAGATATTTAGACTTTAAAACTGTAGTTGCTGATATGATGTCAATATACAGTCAAACGATCACTTTCACTGTCTGTTGCTGCCGTGAGCCGCACGCAGCGTGCATTAAAAATAGGCGAGACCTCCAATCTCTAGAAGAGACGCAGCTGAGACGTGCGTGAGACGCCGAAATGAAAAACAACAGGTAATGCAGCCGCCACACGCTCCTCACGCGTGTGGACTGTTAGAGGCTTAAGAGCCGCATGAAACCGGGCAAAGAGCCGCATGCAGCTGGTGAGCCGCGGGTTGGCCAGGCCTGGTTTAGGGAAACAACACATTTTTGATTAGGCGAAAATGGCGCATTTATACAGCGTGTTTTATGTCTGTAACTGCATGTGATTATCATAAAGTGGGCATGTCAGTAAAGAGGAGACTTTTCATTTTCATTCACATATCTTGAGGTAAAAGGACCCTTTTGAAAATCGCCATGGCAGTTTATCCTTGCCTTAACTTACCATAACTTTAAACATTATTTAGCCTCCTTTGCAACAAGTGAACGGTACAGTTCCTTAGGTTTTCTAGTTCTATCTAATATCAGTATCTCCACTCCACCTTTAAAACTGAGCTGGCTCAACCTCTGAAAGAGAATAGCAGCCAGGCTGTTGGATTTTTAAGAAATGCTGAAAAAGAGGCTCAAACTATTCAACAATCTGTCTGCTTGACTTTTACAATGTTATCCAGATACTTCAATACAAAAGCAGCTATTAAAACATAATGATCCATTTTGCTTTTTGCAAAATGTCATGATGACTTTAAACAGATGTTCGTGCTTGATGAAATTTAGAACAACAAGAACGTCTTAGTGAATTGTGAATAGATGACTGATTTACCAGTACATTGAACCCATGTAAACATGATCTTTCTATTTTTAGGAGCACTTTTGATTAGGTCTGATGATTTGCCGGCTGAGTCTCCTCTACAGGCATTTAGGCTGCGTAATCCACCAGCTGTGTTCACTGGCTTTTGACATGTTTTCTCTCAGTCTCCTCAGCAATTTGTCGATCACCTGCTAACTCCATGTCAATCAAACTTCTCGTGGCAGAGCAAACTCTTTATTCTTAATTCAGGAGCTGCACTGATATAGTATAACCTTTCACAGTGATGGACAGTTCTATCAAAGCCTATAATTTTTACATTGATCCAACACTACGTATTTTGGAGTGTTCATGTGTAGACTTTTGTTTGCCATTGTCACACTGTGCTCCTTAACATGAGCCATTCTCGAAGAAGATGATAAAAAAATGACAGATTATGTGATTTAATGGCTCTGTACTCTGATGCTGCAGCATCTTGCATTGTGATGACCCACTTGTAGAATTTTCCGCCTGCAGGAAAAGTGGCAGCATGTGATTGGTTGCTCATTTCCACACTCCAATCAACAACAAGCTGCTCCATTAACATTTCCGCTGGAAGTATTCAGTCACCCGCTTTCACAGTTCAGTAGATGCTTTCCTCCAGTCTGTTCACTTTTAGACATCCGTGCATTGATGATTGCGACATTTTGTAACCTTCAGTGTAATTGCTTTTAAATTTTTACGATTAACATGCCTTAATGTGACATTTGCTCAGCACTAACTGATATTGACCCTGCACAGCTCAGGTCTATATTTACAATTCACTTTGTTGATATACTAATGAAGCATATCATAAAAACTATTCTAGTTTGTTAATTTAGGAACATTTGAAAACAATCTATCACAAGTTGACACTTGGAAAACATTTAAACAAAATAGTGTTTTTTGTTTTTTTTTTTTACAGATTTTTTAGAAGTCTGTTAATATAATAGTGAGTTCAGTCACAGATAATGGCATGTGTCACAGTCATTCACCTCTGGATCATAAATCTAAGTAAACAGGATTTTCCTCCCCTCAGATTGTAGGATGCGCCTCAGATCTTCCACAGAGGGTGGCTCTCGCTTTGATATAGCGCTGTGTGCACGGCAGCCTGTACTTCACAGGCACTGAAGTGGCCTAAACTGTGTGTGCACATGTGTGTGTACATGTGTGTGTACTTTCATGTGTGACAGTAAGCCCGTAAGCTGTGGGCTTATCAAAAAGCTCTGATAGCACCCTCTCTGTCGCTCAGTCTTTGAAGCTACAGGAACAAGAGAGTCTGCGGATGTGCCTACTGAATGGCTTTCATAAATCTTCAAAAATATCCTAGAACATTATTTATCCAAACACTCAATGCTTGCTTTAAGTGAGAAAATTAACTGATACTCTTTCTGTCACATTTCTGGCTTAACACACCCTCTTCTTCGTTGCCCTCTTCATCTGTGCTATACTGCTGTTCAAATGTTTTTGAAGATCCTGTGTTGTATGATGTTTTGATAGTTCAATTAAGCAACACAATGACTACAAGAATCTGAAATAATTCATTTTATAGGTCTGCAAATTTCATGGTAATTAGGTGATAATTAGCAAGTAACCTATTTGAATTGCTGCCAAATTATCCCAATATTTACTTTATCAAAAATGACTAAACTATAAACATTGTGTAATAATTATATTCTAAAATAGCATGTAATGGTTAAAATAAGGCATGAAAAGCGGACGCAGAAGCGGATCAGACACTTCTGATCAGACACAAATCTCACCATTGTGACTTATCATCTACAGAAATGTAACCTGGTAGCTAATGTAATGATTCAAGGAGTTTTTAAAGAGATTTCAAATAAGTTATTTGTTAATTATTGTCTGTTTATCAGCAGACAGGGAAATAAAGCATAGCAATCAACTTTATATTCTTTTCCTGGAAATGTATGAAACAAATTACAAGCTATTGGGAAGTAGAGGAATATAATTATTAAATCATGTTTATAATAAAGTCATTTTGATACAGTTTGAGGTAAATATTGGGGTAATTTGGCAGTAATTCCAAAGAAATTTCAATTTCTAGATCTTGATCACTCTCATTAGGCATCTGTAGGGTATATTTGTAAGTGCTGTATATGTTGACCTGAATCCTGTACACCTGTCTTTAATAATTTAGAGGGAAAAAGAGTCCCAGTAGGCCTTTTGCACAACAAACATTGTGACTTGTCATAGCAGGAAAAGCACAGGTTACTAATAACATTGACTGCGTCTCTGTTCTATTCAAATGGGGTCATGTTTATCGTGTATGTGAATGCCCCCCTCTTGTCATACTCGCAACCTCGTAAGTGGAAAGAAAGCTCAGAGTTCACAACTTCAGATGTGTTTGTTGATGTTTTCAGAAATGGCAGAGGCCATTGAAGTTCATTTTTTGGTAAATGATAAGTGAATATATTGTAATTTGAGTCGTATATCGTAATTCTTCGTAATTTTATGAGGAAAATGTTGATATTCTCAACAACCTCATCTTTCTCCTCTGTCATTATGCCTTACGCACTTGCTGCTGGCTAAATTGTTTCCTCTCTGGTTCGAGACACTGGCAGTAATGTTAATTTTGCTGTTGCTTAGCAGCACGATTTAACCTCTTGAACAACAAGCATATGGCGTACATGACTTCCCATGTTGTAAACACAAGTACAAGTTTCATTTAAAGGCGCCTGGGCTGCTTTTCATGATGCTAACCTACGCTTCCTCACATCCTCTCATCGTTCCCCCTTCATTAGCATAATGAAACAAAGAACAAAACTGATAAGATGTGGAAACTATTTGGTCGTTGCATAGCATCATCAGCGCCCAGCAGCAAAGCTACACTTGAAAACGACTGCCGGACGCCAGTAAAACATCCCCCAAAAATGCCGTACAAGAAAAGTAATACAACATTATTTCAGCTCTATTGTCATACTTTTAATGTCTCTACCGAAATGGCCTGTGTTGAACGATAAAAATACCATAAATATGCCTACTATTATAAGTATAAATAGCTGCTTCCCAGAGGAACATAAAGTGAGCGATGGACATAAATGGAAGTTTGAAAAATCCAGCACACAGATTTTGAGGGAAATTTCAAACTTTTTCATGTCAAGGATCTCCAAAATTGATGATCAATAGACCACAGACCATGTATGTATAATAGGCAGTGTCCTGTGCTTTTGCCCTGCATGTTAGTAAATAGCCTACAACTAAATTAAATTCTGTTTACATCAGGCTGCTAGCACTACTAGCTAGCCTGATAGCCTGATAGCCTGATAGCCTGATAGCCGATAGCCGGCTGTTTGGGAACACACGTTAATACAGCCACTATGGTACAGGCTTACAGCATACAGTCTATGGGTGTATTATAATGGTACAGGCTTACAGCATACAGTCTATGGGTGTATTATTATGGTACAGGCTTACAGCATACAGTCTATGGGTGTATTATAATGGTACAGGCTTACAGCATACAGTCTATGGGTGTATTATTATGGTACAGGCTTACAGCATACAGTCTATGGGTATATTATTATGGTACAGGCTTACAGCATACAGTCTATGAGTGTATTATTATGGTACAGGCTTACAGCATACAGTCTATGGGTGTATTATTATGGTACAGGCTTACAGCATACAGTCTATGGGTGTATTATTATGGTACAGGCTTACAGCATACAGTCTATGGGTGTATTATAATGGTACAGGCTTACAGCATACAGTCTATGGGTGTATTATTATGGTACAGGCTTACAGCATACAGTCTATGGGTGTGTTATTATGGTACAGGCTTACAGCATACAGTCTATGGGTGTGTTATTATGGTACAGGCTTACAGCATACAGTCTATGGGTGTATTATTGTGGTACAGGCTTACAGCATACAGTCTATGGGTGTATTATTATGGTACAGGCTTACAGCATACAGTCTATGGGTGTATTATTATGGTACAGGCTTACAGCATACAGTCTATGGGTGTATTATTATGGTACAGGCTTACAGCATACAGTCTATGGGTGCATTATAATGGTACAGGCTTACAGCATACAGTCTATGGGTGTATTATTATGGTACAGGCTTACAGCATACAGTCTATGGGTGTATTATTATGGTACAGGCTTACAGCATACAGTCTATGGGTGCATTATAATGGTACAGGCTTACAGCATACAGTCTATGGGTGTATTATTATGGTACAGGCTTACAGCATACAGTCTATGGGTGTGTTATTATGGTACAGGCTTACAGCATACAGTCTATGGGTGTATTATTATGGTACAGGCTTACAGCATACAGTCTATGGGTGCATTATTATGGTACAGGCTTACAGCATACAGTCTGAGTGTATTATCAGATAAAAGTGATGAATCACAGTCAGTACATCCATTATTACAGCCACATACAGCCAGCAGGAAGCTGGCAGAACAGGATATGTCATATGCTGCATAAAATAACTGGATTCATCTATAAGTTACTTTTACAATTTTTTAGGACATGATGATTTAAATGAGGGCAATTTAAGTATTCGTACTGGGAAATTTAAAAAAAAATATCCTTCTTTGTATACGTTCATGGCCACAGACTCATTGGCTTTTTCGGTCCAAAATGGCGGCAGTGCCACAGCAGTAGCATCTGGCGGCTGTTGTCGAAAAAGGCCCTGAGTTTTGTCTCTTTGCGTCTATAGTGTTTGATGAAAAGCAGCCCATGACCCTGAAATTGTAGCAGCTAAATGGAATTCACCCATCATTAATGTCATTATTTACACTTGTGCTTTTCTTACTGGGACATGAGAAAATAAATGATCTTGGAAATAGACATTAGAAAATGTAGGACTTTGGTAGAGCGCTCTGAGACACCTGGACTGTGTCCTGAATCATTCCCCATTCACTCTGCAGTACATCATATTCACTGTCTGTAATTTTATTTGAGTTGAAGTATCTCCATGGCACTCTGCTGCTCTCTAGAGTAAACTACAGTCTGCTCTATAGGGAGCAGTGAATAGGTGAATGAGGGAGTGGTTTCAGCTGTAGCCCCAGAAAAAGGCAAGCTATTTCTACTTTGAGAGATCAAAAACTACCCTACACAATAAAGCTTACAATATCAAAAGTCTTCAGGAAACTGGGAAGAACTGAAACAGGAAAAACCTCTGTTGGACTCAATTTTAAAAACACATAAAAACATAATGATTGCCACCCCTAGAGGTGGTGATTTCATTTCTAGGGAGCTGATGGTTGCTGTTGCAAGTGTCTTTGTTGTGGATACCACCTTTGTTTGTCTACGAATGTCCTCGAGACATCTGCTCACTGCACACGAATGTCACTTTGACTGGTCTCCTCTTCCTCTCTGTTTCACAGACTGGAACCAGCATCTGCCGGTGTCTGCCTCTTGTATCTGAGCAGGATTTTTAGTTCACCTTGCTAGAATAACGTCACTCGCAGCCACTCACGCACACTGATATGCACAGACACACACAGCACATCCAGTTAAAACTGGGGACAGATTATGTGCTTGGTCAGACAGAGAATTAAATTCACTTTGAGGTTGAATGGTTAATATGGGTCAGGGGTGATAATCTGATTAAAATGCAGCAATAATGTGGGCAGATTTGACTGCAGACAGTGATGTGGTGGTCTGGGTTTCTTATCAGGTCAGCTCGCTGACAATGTAGATTTGCTAACTTTCATCATAAGAGACAAAGGCCAAACACTTGCCTGTTGATGCTGAACAATGCATTGTTGAATTAACTCTTTCCGTTTTGGTGTGCTCAGCTGAAGGCTGACCATTGATTGATTTTTTTTCCTAAGAATTTAAAAAAGAGAAAAACATATTGGAGTTGCATTTGCATGAAGAGCCTTTCTTACATCTCAGATTGGTCTCACTCTCCAGCCAAGAGGAGGAGCTGCTATCAACATACAGTCAAATCAATTGACCCTTTGTTAAGTCCCACCCCTCAAACACAGACAGGCCAATCATTGTGTAGTGCCAGCTCTGACATTTTGAAGCTTCAAGTTCAGCATTTTGGCCTTTGCCATCGTGGTCTTTTGCAACCACAATTTTTACGAAAGGGTGGAGCAACCGATCACTGAAGAAAACATTTTTAGGGGACCAAAAAGGTTATAATTAACTTTCATGAACTGAAAACACACTGTGAAAGGGTTACATTTCTGCAGTGAAAACATGGACAACTCCCAGACCGGGCAACACCGTGGTAGCAACCAGTCAGTCACAAGGTAGCCACAACCCAAAGCATACCCTGCTTTATGGTCCGACTCTAAATGGGACCATGATTTACTAAATGAACATCATGCTGTATTGAAGAAAACTTGAAACTAGCAAGACCATAAACTCATGTTTTCAATGTTTACTGAGGTAATAAATCAAATGAGAAGTACCGGTAGGCTCATTTTCTCATAGACTTCTATGCAATCAGACTTATTTTTGCAACCAGAGGAGTCGCCCCCTGCTGGCTATTAGAAAGAATGCAAGTTTAAGGCTTTAAACTTTGTGCCTGGGGCACATGTAATAGTGATACTCGTTACCCAGAGAGGTTGGAAGGAGATCTGTGTTTCTAAAACGTTACGGTTCTACAGAAAATCTGTGGAGCTAATATTAACATAGTACAGTACAATAGCACATCATTAACTAGTGTTAACACTGCTATGCTTTACTTGTAAGTGATGTTATAGTGAATAAAGACCTACCCGGCTTTACAGGAACAGTGTTGCTCCTTAATTTCATTGGTTGTCTTGATCACCAGGTGATAGTAGTTCACTTCTAGGATGGCTTTAGATGGTGTAACTTTCACGCAATTATTTTGTTTCATATTAGATATTGAAAGCTATAGGGGCTCACAACTAAATGTTAACTTCGCTTAACAATGCAACAACAATGCGACGAGTCTGATGCTTGCATTAGGGCTGGTGAGCTTTTCGCTCAGTTTGAATGGCCTCTTCATTTACAGTACTCTGCCAGCAATTTATACTGTGAATGCAGCTCTCAAATGCATATCGTAAATCTTTCTGTCTACTTCTCTCTGATATTGCAGATCTATATTTCCAGAAATATGCTATTATTTCCTATTATGTTTTACTGATATCTTTGAAAATGACAATTTGTCAGGTGTGAAAGCTGGACACGCCTAGCAACAGTAACCAAGGGAGGGGCTTAGCAAAGGGTCAGTTGCAGCAAGCAAGCAGTCTATGAAGGAAACACGTACATGTAAACATGTTAACTTCTCACTGCAGCCTGAGCTGCTCAGGAAGTGGTGTTAACTAGCTAGAAACAAAGTCACCTCCAAAATCTCACTTTTAGATTTTCTATGTATTTCACATCCACATACTATACCAGCATTGTTTTCCAATGGAGAGATGACATTTGTTGTTATTACATCATCAGGGTCTTAAATATTGTATCTAAATGAGCCATTGAATACTATTAACATATGCCATTAAACCTAGCATTAGCAGTACTGTATCCATCTATGCATTGAACTGACAACATGTGAGCCTTTGATGCTTTTGCTTGTACAAACAGATATGACAAAGATATTGTAAGTTTTTATACATAACATCCTTTATAATACCATTGAAATGTAGCTTACTTTTAGGTATGCTTCTATTTTTATTTTTTTCTTGACACTAATTATTTATTGTTTGTAGATGTCTTGGAGAAATAGGATTTATTGTTATTTGTAAAACAACTGAAAGAACTTAATAATCCTACGTAACAAGAGACTATAAACTTGCATTATGATTTTCCCCTAAGTTTTATTTTATTAATACATTTAGTAACACTGGAAGAAGACTTTAAACTTTGTTTCTGAACATATGTGTAACTTCAACACCAGCATTTATACAATTAGATTCTGAAAATCTGTGGCCCCTAAATTGAAATATAATAATCACATGGTGTCTAGTTACACTAGATGAATAGAGCTATTGTGAATTCACATTTCCATAAGCTGTCAGTATTGTACGAATGGAAATATGCATTCTGGCATCCCCACTGTTTTCATTATTTCTTAGGCCTGTCTCTCTGCCTATTTTTTTTGGTTGGATGTCAAGCCTTACTCTAAGGCTGACTATCGATATTTATCTTTCCTCTTCATGTGTCAGGTGAGTTAAGAATATAATACGCATCTCCTCTCTTTTCTCTTCAGATCATGAAGGAAGTGTGTCGAGCTCTGGGTAATGCAGCTGCTGATGACAGTAAATTATTGTTGCTCAGCTCTGTGGGGACTGTTTTCTGCAGTGGCCTGGAGCCGTCCTACCTGATAGGTCGTCTGTCCACTGACCGCAGAAAAGAGAGCAGCCGCATCGCAGATGCTGTACGGTAAGAAGAAATCTCTCCGCTTTAAACACAGATTCGCTTCTGACTAGTTGTTAGACTTGACAGAGTTGGTACTGGTCATGGCGGTGCAGTGGTCACAGCAAGAGGGTCACAGGTTCAGGTCTGGCTTGGGGCTCTTCTGTGTGGAGTGTACATGTTCTCCCTGTGTTTGCGTGGGTTTTCTCCAGGTGCTCCAGTTTCCTCCTACAATCCAAAGACATGCAGGTTAGGTTCATTGATGACTCTTAATTGGCCATAGGTGTGAATGTGACCGTGAATGGCTGTCTGTCTCTCTGCGTGAGCTGATGCAAGGTGTACCCTGGACTGGCGACCTGTCCAGGGTGTACCCTGCCTTCGCCCAGTGCCAGCTTGGATCGGCTTCAGCCCCCCCTCGACCCCTAACAGAATAAGCGGTTGAAGGATGGATGGTACTGATCATTCTGTTGCCCCTTTAGGGAGTTTGTGTTGGCGTTCATCCACTTCAAGAAACCCATTGTGGCGGCAATAAACGGACCCGCTCTGGGCTTAGGGGCCTCCATCCTGCCGTTGTGTGATGTGGTGTGGGCCAGTGAGAGGGCCTGGTTCCAAACTCCATGTGCAGCCCTCCACCTTACCCCCTCTGGATGCTCCTCTTACACCTTCCCCCAGATCCTGGGCGTAGCTCTGGTGAGTCTCAGCAATATTAAAGCTTCTTTTGCAACTTGATCAAATTTTATTTTTCTTATAACCAGCTGATTACCATGTGTTTACCCAAATCAGGGGAGATTCTAGGGTTAGCCCTTTAGGGCGGCTCAGACCTTATTGAGAATGTGACGTGTACAGTCAAGGGCATAGGTTCCATTTCAACATTGGGGAGACTCATATTAAGCAGGGGGTCTGGTGGTCCTCTTCATTTGCTGCATTCTGGTGATTTTTTATGTTTCAGTTTCTGCCTTTTCTGCAAGTTATGGTGGAAATGTTATTATTTTTGTAAAGGAAAACATGAAATTTAGACGCCAGGTTCCAGTTCAATTCACTCGATACGCAAGAGTCTCAGCTTTCCAGTGATACCCAATTTATGCAGTTCCAAAACTGTTTAGGGACCCCAGTATGCAGAAATATTAAAATGCATCATTTTTAGAATAGGTGAAAATAACGCATTAAAACTGCATGCAAAAAACTGCATGTTTTTGCCCCAAATTGCATTGGATTATAATAAAGTGGGCATATCTGTAAAGGGGAGACATGTGGGTACCCATAGAACACATTTTCATTCATACATCTTGAGGTAAGAGGTCAAGGGACCTCTGTGAATACGGCCATGGCAGTTTTCCCTCACCATTATTTTGTGTTCTTCCTTACAAGCTAACATGACACTGGGTTGCTAGCAATGGACTCCTTGAGGTTTTCTAGTTTCTCGTCAGAGGGTTGGATAATTATTTTTTAGCACCCCTAAAAAAGCCTTAAATTGCAACATTTGGATGGCTTGACATATGGAGTATACTGTGTAATTTCCTTCTTGTCGCCAATGGCAGGCCAATGAGATGCTGTTCTGTGGAAGAAAACTAACAGCACAGGAGGCATGCAGTCGAGGCCTGGTGTCACAGGTCTTCTGGCCCACCACGTTTAACCAAGAAGTGATGCTGCGTGTGAAGGAAATGGCATCATGCAATGCAGTGGTAGGTCCTGATCTAGATGCCCAGAAGGTAAAGCTTTTTCTTGAGTATAACCAGGTGACCTTCTCCCCTTTTTGTGTGTTTTTTAAAAAAGGTTTTAGAAGAATCCAAATGCCTGGTGAGGAGTATCCTCATGTCCGTCCTTGAGGAAGTGAATGAGAAAGAGTGTCAGATGCTGAAGCAGCTGTGGTGCTCAACCAAAGGACTAGAGGCCCTTTTCAGTTACCTGCAGAACAAGACATATGACAAGTGATCATCTATACCCAGAAGACTGACGATGTGGGTCAAAGGTTATCTGCGGAGGATGATATGGGTGTGATGTCAGACTGAAGGAAAGGTTGCATTAAGGGTCTTCGTTTCCATCCATCAGCAGAGGGCTGCTTGCTTACATGTCTACGAACAACAACTTCGCAGTCTTCTTCTTTTGTAAATCAAGTTATATTTTATATTTATTGGACCCATAACTGTCCAGATGTTTATTCTCTAGGAGTCAAAGAGCAAAGGGCCAAATGTGCATTGCTTAAGTAAACACTGAAGGACGTTCTGCAGGGAGGTACAGAGTGTTTCTGTACGTATGCCAGACTTATGCGTTCATGAAATTATCAGGATGTATGAAATCAATGTATGTCTGATAGGACAGGATAATACAGTATATATTAATATATATTTATTGCAAGCGTGGAAAAAGAGTTGCTTTCTGAATATAAGGATTTTCTTTTAGTTGCTTATTGTTTTGAGCTGAAGTGCAAATCAGTTTGAATGAGGACACTGTTTTATGCACATTCCATCCTCTCTGTATAAGAAAACAAATGCTCATACATATCCGTGGATCACAGTGATGCGTCATGAAACAATTCTGGGTAATTCAAAGAAAACATAAGCTTTTTTTTCATCACATTACCCACTGTTCATACTTTAAAAGCCGATTAGAGTGTTGTCAGGCCTTATCAGTAGCTGTAAGCCCCATAGATGTCGGTCAGCAGGGCCCAGCTACACCCAGTATTAGGTGTTATCATCTATTCACATGGTTGATCAGTGAAAGAAGGTTTAAAAAAAAAAAAAAAAAGATGACAGCAACTCAGGACAGGCAGGAGGGTGGTGGTGGATGGGTCCAGAGACTGAGGTTCACATCCTGTGTGAAATCAACATTATTTTAAGCCAAAACATGTTTTTCCCCAAACTTAACCAAGTGTTTTGTTGCTTAAACCTAAAGTGGAAGTTGTTGTGTTGGTATTGAAAACAGAACTGATTCATCAGTTTTACAGGTTTGAATGTGTTGCTTTTTCGCTTTCACTTTTACACCCTAGTAGGGCCCTAATGACCCACATCTATGGTGAACATTGGCTCACGGAAATAAATGGGTGATAACAGCCCTATTAGTTTAGTAGGCCCCTAATAGCTTACAAACTTGGGACAGATGTTTGGTGATAACGCCTATTCAATATCCTGATAGCAGTCAGATTGGGTGCTATTACACAGAACAGACATCTTGTTGCCAGTAAATTAATTATCATAATCATAATCACCATAAATTTGCTTCTGTTAACCTAAAATCAAGATTAATGTTCATGTATGATGATCAGGTGATTAGTGCATAAGTACATAAAATATCCTCATATTGTTAACATCCATCTACTTTCTTTCACCTGCAGCAGAAACGTCAAGAGTTTAATTAAACTTTTATTTATATGAGTGAGATCTAATTGAGGTCAGGATTTTTCTTTCAAACGAGACTTGTTTGAATTGAAATGCTAATCAGGAAGATAAGTGGAAATGGAGAACACTGGAAGCCTCATGGGAGTGCTAGCACTAAATATACAAATGGTATTTTGGGTTGAGTACAAAATTACTTGAGATGATTAAATTAATCGTTGGCTCACATCACATTGAAGGATTAGTAATGGATTTTATCCCGTTTAGTTTGAGCTGCATATAGTAGACGTACATGCAGTACTGTGGTGGTTCATATGTGTATAACATGGCTTCCAGTTATTGTGTGAAATGTGTGCTCATCAAGTTGATATTAACCTGACCGTTATTTCTTAGTTGTGTATATTTTAGAGCACACAGAAGAGATGATCCGTGCTCGGTCCTCATGTTAATCACATTGTGACGACACTAATTGTCAGTGTTCTATATTGTGGAAATGCAACAGTTGTGTAGCTGGAGTCAACTTTGTCCTTATCTGCATGTGATGATTCAAGATTTCAAGAAATTTTATATTGCAATGTGTATTATATGTAGGGATCTATTTTGTTTTACCAAAAAAGAAAAAAAGAAAAAAATGTAGGTCTGTGAAAATTGTTTTGTAAAACCCAGAAGATGTTTGTCCATTTTCGCGGTGGTACACATGCAGTACAGAATAATATATAATGTAGACTGTTTTGTGTAACTAATGGCATGTAATATACTGTACATATAAATGTGCTGCCTGTCTGAACACCAGGGTATGTTTTGTATATATGTATTGTTAGAAATGGTGCGGTTTATTTTTGTATTTATTTGAGATAACTGGATGTGCAGTGCCATGTGGTTTCCTTTGCTCCAGAAGCCCCCGTCTCTCTGTAATCATCCTTTTCTATTCCCATGAAAACTTGAACAAAATGGGTCAGATAATTTATACAAATATAATTTCAAAACCAAAATGTGTAAACACTAATGTCACTTGAATGTTTACCTCTTCACTTGACATTATTAGATAAAGTATTTTGTTGTAAATTATCAAAGGCATGTCAGATAAGTTAATATATAATATTGTGTTTTATTGAGCTTTTTAAGTATGAACAGATGATCAATAAAATGACCTTAAATGTATTTCAGAATTGTCAATTTCAGCCATATATGATTATTAGTGTCATCATCAGTTTTGTTTGCAGGGAATAATTACTGGTTTGATGAAGCACTTATGACATTCAAGTCATTGTTATGTCATTAAGTACTAAAATAAAATTAACAACAACAAAAAAAACACAGTACACTTTCACTGAAGCTAATGAAATCATTTGTAGCTGCATTTAGTGCAGCTAAATTTGTTGCTTTATTTTAACTCATATGCTGCTCCCAGATATAATAAATAGATATTGTAAATTTCCCCACTGTGGGACTAATAAAGGAATATCTTATCTTATATACAGTATAATCAGCTACAGAAAACAGGCAGTTTGGCGACCAAAGACTCCATTAGGTTTAAATAATCAGTCAGCAGTTGTTGTGATTTTGTTGTTTGTTTTTTACAAGAGGAGCTCCTACATTCACTTCATCAACTATATTCCTCATCTGCTGGTAAAAAACACTTAACATCTTTTAGGGTCCCAAGAAGAGGAGAGAAGGGTCTGTGTACTGTGGCTGCTGAATGCGTATCACAGAGTGTTATCACACAGATCCTGTAAGACATGAGTCTTTATGTACTTATTCATTTTATTTAATTTGTAAAATATTACAAATTCTTTTCAGTGTCATCTAGTCTATAAAATGCATTTCTTTACTTTAGTAGTAGTTTCTGTTTTAGGCACTGGATCCAAATTCCCACCTCAGCATGTGTTTGAAGTGCTCAATAATAAAATTTGAAGTAAATAAGTTATAACTAAAAAAATAATTACTCATATTTGCTCCATTATTTATTGCAAATGACTGTGTTTTGATAGGTTTCTGTGTTTTTGTCTTTTCTAACCACAATATCATGAGTGATCCGACAGTATGTATGTTTCATCATTCATGTTTTTGTCTCAAAGCACACCTTAGGGTGCCTTACAATTTAATCTGTCAATGATTGATCCATACATTGTGATGGGTAGAGTGAACTGTTTCAAATAAAGAAAAAGTGATTTCACAATGTGAGTTATTTTTCTAACATTTCTCAATCCACTATCTAGGCATTTGTCAACAGTTTTTCTAATAATCTCCAGTAAGATAACCCAACACTCAGTAACCCTACACTTTGATTTGGCAGGGTATGGTCACATATCAAAGCCTCTTGACACTCCCTAGTAGTAATTATCAAGCAAATAGTCACTAAAATTATTTCATCAAAAAGGAAATGCATGTTCACAGTCAGTCTGAGATTATTCAGATATAAAGGACACAGGCCTCATTTTGTTTCATGGTCACATCTGTCAGTCCTGCTGTCTTTAACCTCAGCTCAGACAGGTACTTGCTATTTCCTGTGTTGACTGTGAGGTAGTAAGAGTTTGTTTTTTTTATTGGGAACAATACCCTATGCAGTATGGTGAGGAGGATCCAAACTTTAAGGGTCCACTTACTAATGATTCTGAGCCCTCGACATTATCTCCTGCTATTCACTCAGCAAATGGAGATGGCTCAGGTGTCTTTTCATGACCTAAATGTGAACTATCAGTCTTGTAAAGAGCCAAAAAATGATCGAGAAGTCCATCCATCTTTAGACAAAGAGGGGTCACATGACCAGTTAATTTTATATAGTGCCAAATCACAGCCCATGTTATCTCATGACACTGTCCAAAGCTTCCCATTTAGGTGACATGATGACATCTCAACCAGCTGCAGTTGCTGAATGAAGACCATGACATCAGTTCAGAGCTCTAAAATATTACTAAGTGGACTTTTGAGCTTATATTCTCTTTACAACTTGATCAGGGTTTAAAGTTAAACCGAAGACTTTTAAGACTTTTTTTATTACCGTAGAATTCAATTTAATACCCGTTAGTGGTCATACTGGTCAACGTGTGAAAGAATTTATATATATATATATATTTGGCTAAAACAGACCCTTGCCCATTATTAAGGGACATGAACTTCCTACTATAGTGAGATGTAACAGTGCTTGCTAGCCTCCATGCACACTCCAGTTGCAACAATCCAACTTGAAGTTTATAGGTGTATAACATCTCCTGACAGCCTAATGAATGAATACAAATACATTTATAACCACTGTGACTGCCTATGGAAAGCAAAAGGAAATATATTGGACTTTTTTACAAAGGCCTTTTTTAAGAAACAATTTTTTAGAACTTTTCACAACCTGCAGGTGCTATATCAAAGCATGGATTCTTAAATTTACTGATAATTTTACTTTATTTAAAAGCAGTGAAACTTGTAATGAATCAATACATTCCAATAAACTTTCAAACAACAAGTGTGTTCAATGTGTATGTCCATGAGTACATGTTCACACAGAGTAAAACCCAGCCACTGATCATCCCATTTTGGGATCTTTTCATTATTATCATTTTTTTAAACGCATCTCTGAAATTGACTCTCCTTGTTTTCATGAATATAACAGGCACCAGAATATTCCTGAGGTGTGTAGCCAACATAAATAAAGGTTTGATGAAAGGATTCTGCCAGCAGCTCCACTAATCTCTTTGATGGAGCCGTTGAGTACTTCTAACAGAGGGGGAAATAAATGATGATCCCCGACAGCAATCTTTAATCCAAAGTACTGGATGCTGTTGTTCTTATGTTGTCCTAAAATGTTGTGGTGGTAACACTGAGTTTTAGCCTGTGCAGATGATAAAAAGTCCAAATCGTGTTAGAAGGTTTCACGCCACAGTAGCAGTAAGCTGTGCATCTTAACCATATCACTGATGGAATTTGATCCCAACATTAAATAACATTACCCCTTCATCATGTTTCTCTCAACTAATATCAAAAGAATATACAGTAATAACGGCCCATGCCACTTAGACCTGTCAATGCTGCAATGCAATGTCAATACAATCCACACTCGTCTGAATTTATAAAGAGACAGAAGTCCTAACCCGGTGTCTGTGTGAATACTTTTAACTTGCAGTGCCAGTGGCAAAGTTGCATTAAAATGTCCTTCACAGCTGCTCTTTGGGTCTTGCTTTCAGCCTCTTTTTCATCTCTTGTGCATGCTGCTTGCTGCGCTCTCGCTTTTCCAGTCTCTGTTGAATGGTAAGGAAACAAGGAAAACACTGATCAAAACAAAACAAAAGCTCAATAGACATAGCGCTCCATTTGTCTCATTCACAAAGTGCATAAAAATAACTGACAGACCTCTTTCTTCAGGCACTGACGCATAGCGCGGTCCACATCGTTGCATGTGCCAAAGAACTTCATGACACTGTGCTGAGGGTGAGACGAAACAAGATTTACATTGCTTTGTTTTCTCAATTAATGAAGCACACAACAATGTCACAACACAGAGAGACGTACCTCCGTGTGGCACTGCCTCAGACGAGTTATCAATTCATTACACTCATCCGTGTGCAGGTGAGGTGACAGGTCAGGGTGCATGCTGAGTTAAGGGCTTACTGTACCACTGCTGCAATACTGAAAATCCACAAACAAGAGGAGCACTGATTGAGGGGTGTTGAGTTGACAATTAGTGTTGAATATTACTGTTATTTGCTGGCAACACATTTGCAAGTTTCCTTTTAAACTAGGGCCAGCAAAGTTAATGCGATAACGTGTTAACGCAAGTTTGTTTTAACGCCACTAATTTCTTTGAAGCATTAATGCAATTGATCTTTCGGAGGTTGGAACTGGCTCAGTTATAAAACCAGACTGAAGATACTGCTGTGAAGTGAACTGATATGAAACTAGAAAACCTAAGGAATCTATTGGTACCAGCCATGCGATACTAGCTTGTCATGAAGGAGGCGAAATGCTCCAAACTTGGGCTAAATTTTGGCGAGGATTTTCAAAGGGGTCTCTCAACCTCTGACCTCAAGATATGTGAACGTAAATGAGTTCTCTGGGTACCCACCAGTCTCCCCTTTACAGACATGTCCACTTTATGATAATCACATGCAGTTTGGGGGCAAGTCATAGTCAAGTCAACACACTGACACACTGACAGCGGTTGAAAATGCTCATCACAATATCCCAGAGCTCAAGATGACATCTTCAAATTGCTCGTTTTTGCAGGCTAACAATCCAAAACCAAAGAGAGTTAAGGTGGATATCCTGTTATCTGGAACCTGTGGACATTTTACTTGATAAATGGCTTAAACAGAATTAATCGATTTTAACAAAGTTGTGGTTTTGCAAAGGACATGTTTTCTAAAGGATACTAATGCCTCCCCATCCCTCTCCTTCCTGAGCTGTCATTGTGATGATGGGGACTGTTTTTCCAGGGGACACTTACCTGCAGACACAGAGAGGCAGAGAGAGTTTACAACAACGTGACAAACTATCGTCGCCTCCTCCATTCACCCTGAATCCTCTGGACTCGAGTAAACAATACAGCCTCCACGAGAAGAATCAGCGTACATGCTCGCTTGAATAGACTAATCACTGAATCGAGTTTTGACCATGTTTTGGCACAGAATAACTAGGATTGCTCAAAACAATGCGATACATACTGTAAGTTTACTATAAGCTATTTGATAACACCGTGCACAGTGATGCCCTTACCAGTGGAAAGGCTGTGTCATCTGAGCAAGCAAACCTTGGTGAACTGTCACGTTAGCTAGCTAACTGCTAAGCCTCAGCTAACGTTAACCGTTGTAACGAAGCATAAACCCATGCAACCATTAAAGAACTAGATGGGGCCACGGCTATCTCCTCGTACAATAACGACGCAGGTTGCTATAAGTCCTCTACAATTTCGAATAAATCTGCCAGTCTTGAATTAACATGAACGTAACCTACAAACACAGGAAGGACCTGTGGGACACGGTGCCTGCTGCATAAACTGGAGCTTTCGTAACTGTTTGGAGACAGCGAATTGAGTGACAATAGTACGCAGCGAATCGGCATGTGCTATTATTCTCAATCCACCAATAGCGTGCGTTCTTCTTATGAAAGGCGGGGCATTTGATGACAGAAGTTTATAGGAGATACAAGATGGTTTCATGTACTGTACTTCCGGTTTTGCTTATGACTTATTTATTCTTTAACAGTTGTCCTATTTGTGAGGTGGTTAGCTACTTTTTTTTTTTTTGCGTCTAGAGCTATTGTGACAACTATATACAGTGTGTATCCTGTCTTATATTAGTTAAAGGCGATATGGTTGATGTCAGGGCTGGACATCAATGCTTGGTTTGCATGATTCCACTGCTTATGCTTCTCAAAAGCATTTCAGAGATGATGCCCCTCTGCTGCACTGTTTCACTTTAGTGGACATAGGGTCTAGTGTGACCTTAACCTTACTAATGGGTTTCATGGTGACTGGACTGCAGTGGAGCATGTGAACAGTCTTGACAGTTAACATATATCCTATGGACATCAGAGAAAAAGAGAAGCAGCAGAATATAAATAATATCTTAAATGTATTTCAACAATAGTAAAATATAAAGGGTACAGTATTTCTCTCTGAGGGAAATATCACTTTATGCACTACATTTATTTTAAATACTAGTAGTTACTTTTCATTAAGATTGATGAAGAAGATGCAGTTCCCTCTAAACTTGGTTTCATTCAAGGAACTGTTCGAATTATCCAATATTTTAAAAGAAAATAAAAGATTACTGAAAAGTCTAAAAAGTGCTAAGTTTGCATATCAGGACTTCTGTTTCTTATTCTTTCCCCTCTTAATTATCTCACAATCAAAACCTCCGATTTTTTATCCTTAGGGGTGTTGAGACTAACTGCCATGCTTTAATACATTGGTAGGCTATTAACAATCTTGTCTTTGTCTCTGATGTCTGGTGGGGATAAATAATTGGACCGTATCGTCAGGACACTCGATCACAAACAAACCTCAAGATGTGTGTTTCAAACTTTGCCACTGATGCTGTCCAGCAAAACATTATTTGAAAGAATATGATATGACATTGATACCAATTACTCTTTCGGTGAGTTGATGATAAAACAACCATACACTTGTTTTGGAGCTGTCTTTACACTTTTTTCTTTTTTTTAGCAAGATTTTGCCCAATACGGTACTATAACTCTACGATTAACAGCAAGCCTTAAAGACTCTTAATATGTGTACATTTTAAAATTGTCTGACCTGCTATGTATGTGTGTGTGTATATATATATATGTATTGTTTTCATTTATTTTCTGTTATATATATATATATATATATATATATATATATATATATATATATATATATATATATATATATATATATATATATATATATATATATATATATAAGATAACAGAAAATAAGATGCAAATACATCAACACAAAATAATAATAATAAAAAAAATAAATAAAAAAAGAAGTAACAATGACCAGCTGACCAGTATCCCCATCATCTACCCTCCCATATCCATCCCACCAACCCTCCCTACTCATCCCTACTCCTCCCACCTCCCTCCGCTCACAGAGACCCAGACTCTTCAGCCATCTCAGTTGTTGTGCACTGTGGTTGGACTGTTGTACTAGATTTATAGTTGTAAGATATGATATGAGGGGTTCCCTGGTTTTATTGACTTGTTGGAGTCTGTCTTTCAGGGCACATCTTATCCTTCCCACAAGGAGCATGTTAATTAAATCTTTTAGCCACCTCTTAGAGGTAAGGACAGTTGTGCTCTTCTATAAAATGAGAATTAATTTCTTTGCTGTTATGAGACAATAAGAGAGAAAACACTGCTGTGTCGCGTTTAGTTTTCTGAAGGTCTCAGATATTCCAAGAATCTTGATCATAGAAAGAAAGAAAGAAAGATATTCCTTTATTAGTCCCACAGTGGGGAAATTCAGTTTTACACTCTGTTGTTCACACAGTACATATACATGTCAATGGAGAGATGTCAGAGTGGGGGGCTGCTCCTGACAAGCACCCAGAGCAGTTGGGGGTTTGGTGCCTTGCTCAGGGGCACCAAAGAGGTAAACTGGCACCTCTCCAGCAACCAGTTGGTCTTGGTCCATGGGGGTCTTGAACCCGTGACGTCCGTGTCCTAACCCAAGTCCTTACAGACTGAGCTACTGCCGCCCCTAGGCTCTGGCTTGATCAAAGTATTCATAACCTCAGACATAATGCTGCACATATCAATCCAAAAACATTGAACCTTTGGACATAAAGCAGAACTATGAAGAAGTGTTGCCACAGAAGATCAACATTTATCACACACATAGGTGACACCTCTGGTCACAACACAATTTTTTGTTACCCCTTTACCCCTGGTATGTTGTATGTATATTGCTTGTTAGTGTATTTCCCTTGTTTTGTATTGCATTTACCTATTGTTTTGCAATAAAGCGTTAAATAAAATAATCTTGTGCCACAGGGGACATTTTACTACAGAGCCACTACTTTCATTCGATACCATATGTAACCTACATTTACTGGTACTTCTGTATGTTTTCCAAGTAGTCTAATTAAATGTTTTTAAATTGTTGTAATGTTTTTTTGTTTTTTGTTTTTAGTAAAGGGTCTAAATACTTCTTCTGGCAGTGTGCAGTTGTTACTAAATTGTGGGTCATAGTATTGTAGTTCCAAAGAGTACTACCACTCCAATACAACAGAGGGCGCTAAAGTAGGCAGGAAGTGCGTCAGCTATTCTGTCAATATCTGATTGGTCGATTCGTGTGCTCTTTTTGTCGGCGGTCTGTTTGGATATTTTGTACGACTGCCACCGTGCAAGCAGGACGGATCCAGCGGTTTCATACAACCCAGAAACTATCAACTATTCCGACACAACTGCTTCTCTAGATACCATAAACTGTCTGAGGAGGGATGGATGAATCTATGAGACGTTTACTGCAGCGACTCGTGAGACGGATACCGGCCCAGACACTAAGAACAACGCTGGACAAGTGGGGCCGTTTGACTCGGGAACAGCAGCAGTCCATGGACTATAGTCAGTCTAAATGGGCGTTGACGGAAAAACTAGTCGCCATTTGCGAGGTAAGCGGCGCCTTTCCTGAAATGTACGTTGTTTTGTGTTAAATACACCAGTAACAGTTAAACTAGCTAACGGCATGGTCTTTATCAAAATGTTTGCTGAAGTGGGCCGTTAAACCCACCGTTGTAAACAACCTCACGCCATCTTAGATAAACAGATACTTCTCAGTAGGAATCAACTTAATTTGTATTTACCTAGCGTTGGTGTGAATTTGTACTACTTTTAACTCCGCTTGTTATCTGTACAGGAAAATGAGCTGGCAATGAATCACCTCACGGAACTCGAGATGATATGTAAGTCAATTGAAATTATGTGGACTAGAGTAACGCCAAGGCAACCTAGCTAACATGAATCATATAACACCAGCCCAATAATACTTCTTGTGTCCCTCTGGTGGCTCAGATATCCTTGACAATCCAAACCAGGGAATGTGGTATGCCTACCAGCTCATGGACCCTGAAGGTATGTTAAAATACTTGTGCCATGGGGGGCTGAAAGTCTAACCAAACACTCCAGCTGCAGGTGGGATCAGGGCTTTGTGTCTGGTTCAGACTGTGGTGACTTTAATCAGTCAGCTAACCTGCTGAGTTTTACAGCTCTAAAGCAAGGTTAACATTTTTGCATGTTGTCTCACACACACAGTATTTATCTGTCTGTTCCAGGCAATTAAAAGCTATTATCATAAAGCTGAGTTTAATATCTCAACCCATATTTTCCCTTTAATGTTTGTTTATCGTGTTTCCCTGTTTTCCAGATGACGCTCACTCTGTAGAGCTGATGCAGTTTAAGGAACAATTTAAATCTCACCTCAGAGAGCTTGTGAGACATGTAAGCCAGATATTCCTCCTCACACAAGTTACAAAATCTTACTAATTATTAGGGCTGTCAATTGATTAAGAATATTTAATAAAATTAATCACATTATTGTCCATAGATAATCACCAATTAATCACACATTTTATTATCTGGTCAAAATGTACCCCAAAAGGACCTTTGTCAAGTATTAATACTCTTTTAATACTCTATTTTATTGCCTTTTTACATCATGGCCAGGGGACTACAGATGAAAACTAGCTTCCTTTTTAAACCATGTATAATCATGTGTTTTATGAAATTGCACTGTCCCCTTTAAATAAACTAAACTTAAACTTACCAACATGGGAGTGGGCAAATATGCTGCTTTATGCAAATGTATGAATATATTTGTTAGTGGAAATCAATTAACAACACAAACAATGACAAATATTGTGCAGAAACCCTCACAGGTACTGCATTTAGCATAAAAAATATGCATACCCATAGAACATATTTTCATTCACATTTCTTGAGGTCAGAGGATGAGGGACTCCTTTGGAAATGGCCACGACAGTTTTTTCTCACCAAAGTTTAGAGCGTTATTTAACCTCTTTTGTGACAAACTAGTATGTTGTTTGGCGCCAGTGGATTCCTTTAAGTTTTCAAGGCAAGTTGAGCATTAATGTGGTAAAGAAATCAGGGGCATTGATACAAATTTGCATCAACACATTATTATTGTGTTAACTTTGACAGCCCTACTAATTATATAGTTACAAAATGTAAAGCCATTGTATGGATCTCTCTGTATTTAACACCCTATATTACAAGTATGCTTTTCACATTGCATTCAAGGTGTCTGTCAAAATAAAGAAGCACACAGATGAAGCTGTATGGATTCGTATTGCATGGGGAAACCCCTTCTCACAGCCCAACCACCTGAAACCAACATATGTCGTTCACTATCTTCAAACTCCTTATGTCTTTGTTACCAGCATGACTGCAAAGCAAAAGCCCCTGTTATCCCAGGTGAGGATTGACTTTCATATTCAATCCATGACATTGTTCGTACAGTTGCTAGGTTGCTGTTTTTCTGTCTTTCCATTCCCCTCTAAGAAAGTGATGTACTTTGCAGGCCCTGTCTTTGGCCACTAGATATCAAGCTCTCAAGGATGCTAACCTGAGTGGACGGAAACTCACTGCCATTAGGGACCTGCTGATGAGGCAATATCAACAGGTAAGCCATTTCTAACTACAGACACCATACATTGCTCTGTATGCCCTGCCACTTAAACAAAACATTGCTGATAAGCATTGGAGTGTTTCTAATTGTCCCGTCACTGAACTCTGCCATCTCGAACTGAAGGGCAAACTTATCTTTATTAAATTACTGATGTTGAAGACCACCTGTTGAAGAAAATGTAAATAGTAAATTGTAAATGTGTAAATTTCCATGTTCACACTTTATGCACATTAACTACACTTAAATCTTTACCATTTTGTAGTGGCTTGATTTATCCCTATATTTAATATGTAATGACACAAGACTTTTACAATTCTAACACTGATTTGTGAAAAGCATACTACATATACAGTGTATACTGTATACTATATATATGTGTGTGTGTGTGTGTGTGTGTGTGTGTGTGTGTGTGTGTGTGTGTGTGTGTGTGTGTGTGTGTGTGTGTGTGTGTGTGTGTGTGAACATCAGTCATGTTGCTGGTGGTCCTGACCATTGCACTTGTGAAATATCTTTAGCCCAATCCCAATGTCCCCCCTTAAGGCCTTAAGCCTGAACCCTCAGGGACCTGACTGACATCACTTGGTAAATGGCTGAGTGTGAGAGGCTGCAAGTGCTTGAAATGATATAAATATGAATGGGACAGCACCTTGCGGCAACATATCACATTACCTAGACGCTGCTAATTGTGGGTTTTTATTTAACGTTTTACAAATTGAACGCCTTCTAGGCTCTTGCCTTACTAGATTAGAAGTAACTGTCAAAAAAGTACTTGTTTTTGTCAAACGTCATTAAGCAAAATAAAAAAAGGGGTGATTAATAATAAACAGGGTGTGTAATATAGTTTCATTTCATGTGTTTTTTTATGTACCATCCTAAACCGTTAATGTTAATGTTTCTGTGTAAATTTAAATATGCCTGGCTGAACACTCATATCTTCCTTGTTTATCTTTTCTTTTCTTTCTTTTTTTTTTTTACACCTTTGATCTGCCCCTGGGAACTGTGGTAATCCTGTGTTTAACGTCACAGCGCTGTGAATTGTGGGTAATTCCCTCAGGCAAAGTCTGCAGTGATGCAGACTTACGGAAAGTGTTCACAGAGGGCTCAAAATGTCCTTCACAGACTTTGCGGGAATTCACGTCAAAGTTTGTGAGTCTGTGAGTGTGGACATTGGGATTGGGCCTTTAGCTGCATAGTGTCACAGTTTGTGTCCAGGGAGCCCCTGGACAAAGACGAGCTCTTAGCTTAGTGTTGACTTCTTATAACTCTCGAGGAGGGTTCTCTTGTGGACCAACTGTGGAACATAGTTTACAAAAAGACTGAACAAATGTAATTTTGTTTTATTTGCTTCTAGGTGTTCCCCACCAAGTATCCCAGTCCTCTTGCAGAAAATAATGAAACTGTCTCAAGTATGTTTACCAAATCTTTTGATCTGAGCAAAGCTATTTGAAGATTTTTATACGTATATGATTGCACATACTTTAACATTGTTTGTTTAGCTTAACGATTTTATTTATTTGGCTTTCTTTCTATTTACAGACCCACACATAATAAAAGAACAAGCTGAGCCTGCAGTAAATAGACTTCAGATGGCCTGTGAGGCCTTCGGTGGTGGGATGTTACCTCAGCTCCAGTCTGCAGTTTACAAGGTATCCTGAGGCGTGCTTGTTTTATTTTAATTGTGCGTTTCTAGTTATTTATATAGTTATTATAAGGTCGGTATCACTCAGTGCTGCCATCATCTGATTTAAGTTTTGTGTTCTTTCATCAGTTGGAGACAAAATTCAGAGACCACGCAAACAAGACCATGACAGAGCGGGAGGAGCCCTTCAGATGTGTCGTCAAATTTTCCAGCACCAACCTCCTGGAGTCACTCAAACACTGTGCATCTTCAGGTACCCAGAATTTGTCAGCCATGGCCATGTGTATTTAGGAAGGCAATTATTCTAACATTGTAACTCTGTAAAACACTTCTGACTGTTTCATAATCCTGGCAATTTCATAAATGACCACAAGAGGGCACACACACACACACACACTCGAGGAAATACTATCTCCACTGTAATGCCCTTACAACATTATCTGTCATGAATATATATTCTAAGTGTTATTTTACCCATCTGTCCCTGAATCTTTTTATTACATCTGTTGATCATGTCAATAAATTTATAAATAATTGTGATTATTTTTTTTTCTTCAGTCAGTTCCACTAATTTACTGTTTTTATATATATTTTACAGGAATTGCCTCCACCCCTGTCACACCTCTGCTCTCATCTATCCCCCTAAAAGGAAGGAATTATTTTGTCATCACAGACAACGTCCCTGGTCCGTCCTCACAGACGCTCCAACCACGGAAGTGATGGCCTGCCATGTCTAGTTCACTCAGGGTTTGCCTTTACCATTCTATCATTGCTCTCCTTGTTCAAGACCCTGTCTTTACATGCTTTTAGTTTTTTCCTACAGTTGCAAACATGTCAGTAGTTGGCGATAGATAATTGTCATGTTTTTATGTTTTGTTGGTGTTTAAGTGGAAGAACGTTACTGCCATGAAATGTTTTATATGTCCAAATTAAATATAAAAGCAGGATTTATAATACTTTTGAGGTCTGTATCTTGTTTTCTCTTTGTGTTATTTCATCCCACACACTAGTCATCATTCAGTCTTTTTTATTCAGTATTTTCGTCATCTATAGTGTTAAAATATGTTGTGGGGAATTGGCTTGTGAAAATTCTGCTGCAAGCGAACTTTATTAAACCAGCTTCTATGGGTGCAATGATACATCGATATGATCGATATATCAGTCCAATGATCAAGAATCCAATATCATTGATGCAAAGTGGAAATATTG
The DNA here is from genome assembly GCA_947000775.1 of Pterois miles. Taxonomy (NCBI): domain Eukaryota; kingdom Metazoa; phylum Chordata; class Actinopteri; order Perciformes; family Scorpaenidae; genus Pterois; species Pterois miles. The sequence goes on from CAMQGK010000463.1 coordinate 4,038,321, forward strand.
ATATATATATATTATCATCTTTAAGATACGCATTTGTTTTGAAATTCCCATGGCACGTCTGTGTCACCATTTCCATCCAAGTGCAGCTCGTTCCTATACATTCAAACACTGCTTAAAGATGAGAAATGTGGTACTTTATGTGAAAACCGGGTCTATTTTTATTCTTAAAAAAAAGACATTTAAGATAAGTAATAGAATTGTCAAATCACATTAGATATTTTGTTTTGTGAGTTGATTTAACTGATGTGTTAAGTGGCCATACGATATTGTCTCATATCTATCGCAGGCCTCTGAATTGATTTGCTGTGTGAATCTGCAAATATATCGTTCAAATAATATCCAGTAGATCTGAGATACCACCCAAAAGTAAAAACACACACACACAAATTCATATTTAACACAAAACATTTTATATATAATAAATCCCTAAATTTAGTTATATCTGAATTGTAGATGTAGTGAATAGAACTACAGAACTAGTACTATTTACAAGCTATGGTATGTAATGGTGACACTTTCCAAATTACCGCCAACATTTTTTGTAGTGCAATATCTTTTTACTTGGATACAATACAAATATATCTGTGATGAGCTAATATTGGCCATTAATATCAGCTCGACCAGTTTCTTTAGGCTGTAATTTGAACTGTTTGGTTCTTCTATTAGAGCTAGGCTATGGAATTACTAAAGTGGATACCATTTATTTATTTTGGAGTATGGTTCGCACATCAAATGTCCTTTCTGCACTTTAGGTTGGAGCATGGAGAAGTTTTAGCTTATAGAAACATAGACTGTATATAAAGTATGCCAATACTACAGACAAAGGCATACATATTCATTAGGATATCAGCCACATGCTGTAGCTACAAGAATGAGTCCTAAAACCCTGAAATGACTTAATGTTTTAGCACTTCTGGTTCTGTCATCTGAGAGACTGGGTTTTTGTTTTTGAATTTTTTTTTTTTTTTTTTTTTTTTTAGTTAGATGCCTGAAATAAGGTCTGTGGTTAACACAAGCTGAAGAGATTTTAAGGTTTTGTTGTACGACATAAAATACATCAATAAATATCCCACTTGTGAATTTCAAAGCCTTTATGTGTTGTAAAAAAGGCGGTTACTAACAAGTGGCTAAATGAGACGACTAAACATCATTAGAAAGAAAGAAAGATTTTTTTTGTCCAAGTGGGGAAATTAGTTTTCACTCTGTTGTTCACACAGTACATATACATGCGTCAATGTCAGAGTGAGGGGGCTGCTCCTGACAAGCGCCCAGAGCAGTTGGGGGTTCGGTGCCTTGGGCACCTCGGTGTCTCATATCTATCGCAGGCCTTGGGCACCTCGGCAGTGCCCAAGAGGTAAACTGGCACCTCTCCAGTTGGTCTTGGTCCATGGGGGACTTGAACCGGTGACCTCCGCGTCCTAACCCAAGTCCTTACGGACTGAGCTACTGCCGCCCCCGACTCATCTGCCTTTACAGCCTTATGTCTACTCAGGTGACTGTGGTGTAGTTCATTTATAGTCTAATGTTAGCTTTTTACTTCTGGCGACTGAATTTACACTTCAAAAATCATAAAATTGGTGTTCATTTGTGGAGATTATCTTGTTGAACAAAACATGTGAGTATCATAAACACGCTTGACACAGCTTATTTTCTGTAATAATCCAAAACCCAATGGAAAAATCCCATTGGCTTTTGTTGAGGGAACCCAGGATGATGCTCACTTCCTGGTTGGCCTCAAGGCCTGTTGAAAGTAAGCTGGGACACACATCATCAATGTGTCATATCTTTGGGGGTATAACCATGGATGTATAAAGAGAAATGGTTACAGCATTGGAGGCGGGGCCCTGTGAAGTCAAAATGGCGCGACTTCCACCTGGAAAAGTACCCGGATCTTCCAGAAATCTTCCACATCCATTGGGCCCTAGTGTGCATTTCCAGTATGCGCAGTAGCGTCCGCTCGCTCACATGACTCAGTCACGGGATCCCAATGTCATGCTGTCATCCAGGCTTGCACTGTCGTCACCATCTGGGACTTCACACATAAACGGAGGAAGCGAAATAACTAGATTCGGCTGTTAGTGCATTTTACAACTTTTAGGACCCAGTGATTTAAATAAGGACTACTGTGAGCTGGTTTACCTCAAAAAAAAAAAAAACAAAAAAATGTTTACATCTTTTTGTCAATGTAAGTCTATAGGAAAAAGTCTTTTTGGGCCCAATAATGTCACGCGACAGTCAGAGTTGGAGTACCACTGTTTGGCCATTACAAACATTGGGATCAAGGGCCGGCGCTCTTCCTGGGGCTTGGGTATAACAAAAAACATCCATCCATCCATTGTCAACCGCTTATCCCGTTAGGGGTCGCGGGGGGGGGGGCTGGAGCCGATCCCAGCTGGCATTGGGCGAAGGCGGGGTTCACCCTGGACAGGTCGCCAGTCCATCGCAGGGCACATAGAGACAGACAACATATAGACAGACAACCATTCACGCTCACATCCACACCTACGGGGAATTTAGAGTCATCAATTAACCTAAACAGCATGTCTTTGGATGGTGGGAGGAAGCCGGAGTACCCGGAGAAAACCCACGCTTACACGGGGAGAACATGCAAACTCCACACAGAAGAGTCCCAAGCCCGGATTCGAACCTGCGACCCTCTTGCTGTGAGGCGACAGCGCTAACCACTGCACCACCATGCAGCCCATAACAAAAAACATAAAAAACAAAACATAAAATCTGGTCCTTACTCTCCAAAACTGAGCCAATTGCAACGCACAACTGCTCCAGTTACATTGCGCATGTGCCATACCCAAAGACCCATGTCCGCCCATGTCAATCACCCAATAGGCCTTGAATCCAACCATGGCCTATGGAAAAAGGCTGGGTGACTCATCATCAGTGCATCATATCCTTGGTGGTATAACACATGCACAGTAAAATCTGGTTTGCACTCACTGAAATTGAGCCAATCGCAACACATGACCGTAGCTTCAGTTACATTGTGCATGTGTTATACCCCCTACCCCAAGAACTCATGTTCCAGCCTCTTTCAATAGGCCTTGGTTGGCCTACAAAAATGTCATCCCTGCAGCATTTTATCAAGCCCCCAGAAAGAGTGTCAGCCGTTGATCCCAGTGTTTATAGTGACCAACCGCAGGTTGAGAAAGAGATATCTGTAACTCAGTGGATTATTATTATTATTTATTTATTTTATTTTTTTGAGGTAAACCAGCTCCCCAGTACAAACACTCTAATAGCACTTATTTATATCATTAGGTCTTAGAAGTTGTAAAACACACTAATAGCTGAATCCAGAGTTATTTCCTTCCTCTGTTTATGTCTATGGAGACCCAGACCGTGACGACAGCGCAAGCTGTGATGTTGGGACCCTGTGACTGAGTCATGTGACTGAGTGGACACTACTGCACATATCAGACATGCTCAGTAGGGCCCAATAAAACCTGGAAGACCCCAGAAAATCAAGGTACTGTTCCAGACGGAAGCCATTTTGCCTTCATGTGCCACTGAGCAACTTTCATAGGAATGAATGAATGAATGAATGAACGAGGCCATGATCCAACGCTGTATCCTGTTCTCTTTATACATCCAAGGATCAACGACAGCACACTTCCTGGGGTGTTGGATATAACACATGAGCTGTAAAATCTGGTCTGCCCTCCGAAATTGATCCAGTCGCAACACACAACTGCAGCTCCAGTTACACTGCACGTGTTATACCCCAAGACCCATGTTAGAGCCCTTTCAATAGGCCTACAAAAATACATCACCCCTGTAGCATTCCACAGAATACGAAAGCTAGACGATAAACTTTATTTTGTAAAACGGAAGTGCGATTTTTTTTACCGGATGTGACGTAACTCGTAGCAACTCAGCCTTTCAGGCAAAGCGGAGGGACCGGAATGCTACTGGTCATTGAATGCTGGTGCTGGGGCTCTCCGTCAAACACAAATAGACTATCAGCATAGAAACATGGCTACCTATGCGACGAACAGGGCGAATAACAGAGGTAACGCTATTACAAACAGCCCGAAATGCCATGAAGAGTCTCTGTCGCAGTCACGGGAAATAATAAAACCCACCATCACGGAGCTGACCCAAGAAGTGAGGACGAACATCCTCTGCACCGTGGAAGGATGTGGCAAGATTCTCCCCAACACACCTGCACTGAACATGCATCTTGTTAAGTCACACAGAATAAAGGTAAACGCTACTAAAACCTGCTTAATGCTCATATGATTTAGGCGTTTACGCCACTGCAATGCTAACCTGGCTAACTCATTATCGTGAGGACGCTGTCATCTAACTGGAAAACGCAAGTCATCCCTAATAACTTCGTTTTAGCTAACTTAACACACAGTAGAGATGATTATAGCAAACACGACGTTGTAGTTAATGTGAGGTGAAAGTTCAGTTTCATGTGCGTGAAGCTCCGTAACGTACATTTGCTGTTAGCGTGCTAGCTATATTGAAACGAGCTAACGTTAATCACGTTATCACACCTTATCATTGATGCGTAATATTACTGCGTTTGCCCTTATTCGCCTTATGGGCTGTTGGTGGTTGTGGAATACAATTTGGGGAGTATCTGTTTTGTCCGTGGATAAACTTGTTTTGTGATTGTCTGTGTCTAATATACAGTCTACAACCGACACAAAACAGTCAGCGAAGTGGATGAACTCAAAGCATTTGGACCAAAGTCTTACTTTAGACCCGGGTTCTTGTGTCCTCACTGGACTGGGCTTTTCGTGGGAGGCAGTATTTCACTGTCTCCCCTCCATGAATGAAGTTCTTTGCTGGAAAGGGTGCCCTTTGTCCTGCAGTAGACTAAGCTCTTCGTTTGAAAAGGTGAATGTGAGAATTTAAATTAGAAGTAGTTCATGTGGCCCCGCCAGAAGAGCTACCAGGAGGTATATTTGATAGTTTGTCTATTACTTAGTCAGTCATTTAAATATACACCTTTTTTTAATCTCAAGTGACTACATATTACTGGTGTAAGCAAACCTTTAAACCTGCAGTAGGCAGTGTATTTTTGGCATCATTGGGCAAGAAATGACATAATAACCATTCAGCATATTGTAATTCAAATGTTGTGAAACTAGACTCCTGCACTTCCTCATGACTGTTTTCAGGCCTTAAATAATCTAGCCTGTGATGGCAGACTTTGGCCAATCACAGGTGACATAGGAGCATTCCTATTGGCCGATCATTCCACGGAAGCAGCTGTCAGCGACTCGCAAACTCATGGCAGCGCTGATCAGATAACAATAAATATTCTTTTCCTGTCATGACTGTTTCTCTCCTCAAATGTTTTCAGAAACATCTCATCTGTTTAGCTGTAAAATGAGATGAATGAATGATTTGCTCCGGCTTGGCTTGGCATTCCCTTAACTGATCTCAACATGGTTGCCAGGTCACAAACTTTCTCGTTTTATAGCTAAACACTACACTGCAAGATTTTTCTGGAAACATTTGAGGCAAGAAATAGGCATTACAGTAACATAATATTGAATCATATTTGATCAACGCTGCCTAGCTTGACCAATTGATCAGAGTTTGTGAGTGATTGACAGCTGCTCAGAGATGGCAGGCTCCAGCTCGGCTCTGACTGGTTGTTTTCCTCCCGTCTGTGAAATCCTGCAGATGCCATTAGGAGCACTGGAGGACACAGAGGAACATGATTTTTTTTTTTCCAGATTACCTGTCTCCTACACTTCTGTCAGGGCATAGAGAACAATAAAAATCCTATTTACTCCAAATCTACCTACTGCACCTTTAAGAGCTACAGAAAACTTTCATTGCCACTTCTGTTCATGTTCATTCATCCTTTTTGTTTCGTTTTAAAAGACATGCCGGTCACTTTAAGAGTAAAAGCAGATTCCAGTCCTGTGTTTCTTGATATTCATTGCTCAGCCACACTTGTATCACAGATTGTGCTTTTCAGGGATATAAACTGAGAAAAGGAATTTATTTTTAATCCAGAGTTTAGTAAAAGGTGTGTCAGCAGTGGTAATGATATTCTGTTTGACATGATGACAAAGCTCTGAAAAAGCTTTCCCTGCATGCTTTCCCTGCATTATTCATGAAGCCCGACTGCAAGAGTGAGGCATGGTGAGTAACACGATAATCGCTTTATTACGTCCACATACACTACAGAAGTGATGTACTTGTCGATCACTCCCTACCTTTTATTTACTGGTCGTAAAGACTGGTGCATTGTATTTGAATTTGTTCACTCAGTCCAGTTCAGACTCATTTCATAAGTTTAATGTGACTGTTTGAGGCTTGGATTTTAGCTGTCTTTCTATCCCAAAGCACTGACCTCAGCAGCACGTCGAAGCACTATTACAAGAAGCACTAATAAACTGTATTGAACAGCCTCCCAGAAAAAGGAATTAACCTCGGCAATGGCCTCTTTAAAGGCCGTGGACTGACCCTGGTGTGGCAATGACAGTAAATCTTGACTTGCTCCTTTTTCTGGGCCACAGCCAGTTACTGAGTGATGACTAATAATGACTTGATGTGACTCAGACTCCAGCCCACGACCAGATGATGTAGTTGAAGCCAACTGTAGGAACATCCATTGTTAGCAAGATGTCTGTTCGTGCTAACTCCTTATGAAAAACCAGAGGGTGTTTGTCAGCTTCGGCTGTTCTGCTCCCTCCAGTGTTACAGCAGACGGAGGTGACCTTGACCACTGGAAGGCTGCCGCATTAATGACTGTTATGGGATGTGGTGGTTTTGTCTGTTTTCACCATGCAATGCACATTCAGTGCAGATGCTATTTTCTCTAATGCATATGCTATCCGTTGGCTTGCTGACAGCTGCTTTAGTAAGTCAGCCTTGGGATTAAAGAGAAGCAGTGATACAGTAACGGTTATGTACTGCCAAGCAAGCTCATTAATTCAATATTTATTTGTGTAAAGAAGAAATATGTGTTTTTTTTAATAAGGTTCCATTTTAAAACACATTATCATATTTACCTACACTGACTAGGGCTGCATTATTTTAAAAAACATTTAATTGTGATTATTTTGACTAATATTGCAATAGCAGTATGTTTTGTGATAATAGTCTGACAATTTTTACATTATTGTCATTTTTATTCAAACATATTGTATATTTAAATGATTATGATGTGATTCTTTCTGGGATCTGTACCAACGAAAGATGTTTTCTTTAGTCTGTAGAATATGAAGTTTAGGCCAGGACGTCTCTGCAGCATGACAATATTCAATTTAACATTATACTTTTTGATTTTATAAATGCAAGTCCATATCTTTAACACATATTGTGCCTCCTTCTGACCATATTGTTATTTTGATAAAATTTCCATTCCACATACAACCATCGCTTGTAATTTCCAGTCATAATAATTCCTTTGAAATATGAAAAAAGCTTTAAAAAGTCAACATTTTGTAGTTGTAAAGCATAGTTGACATCGAGTGCCTTTTACAGTAGTTACTGTAAGAATAGGTCAAGTAAAATCGCAGTTTATCAGCTAAAATCTTGATCCAAGGTAAACATGTTGTTGACTAACTTGAATTTTGCTCAATGTCTTGAAATGACTGCAGAGCACTACAGGCCTTTTGGTTGGTTGCTTGTATTTATGGTGATCAAACACTTAGTTCAAGCCATGCTGATTAACTAGGGATGCTAATTAAAAAAAAAAAAAATTTAACTGATAACCGACCCTCTTTTCTGATTATTAACTGTTAACCGACAACATTAGTGTGTCTCATGTAGCGGTACGCCAGCTTCAGTGCATGAGCACAAAAGACAAGTGAACGTTCAGTTCACCCGTCCAAGAGAGTTACTGTAGCTTAGTTTAGCTGGTTGTCAGCTGTGTGTCTGCCCGGCATAACGATACTCTGTCGCCCAGCGTAACTTTAGCGATTGTTCCACAAACTGTTTGCGTGCTTGTGCTACGTTAGCAGCACCACATAGCAACACATAGTCTGTCAGCACGGCATAACTTTAGTAAGTGTCCAACCGCGTGTGTGTGGCGGCGTTCAGTGTTAGGTTGTTATTGGTGTTATAGCTGTGAATGTAGCTATAGGGGACAGTGTGTGTACAGTTTGTTGGTGAATAAATGCTACGAAGCTACAGCTCCTCCGCTCTGTGCTCCACTCAAGACCGGAGCCAGCTTCCTTTATCTTGCAACGTCGCCTCAGACTGTCTTAAGGTGGACCAGCTTTTCTCCTTAAACTGACAAGCCACTCCTCTGAGTTTTGCTCAGCTTTTTAATTAATTATTATTTCTTTTAACCCTTTAACTGATAGCGTTAATCAGTTAAAATGCTTAATGACGGTTAATTATTGATATCCCTATGAGTAACGGTATAATATAAACATACAAATGCAAGTATTTCTCTGCTTTGACCTTTCTCTTTGTCTTCTGCCGGCATCATCACCCGCAGGATGGGATTGTCAATCCTACGATCAGAAAGGACATGAAGGGCTCTCAGAAGCTTTACTGCTGTCCAGTTGAAGGTTGTCCCAGGGGGCCTAACAGACCCTTCTCCCAGTTCTCCCTAGTTAAACAAGTAAGCCTTTCCTCCAGCGATCTGTATTCCTATCCATGCGATCAGTGGAATAAAATTATGAGGTCTCAGTTCGGGGGAAGAGCTCCTAATGTATTTCTCAGTGCCAAATATGAGAAAAATCAATGAAGATTGATGTAATAGGTGCATGTGTACCCACATACTTTTCTACTACCATGTGTTGATAAATATTAAATACTGTTTGCATTATTTATTAGCACACTTGTACTTAATTAAATCCTCAAGTAAAAAAGTTTAAAGCAGCTGTTTGCGATGTATTCTTTGCTCTTTGACCCGTTTCATTGTAGCACTTCATGAAGATGCATGCAGAGAAGAAACACAAGTGCTTCAAGTGCAACAATGGCTACAGCATAGAGTGGGACCTAAAGAGGCACATAGAGGACTGTGGAAAGACCTACCAATGCACATGTGGCTGCCCCTATGCTAGCAGGGCTGCTCTACTCGGGCATATCTACAGGACAGGTCACGAGATTCCTACAGAGCACAGGCATGTACAGTACCTGCATAGCCCAGAGTGATTTGCATTGAAGCTTTGCTTTAGATTTGGCTAAAGATTAATTTGGCTGGCTTTTCTCTGTATCTGTTTTGTTTCTTTACAGAATTCCTCCTGTAAAAAAGCGAAAGATGGACAAACTGTTAAGTGGTTCTGAAAAGGTTAAGACCAATGAGTCAGCCTGTCAGATCATGACTGCTAGTAAAGAGCTGGCAGAGAGCGCTCTCCCTTCTGATACAGCTGTTCATCTCTCAGACTCAGTGAATCAGAACTCCAACCCCCGCAAGAGCCTCCCGAAGTTGCTCCTACCGAAGCCTAAGATGGCATTGGTCAGTGTTCCTGTGATGCAGTTGGCCCACCTGCCCGTCCTCCTTCCATCTACAGAAAGCGGGGCTCTGAGGTCTGTAGTGCTGGCAGTAGACAGCCAAGGCTCTGTCAGTACCCTTCACCTCCTGCCGCAAGGAGCTGTGGTACCACAACTTGATGCTAAGAGTTTGTGCTTCAAGGATAGCATGCCTAGTTCCCGCTCTACCGTGGGGCCCATTAGCACCGGGGTGCAGGTCAGTCTGGACATTGCAGGCACAGATGACTCAGCCAACCTGGCAGGACAACGGGGAAGAAGCACCTCCACCAACATTCAGACGGACAAATCATACTTGTCAAAAATGCCCACAGGCATGGGGGTCGGGGAGGGAATGGCATTGTGCTCTGTGGGTGAGTCCTCTGTGTCGTCTTGCTCCCAAACCGACATCAGCGTGAGCGCGCAAGTCCTCCTTCCAGTCAGTGTTGAAACCCAGACATTCTCCTCCCGGGCCAAAGCCACATCCTCTATTGGAGCTCAGACAGACAGCCAGTGCATGAGCCAAATTCCTTGCTCCTACTCATCTGTGCCCCCATACAAAACCAGGCAGACACAGACACAATCAGAGGAGAAGGCTCAGGACCAGGCTATCATGTGCTCTGACCTATTCGACAGTGTCTCCACTCAGACCGCTCTGGCAATAGATGACACCCTAGCCGCTGCAGGAAGCAGTATATATGAGGACTCAAAGTCAGCTGGTGGTATGTGTTTTGGGGTGCAGACAGATGAGCTCAACTCAAACAACATGGCAGATAACCAGACCCAAACAATGACCTTGTTAAATGACCTAGAAAATATTCTGTCTGACAGCATGTCCGGCCACCAGGTGCTCACAGAGGCCTCTGCAGGCTGTGGGTCAGGTCTGGGATCTGTTCCGGAGCAACACAATGGCATTGATTTTGACTTTGAAGACTTTCTCAATGCTGTGCACATCCAGACACAGACAGAGGAGAGTGAGCTGGGAGGACTGGGCGGCGACACACCGCTGGAGTCTCTGGACATCCAGACCCAGACAGACTTCCTCCTGATGGATGAACTGGACCAAAGTGAAGGACCAAATCGAACCCAGGCCAGCGACCTGGAGCTATTTGATATTCAAACTCAGACTGATCTTAATTTCCTGCTGAGCGCCGGAAGCCACATGCCCCTGAGCAGCATCCTACGACATTCAAGCTTTTCTATGAGCACCGAGTCTTCGGACACAGAAACACAGACTGATCTCCCTTCATTTGCCACAGGTCTCTCTGCTCACACTCCTGTGAGTCAGAATGAGCATGCAAGGCTGCTGAACAGCACAGAGACACAGACTGTGACCAGCCAGGCAGAAGGCCTGGGTCACCTCTTCCTAACGAGCAACGAAACACAAACGGTCATGGATGACTTCTCGTCAGCCGACCTGGCGTGGAATATGGAGTCTCATTTCAGCTCTGTGGAAACCCAGACATGTGAGGAGCTTTGTGCTCTCTTCCAGCACCCTGAGAAACCCAACAGCTGAAGCCCTGTTGGTGAAGCTGCCTGAGCTTTCGCAGTACCGGTTTCTCATGTCTGCCTGTTCCTGTGAGAGGAATCAGTCGACACTGTCCTCCAGCGGACCACAGTCTTAGCAGTAGGAAGTCTGCGATAATGTCTTTGAACATTCCACTGGAGACATCATGTCCAGAGCCTTTCCAGATTTATATCCTGACAGCTCTGCTGCACTTTATTAGCTCAACGGGCATGATTTATCAGCTCCTGTGACAGTTTACATATTTATTTGCACATAAAGTAATATATTGTATGTGTCTTGTCCGTTTACTTCTATATATTTCAGTGTGTAACCACTGTTTGGTCTTAACAAGCAGTTTAAAAACAGCTCGACATTTCACCAATGTTAGATCTGCACCTAAAAGGGATGACATCTTTATCTGTGCGTGGCTGTGAAGAAAAGGCTTATACTATTGTTACCCTGTATGACAGCTCTCAGATATGCATATGCTGCATGAAAACGTCATCTCAGCTGTACAGAAAACAACAGCGTGCGTTCAGTGTACGTTTATGTTTGGAAATGTGCATGAATGCCTTCATGTGGTCAGCAGCACAGAAACATTTCTATTCTCTGCTTGTGCATCTAATGGCTGCCTCGTTGTTGTGTTGTCAGCGGCAGAAAGACTATAAACTCTGAGTTACATCCTGCAAGCTTAGCAGCCAGTGAATCTGCATTATGTTTTCCAAAATAAAACTCTATAAAGCCTTCAACAGTGAACAAAGCATTGCTCAAAGCTGTTAAGATGCATCTCTGAAACATACCATTGCTCATACAAACGTGGCACAAGTAAAATTGTTGGTTTTGTCAGGTGTTGCACACCTTTCATTGAAATGTGATTTGTGAAGTTTGATATTGTGTAAACATTTTTTTTTTTTTTTTTTTTAGCTAAGCAGTCAGTGGAAGTCCGTAAGCAGACTAGGCTGTCATTGTCTTTGACTTATTCATTAGCTGTGTGCAAGTGTATACAGTAGCAGTTGTCTGTGCTGAAGTGATCCACTAATGTTACTGTACAGAACCACATTAGCACAGAGCTATTGTACATATTCACCGCCTGATTTTGACTGAAAGGAGTCCTGTTGCATATCTTCCGTTAAAATTTACTACCTGTAACAATTGGATGTGTTATTTTAATTCATTAAAAACATTTTTTTATCTGTTCTGCAAGCGACTAAACTTAATGTTTTAATTTCATGATACTGTTGCACCTAGTTACCTCATTAAGCACAGGCACCACGCACAGACTGTGTTCTACTTGGGAACGTAGAGCTATAGGCCTTGATTATTTATTATTATTCATTTTGTTACGTTGGTGCCTTAACCCAAGTATTAGCTTTAGTTCTGTTGGAGACAAGTCGCTGTCTTTAAAATAATTTTCAGTATTACACTAGAGTATGTTTTGGAAAATGAACAAACACTGAAAAATAGTCATCGTCCTTTCATCGTTTGCATGTTTAATCCATTCTGCATTGGTATTTTCATCATGTTTGCATGAATTATTGGACTGTCCCTTATCGGTCTTTGTAGTTTCTATGGAAAGACTTATGTTCTGTCACATGAAATAATGCTATGCAGCATTTTATTGAAGAGAACTGGTTTGATGCCATCTCACTATTTTTATTGACGAGTGGTTAATGCTGTTACACTTTATAGATACTTGTAGAAACTGAAGAATGTATAGAAAGTGACACTGTGCCCAAGTATAACACGCTCTATTTTTTTTCACCATACCCAAACAGTTTAAAGATACTTTCCCTGTGTTAATAAGGATTTTGACTTTTATGTTAAATTTCAACATTTCTTGTATTGAGATTAGTACTTCTAGTTTGTGGATCTTGAAATGAAATGCAGCGTTCTAGCTCCTCCCTGGTGCTTTAGTGGCACAGGGAAATGCCTTGCTTTAAACAGAACTATGTAGAAGCCTTGTCAGTCTGGAGTGTCAGTTACAGTGCTTTATTTTCTCTGTAGGGAGTGCATGCAGATATTTTCCCAGCACAAAATATTTGTTTTGGCAGAATTTGATGTCCTGTTGCCTATATGTGTAGAGTTAATGGTTGCCTTGATTAATTGTTGAAGCTACACACTACAGATGTTCTTAATAAACTGCTGGAAAGTGTATATTGTGCTCCTTGTCACTTTATTATAGAACAAAGGAGGAAGATAAAACATTGTGCTCAATCAATACAAAAAAAGAGTGCAGCCAGGCATGCGTGAAACCACAAACGGTGTCCGCAAAGTATAGAAAGCATTCACACACCCAAATCAGCCAACTTGCTCCTTTAACTCGGCTCTCAGTTCAGCATACTGGAATAAAATGCACATGATGTTTTGATGATGCATTCTTCAATGTGCAGTGTATTTTATTCTCCTGTACTAAGCTTAGAAAATGAGCTGAATTAAATGAGATTTGGGTGAGTGGACTCTTTACCTTTTATGCTTGAACAACATAAAACTGTATGATATTGTCTTTCATCTTTTCACCTTGATGCAGCAGCATCTTATTGAATATAGACATGCTCAATCCTGGCTTGTGTTGGATATAGCAAATCAGGTTGAAGTCAGCATTTTATTTTACCTGCACATTTAGGTAAGACATTTTTTGTCTACTTAGGTTAACACTGCAGCTCTGCTGATGATAGAATAATCCCGCTAAGCTGATCATTTGTTTTTCATTGTACAGGGCAGCTAAACAACACAGAGGTAGTATAATAAAACATCAAGTAACAAGATCATCCAAGCTGTAATGTAATTGGCTGGCCTTTGGAGACAACATGACATACAGTATGATTAGGGACTGATAAGCCTTGTACACTGCATAACCCATACCCCATCCATCACCTGCTGATTGGTATAAAACTAAAGTTATATGCAATTACATTTGTTAGAGCAGTAGTTTGGCAACGGTTTATATCATTGTCACAGGCTACACACAGCTGTAGCTTGTGGCTGAGGTTTAAACAGTAGACAGTGTGAGGCAGGCACACTGCCATGCTTCTTATGAGGTAGTTGCACCGTTGCTAGGTAACTAGAACAGCTGAAAAAGCACTCGTGGGAACGGATGAGAACAAAACACAGGCCCAAATGACATAACATTTCAGTGTTCTGTTCACTGGACTGTTATTGTTACGGCTGGTATGTTCTGAAATGTTTTGCTGTTAACTGACTGAACACTAAACCAGATGAATTACCTCTGTAATTAGTTACCTTTATGTTTCATACCTTGATTTATTTCTCCAACTAACTATTTTGATGGAAAATAAATAGTATGATGTGGTGAGTCGGAAGCATGTTAGATACCAAATCAGATGAAACAGGTTGTTTTTACTTAGTTGAACCTGAGAAAATGATTGCATACTACATACACACAGTGTTGCTGGGGTACATGTGGACTGGTGCACCTGCTGCAGTGCTGGGGTGGAGGGCCTGGGTGAGGCTCTTGTCCACGGAGTAGCTGGTCCGGTGCACTGTGTCAGGTTTTACTTGATCCCTCCTGGGGATAGAAACACTCACAGCAGAGAACAAGTGGGGGTTGTACTGACAGGTCCAATACTTGGAGGTCTGGGCTGCAGAGGAAGTGGGAAGCTCTGCGTGAGCAATATGGTCCACTCTTGTTCCTCTTGTCCAGCTCTTCTTATCAAACACAAAACAGTTCTCCTCTATGCTTCCTCCCTCTGGAGCCTTCTTGCCACTGCAGAGTTGGTCGCTGACGTTCTGGGGATTCAGATGTGGTGATTTAATGGGTGGTAAAAATGTGAAGTTTTTAATGGGAACCACTGTATTATTGGGCCTCTGTTTCTGAGGCTTTGCAGGCCTGTTCAGGTATTTTGAAGGGAGATGGTGAGGCTGCAGAGGGGTCTCTTCCCCTGACGTGGTTTTCTGCATAGCATTGAGGACAGGCCATTCTGCAGCCACAGCAGTGGTTCTGCAGGATCCCATGTGCTGGTTTAATGAAATGGATTTCTTAAAGCTGTTATGCGGGCCCACATGAGACTCACAGTGTTGCTCTGCAATGCTGGCTGAACTGTCTGCATCAGGGATTGCTGGGTCAACAGATAAGGGAGTCAGTTTGTCAGCCTCCTTATGCTTTGGTTTTCTGTGCCTTTTCAGAGGCAAAAGTATGCAGCTCATTGGAGCAACTCTGGTCCAACCGTGAACCTGTTGAAAATGAAATATAATATTAAATGTGAATAGAACTGTTTTGATATGTTTTAACTAGGGCTGTCAAAGTTAATGCGATAATAAAACATTAACGCAAATTTGTTTTAACAGCACTAGTTTCTTTAACACATTGACGCAACTTGCCATTTTTAATTAACCTCTTAAAATCCATCGGGCCTGGTCGCTATTTGATCTTTCAGAGGTTGCGGCAGATTCGAGCAGGTTTTAATGCTAGAGTGAAGATCCTGGCATCGTATGAAACTAGAAAACCTAAGGAATCAGTTGGTACTAATTATGCTACACTAGCTTGTTGTGAAGACACTAAATAGTCTAACGTTCTATTATGCATCCATCTGCAACCGCTTATAGGGTCACGGGGGGGTGGAGTGGATCCCAATTAGCATTGGGCAAAGGCGGGGTACACCCTGGACAGGTCACAATCCATCACAGTGCACATAGAGACAGACAACCATTCATGCTCACATTCACACCTACGGGCAATTTAGAGTCGTCAATCAACCTGCATATCTTTGGACTGTGGGAAGAAGCTGGAAAACCCACACGGGGATAACATGTAAACTACACACAGAAGGCGCCTAACGTTCCAAACTAAATTTTGTGGAGGAAAAACTGCCATGGCCATTTTCAAAGGGGTCCCTTGACCTCTGACCTCAAGATATGTGAATGAAAATGGGTTCTCTGGGTACCCACGAGTCTCCCTTTTACAGACATGCCCACTTTATGATAATCACATGCAGTTTGGATCAAGTCATAGTCAGGTCAGCACACTGACAGCTGTTGTTGCCTGTTGGACTGCAGTTTGCCATGTCATGATTTGAGCATATTTTCTATGATAAATGCAGCACCTGTGAGGGTTTCTGGACACTATACAGCCATACATTTGCATATAGCAGCATATTTGCCCACTTCCATGTTGATAAGAGTATTAAATACTTGACAAATCTCTCTTTTAAGGTACATTTTCAACAGCTAAAAAATGTGCAGTTATCTTATGATTAATTGATTGATAGCCCTACTTTATAGATAAGGGTTATGTTATGTAAGCAGATATTTTATACATCTGGTCTTCTCATTTCAAACTAATTTTGACTCCAGACTGTGATATAAGACACTGTTGGTACTTCACTAAATGAGATACAGGCAGGCAGTAAAAGAGGTTTGCAGTAAGGAGATGTTCATTCACTTACAGCTTCTTCCCAGCCAGAGTAACAGTGATACTCATACGGCTCCAGTCCTTTCATGAAGTCCTCCTCGCTGATCTCTAGCAGGGCATCAACATGTCTCGTCTCTGGTGTCTGCTCCCCCGCTGCCTCCTCCTCCTGTGCTGGAAGCTCCTGGTCTGATCCATTCACAGCTGAGTGATCCACTTCTTTAAAGGTCGCCATTAGGTAGTTAGGTCATAGCTTCATGGTGAAATCTACCAGGATGAAAAAGGATATACCCAAATGACCTGTAAAATTCAACTTACACAAGTAGTTTTGTTTCAAACTTAACACCAGACTTCCCCCACCGAGAGGAAGCGGTAGCATTTTAAATGGGTTAACTACCAGAGAGCGCCATTCACAAACTGCTGCTGTTGCTGTTAACCAAACACCAGTGTAGAAGCGCTGAATGCCTTTAGAGACTGGTCGACGCCGTCGTCAAGGCAACCCGTAGAGGCTGCACCGGGAAGATGTGACGTAGAGAAAAGGGGAGGGGTGAATGAGTAGCGACGCTGCCTCAGCTCAGCCTGCTCCACATGAATTATTACATCTCTGTTATGTAATGTCTTATCATAGACTGTACCTCCCCGGTAATCCGGTGGTGCACGTAATAAAATACAGGAAACAGAACAGAATAGACACTTACGACTGGAAACCGTTGTCGCCACGTAACAGAAATTGACATATATTCAATTAAAGTGCATTTAAAATCAGTTTATTTCTTTCCCCGAGCACTATCGGGTCATTAAGTGTATGTGGTAATGAAAGTTTGAAAATGGGGAAGTCAACCGGTGTATCACTTGGGAAGGAGGAAACCATTTTGGTTTGTTGCGACGTTCATTTCTGCACGTAGACCTGGACGTCAGCTGAGAGAGGACTGCAGTTTCACTACATGAAAACGGAAATGAGGAATGGTTGCTGCCAACAGGAAAGTATTCTCGTTTTGTTCTTTTCCAATGAACACACTGGGATGTATATTTCACACACCGATATTTAAAGTGACTGATCTGCAGGAGCAAACGCGCACTTTGCTGCACATCAACGGCTTGGTTTATTGGTCCAGAGCTGCTCTGTGTCAGCCGCTGACGCAGCCGGAGCACCTATCCGGGAGGGGGACACTGACACCTGACGGCTCCATCTCTCCACGCCGGTCTTTCCCATCACGAGTCACGACCACTTGGGCTCTGCAGTGCAGGAACTGCTGCATTTTATGGAAGCGGAGCCTGTGCGCCCAGTCGTGGTCATGCTGCCCCCAAAGAACTGCCTGCCGAGGAACTACAGCTGCATAGCCGGACTGTTCGGGAGTCTGGCAGCGGCAAACCCACGGCTTGAAGATGGGGACGATTTTGACATGATGAACGGTACTTGTGAAGCCATCGAGAGCCCCGTGGTGGAAGAGAGACCGCGGGGCAGAGAGATCTTCCTGAAGCCCCCACAGAGTCCAAACCTGCGTCGGAGGTGCAAGTCGCTGCCCACACCCACAGAGAGAGCAAAGTTAGAGATCTCCCGCAGCAGGAGTCCAACCAGTCAGAAAAAGGTCCGGTTCGCCGACTCTCTGGGCCTGGAGCTCATTTCAGTGAAGCACTTCGATGACACAGATGAGCCAGAGGTGCCGGAGCGCATCTTGGCCAAACTACCCAAAGGACACCTCCACCTTAACCATTTGGACACAAAGTTCCCCCGTGCTCCTGCGCAGTCTGTGTTCATGGAGTTGCAGTTTACCAACCCAGGCACACTACCCGGCTTTGAGCATAAAGTGAGGGAGGTGAAAGTCCTGCTGGAGACAGTTGAGGCTGACGAATTCAGCCTCTCCGGGTTTGTGCGCGTGTTGAATCTGGCTTTCGAAAAGAGCGTCTCTTTGCGTTATTCTCTCAACAACTGGATAACATTTATGGACAGTCTGGCGTCCTATGTTCCTGACTCAAGCGACGGTGACACCGATAAGTTCTGTTTCAAGATAGTCATGCCCACTTACCTCGACAACGGAGGCACATTTCAGTTTGCAATTAAATACTGTGTCGGTGGGCAAGAGTTCTGGGACAATAACAATGGGAACAACTACAAAGTGCGGCGTCACCGATTCAAGATGTCCCCGCCGCGGGAATGGGAGAATGGATGGATTCATTTTATCTGAGCGTTGTCGTGTTTGTAGTTTGCAGTGGCACACTGCGTGCGTAATATGCGCGTAACTGATCCCCGGGTACCTTAAGTATGACTGTAGCTTGTTAAAGATGATTTTTATTTTCTGCCATCACACATGCTGTGACAATGAAAGCAATTTCCTTCAATAATTCAAATATTTGCCCCTCTGTGGTAACAGTTTAGTGGTGGAGACTACAGTTCATAGGTGCCCAGTAAGGGACGTTGTTAGATAATTTGCCTTGATGTCAGGGCTCAGTGTACAGCTTGGTGCCCTTTGAGAGGGCATGGTCACGTTATGTAATGTGGAAACACGTGCCACGAAAAAACGTGCCGGGCAGTGCCGACTTCATGCATCACTGTTCCTCTCAGGAGATGCTGTAAAATGATTTTTGGTGGCACGGAGATGTTTTAAATTATTCGTTTGTTTTGCATGCGTGCAAAAATGTCGGCTTGACGTTGGATGATATGGAACCTAGTAGCATACTCCTCTACTCGTCTCCTGCAGGCTGGGAGGATCATACACACAATGTCTTACTCAGCTGACAGACAGAAATATGTGGCAGGTTATTTTATTTAAAAAACATCTATGTACAATTTCCCACTGTCATGCCATTGAAAAATGCCTTATTTTAAGCCATGATATGGGAAGTTGTGCATTGATTGTTGTACAGTATTTTCTTCATTTGGCTTAACTAGACTAAATGCATTAGATGGTTACCATCCTTAAATTTACATTTTAAAATAAAGCCTATGGGCACTGGCAGTTAATTAATGCCCATATATCTGTAGGCTGTCAATCCAGGAACAACACTGTCATACTGTAAACCAGCCATATAGTTGCACATATTCACCCATTGTATATTTCTTTTGCTGAATTAATGCAAAAAATCTTAAATTTTTTGCCAAATTATAAAAAAATCAAGGTGTCATAACCAAAGTTCAAAGGTGATGAAGTTTTCTCTAGAAAAAAATCCCCAAATTATAACATCATCATGCATATTCAGATCATAAAGGCTATGTTTCTAAATGCTCTCATACTGGACTGTGATAGGAATGAACCCCTTGAGCGTGGCTGTCATCCCCTCTGAGGAAAATAAATTTAGTAGCAAAGTTTGCAAGGTGAAATTTACCTCAGAAAACTGGCAGACCTTCTCTTCTTCAGGTTGATCGTTATTAAACAGATGTTATTTTCACAGCAATTCTTTTCTAACAGATACATTCAGACAGAACAGTGTTACTGTACATTTTGCATATTCAAAACACAATGCGTCTTCATTTTCTAATGTTCTTGATTGCACTGTGTAACTGTTTGTCATAGAGCAGTGTTGTAGACAAAGTAGCTATTACGTGGACGACTGTGTTTAACCGGCTGCAAGGTTACACGACAGTAGCCTCAGTCACCACTGTGCAAGAATAGTACTGCTCCCTACACCCCACAGGACTGTCTGATATTTCCATCCATAGATGGCAAACTGGTGTCTGATTACATCATTCCCATACCATAAGCCTTGATGGATGTTATACAACCCTCTCCAGACAGCAGCTGATCATACGTTGGCGGTTAGTCTTCCAAACCTACACCCAACCAACCATCTGTGATCATGTACTTTGTGGCAAACATGGCTTGCATGTTGTAGGCAAGTGAGTTTACTTAAAATGCAAATACTCATCATGTTTTTTTTGTAAATGTATGATTTTATAAATGTTTTTGGCCATGTGGAAAGTTGAGACTCCAGTTCAGCAAGTAGAGGACGAACAAGCAGGATGCTTTCAATTCCAGTGCTCTGACTGTAATCTGAACATCATTTTTGTTTACACCATCATGGCATCAGAGGGAGGCTCTCCATTTAATGAAGCCATCAGGTTGGGATGTGGATAAAAGACTATTCCTGTAACCACTTAGTTTTTGGAGCAGTTCCACTGTGAATCCATCAGTAACATTTACGTCTAAATCTGACATGCTTTTCAACGCTGCACCTGATGTTGTTTTTCCTGAAGTGAGAGATGGCCAGCACGGAGTTGTCATTTGCTTTCTCTACATTTATCACATGCAGACCTCACCTGTTCATTTAAATACACTGGATATAAAAGGCGTGGCCACAGCGGAGCTTACTGTGCATTTTGTTGTTAAAGCAGTGGGTATTTGCATATTGTCTGTTTTGGTCTATACAATTTGTTCAAGCATTCATGCTGTGCTATACCAGAATAAATGAATTATCCAGGCTTCTGATGTGGGCACTGAGAGATGCATCAATACCAATTAAACACTGCCAACACAGATTATATGTTTAAGATTGGGTATTGACAAGATTTGCTCTGTTAAGTCAACAAAGTACAGTTTGAGAGTGCTTGGCCTAAATGCTTGTCTGATGCTTTCTCCATTTTCCATTACATGTGACTCTTTGGTTTAAGTTTCCAAAGTGGTGTGGAGACCACGAGATACCAGTGCTCAGTTCAAGCCTGGTGTCTCCCACACTGCTGTTGTTATTGGTGCATCCCTACCATAAAGAATATGAAGGGCTCTGGTCTGATTAGATTTTCACCTTAATGTATACACAGCATTATGCATCAGAACTCACTGATATATAGATATGTATGTAAATGTGTTAATGTTTCATATTGAATGTCTTCCTGTTACTGTTCTGTGTTGTGTATTTTGACGCATTTTAAAAGCAGAGGCGAGAGATAGCAAAAGTTTGTTATCAGATGATCCTGTGAAGTTGGAAAATAACATATGAGCCCAAAATTAAATTAATGAATTAACAAAGCACACTTACTATTAGTTATAAAACAATATAATTTTAAATAAGGCTGCTTGTTAAATATGTAATACTACTGACTGCAGTCATTTAGGAGGATATTGCATAATCTCCACTGAAAATACAGTATGTACCAAAATGTGAGCAGTGTATCTGATTGAAATTGGAAATCCCATGTGCATAAATATACATGTACACTGCCTTACTGACAAATGAGCGTTTACTTAGTGACGTGAAGCAATGATGGGAGAATGTGAGAAAGTGCTTGTTTGTTAAGAAATAATGTGATGGCTGATGGATGGAAATGTATGAACTCTGGACAGTGATAAAGGGTCATATCTGGGAAAAATAAGTAACGCCAGATGCACTTTGGAGTTTGATAACTTTTGGTATGAGCGACTTATGATTGTAGCTGGTACTGAGCAGACTCAGTCAAAGCAGGTCTAATGCACTTTGAGTGAGAGCGAGGAAAGGGGCAGGTTTGAACGTCACTGTATATGAAATCTTCTCCTGTGAATAGCTACTAACCAACATCTTTTCCATTCTTTGTCCTATTTTACGGCTCTTTTCTCTCACTGTGGACAGCTGGAATCACTTCTGTCTTATTTCTAACCATTGTAAGGCACTGGTTTTATATCTGTGAAGTTTTTTTTTGGTTTGGTAAATCCTATGCAACACCTTTGTTGTAACATCTGCAGTCATGTGACTGTGTTAATCTGTAGTGTGCTGTCTTTATCTTCTCTTTTGCAGTGAACATTTACCATGTTTGCATGTACAGCTAACATACCTTTATTTTTTAGTTTTTAATGTAACCTATGTTTTGTTGAAACAATGGTTAATAAAGACATTTGTGATGAAACTAAATACTCTGCCAGTACTTCAAACTATCAAAAGCCTTTATTTGATTTCTATCTGCTTATTATGCATCATGTATAATCAGCTATTCCAAAATCACATCTATGAGAATCTAGCAAAGCTCCACAGTTTCTGGTAAGATAAGGTCTTTGTGTGACATACAGTATATGCAGTGTGTGTAGAGCTGCGTGTATTCCAAAGGTATCTGACTATTAGGTCAGCTGAGCATCTCATGCAGAAGGTTTCTGCTGGTCCCCATTCATAAAGCAGCACACTGCAGTAGGCTGTAGCCATCGCCATTGTAGGCATGGCTGCGGACATGTCCTTGAATTGATTACAGTCTGGCACCACGCCCCTTTCTGTTCATGGAGGAGGGGGTGGGGGGTGGTGGTGGTGGTGGGGGGGGGGGGGGTGAGCTGGAGGCAGGAAGATGTGCAGGAGAGCTGAGCAAAGGTGCAATACGCAGCATATAAAACATCATACAAAGCTAAGGATAACATAATAGTTTTTCTTTTAACCATATATTAGATCTAAACATTATAAAACTTCACCACACCTTGATATCACAAATGGTCTTGCAAATGTATCATGCATCCAGTATAATCCCCATACCTGTGATCCATAGCTTATTAGTGGTATTCTTCTATTTCAGTGTTTATGTGCTCTTTATGTTGTTAAAAATTTTGGTTAACAAATGCCAAAATACAATCAACCTTCTTCTAACAAGCATACCAGCTTTCTCTTTAAATAGCATATTATCATATGAGAAATAATGAGCTAACTGGCATACAATTATATAAAGCCACACTCCCTAGAGTCCACTGAGAGCTCTTTCATTAAGGCATTAAATGGCTGATAATGGTACTGTGAGATAATGTAGTCTTGATTAATGGAAAGTAATATCTGATACCGGAGGTGTTTTGTTTGGAAATCTAACACAATAGATGAGTGCTGCATTTAAATCTTTTTCTGCACATGTGTAGCAGGCCTGTGTTGTGTAGGTGGTCTATTGGGAAGCCGTTGTGTCAGATTAGGAACACGATCCTGCTTAATCTTCATGTAAACCTAAAGCAGTGATGACTGAGCTGTGTTGACCTGCAGTCAGAGGAAGTTGAGCTCAGCTTTGTTTACTTATAGTTGTGTTGAAGGCATCCTGACAGTTTGTAGCTCCTCTACATGCCAGCTTAATGCTTTCAGCGTCAGTGTGAATCCATATGGCCAGTCAATAAAAACCTGCTGTGAGATTCCAATTTAATTCTATGATTAGAGCTACTCAGCAGCTTGCCTGAGGTGGAAAATCACATAATCACCCAGAATACAGATAAAGAGTGATTAAAACATCCAATGTTAGTAAGTGGAAGTCGAAGCAGGGAAGTAAGACATGCACAGTTTGATCTGGTTGTCTTGTCTGGATTTTATTTGACTATTTGTCAGATAAATATAATATAAACATCAACTTATAATTTTTACAGCAAAATAGACTTTTGGCATGGTCACGTATCTAATCACTCCATATACATCAGCAAAGTGCACATGCTTGTCTGTGTAATTACCAAGCTGTGATAATAAGAAAACATTGTCATGCTGCGTAACAACAGCTGCTTATATAACCGCTGTGTTCATGTGATGATTCTTCTCTCCCTCAGGCGTCTGGCTTTATTAGACTGCAACCACAGAGGCAGTTTCATTCCACCTGCGCAGCCTCTCCCGCCTCATCCGAAGTGTGTCCTACGGCTCTAATAATGTGGTCAAGTCCACGCACACAAAAAGGTTTCAAGATTTCTAAAAAGTTCATATGAAGCATTCAGAGAAATGCTGTGCTGTGAGATTAATCCTGACTCAGCAGCAGCCTGGGATGCAGCCATCACCTCATCTCAGTGAGCACTGGACCTGAATAATTGATTGGCTAAATGGTCTTTTACAACTTTGGAAAATTAATTCTGTTGTTTTGAAGTGTCTACTCGCACAGCTAACCAAGATGGCTTCCTGATTCCTTTGACTGCAGATGTTTCTTTTGCATTCTCCCTCTTAATACTTCCACATTTAAATCAACCATTGTGTATTTGCTTCCCCCAAAACCTTTTGTTAAAACAGAGTTTTTTCTTCTATGTCTCAAAACACATTCTTTCCCAAATGCACCTGCATTCACTCACTCACAAAGAGGTGTAGATCAGATGTGGCAGCAGTCAGACTGAGTCTTTGTCAAACAGCCTGCTTGCCTTCCTTTCTCATCCTCTTTCCCTCCTTACAGCACATTTCCTATATCTCCTTTTCCCACTGACTCGTCCTTGCTTATTCTTTCTTGTTTACTTGTTTTTTTTAATATATAGTTTCTTAATTTCCTTAATTCATGTGATCATCTGAGTGTTTTTACTTAATCTAATACATACTGTAATTTTGTTGCTGCAACCTAACAGTTATGCATTTTCTTGTCTTTTGCTGGAATTGTGTGAAATCTTTATGAAAGCCCAAACATCTCACACGTGAACAAACATGTGTATGTTGTGATCACATCTGCCGTTTTTAGAGTGTGATAACAGTTCACATAGACATACAGTATACATTATGAAATATTGATGGAGGTGGCAGCAGACTGAAAAAGATGCAGGTTTAGCTTTAGTACCATTCATGTGAAGCCCCATAGGTGGCCACCCATAAACAGACGGCTCCACTACATCATTACTTTGTTAAGCAAAGGTAGAACGTAAACTAACAAGCAATAAGAGAATCATACAGTTCTTCTATATGTGTGGGAAGCTTTCCTGACTGAGAGCTCTCAGTGGAAGTTTCCACTATCTTGAAAAGGCTTGTTTATAAAACCACACACCATATTTAGACATGGTAAAGGAACTAGAGGCTTCACAGGAAATGCTTTGCCAATAAAACAATGGCAATGTGCCAAAGTTTTACACTTTAGTCAGAAACCCTTATAAGTGAGTTATACCATAACTGTCTCCAGAGAAGCAAAGAAATAACCCATGTCTAGTTACTGCTGTAGTTTGTTAATGGTATAGACATTTTTTAAAGGTGTTAAATTGGACATCCAGGGCATTAATATAGCAGCAAACAACTATCTGCTTTGTAAAGATATTGTGTAGTAATGTCTACCTGAGCAGAGCATGAAGTCATTCTTTCTCTGTGTGTGCTGTAATCTGAGCTTCTCCGTGCTTTGTTTGCCGTAGCCGGGCTCGCTGTGTGTGTAATCCTGTATTTAGCACCTTAAATGTTGCAGCAATCCTTGGAAACAGCACAAAACAGGCCAACTGCAATGCTACTTCTGCTTAAAGCAGCTATAATCCCGTATACTTGTATAACAAAATCAAATGAAATGTGAACACAATGTGAGTTTGCGAAAGGGATCGTTCAAACCTATAGAGGATTATCACCTGAATCTGCAGCTCCCCTTGGCTTTATAGCAAACTTCAGCTCATTCTGCTGTTCAACGCACAACTTCACTGTTTTTGGTTCATTTTTGCTGCTGTCACAGTGCCGTTTTTAGTTGCAGCAGGAAGCTGTTTTTAGCTCTAAAAACCCACTGTACACTACCTACTCAGCACCAGACAGCAGACATACTGTAGTTAACGACTACCTGGTGACCATAGTGGAGCATTTAACAACTAAAGAGTGAGACATTTCGCTCAGGAGTTGGTAGACACCAAAATGAAGCCACACGAAAGTGAGTACTGGACTTGCTAACAAGATTGCCATGGGTTATAACTTAAAAAGTGGTAATTTGTCAATGTTGTGTTCACAACTTTTTTTCCCCTGCCCCCAAGTGGGAAAAAAAGACCAGCTTTTGCAGGTTTTACGAAAAAAAAATAAACACTTATCTGCTTACTTCTGAAGCATTAACTATTATAATTTACTGTATATTTCAATATTATTTCACCAAATGCTTGCACAGGTCAGGTTCTGCAATTTTATATGCAGCAAATGGAATAAATGACATCGAAAAAGTGAAATGGATTTAAAAGTATACTGAAAAGCAGTCCCGTCTATTGTGTTACAAGTGAATGCAGAGAGCTGTATAGGCGGGCCTCTCCACCATCAAGGACTGTTTAGTATGCTGCTGATCTCCTTCTTGACCTCCAGGTCCACCAGGCCCCATGTAATAAAACACCCAAGTTCACCCAAGACCACCTGTTTCATATGAGCACAGCTATTATACCAGGGAATATTACTCTGAATAAAACAAAAGGATCACATCAGCATTAGCCCCTTCCTCGTTTTAAAATGGTCATTCCTCTCTTTTTCTTCCAATCACCACTATTTTCATTTACTATGTCACCACAATCAAGTGATTTTATATATGCAGTTCAGTTTCTTATCTGCTTCTCACCCTATAAAATTTGCTGATGCACTCCAAAAAAAAAAAAGCAGTTAATTTTTCTTTGTCCATTTGTTCAATTACTGTCTTCTCTGTCCATCTCTCATCACTGTTTTCATTGTCCTTCTGGGCTGTATCTGGTATTCCAATAATGCAATGAGCATCGCAGACAGTAAATTTCTTGGTTGAGGAACTCTGGGCCAGAAGCACACTCATAAATAATCTATTGAATCAAACTCTTTCCACAGTTTCCAGCTCTGCATCATGTCAGTCGACCTAAGATGGATAAACAGAAAGCATCACAGGTGGAAAGACCAACTCGGCACTTACATAAAAGCACAAATACAATACTGAAGGACCATTTGGTGAGAACAGATAATCAGTGGAACATTTAGCATCGGCTGACAGGTCTGACACTCTTAAGATGGCCTGTCTGTCACGCCAAGATAGGTAACTTATTGAGGACAATGGAAGGATTTTCACTTCAGCCGATACTGGTGGCGAATGCCTATAGAGGCGTCATGGTTGCTGAAGTGTATGAAGCCATATGTACCCACAGTGGCATAGAAAATTGAGCATATGCATACCTGTTGGATATAACTCTAAAGATGACATACAGTATATGTAAGTATATAAGTGTATATATATAAGTGTGTGTATATATATATATGTTATTATATATATATATATACACACAAGTATTTATGACCAGAAATATGTGGATTGACTTCCTGGGAACACCCTCCATAAGAATCTGACTGCAGGAATTTGCTCCCATGTTGGCACAAGAGCATTAGTGATGTTGGGCGCAGAGGTTGAGCGGTAAAACCTAGCTTTTAGTCAGCATTCCTCTTTGTTCCAAAGGTGTTGGATGGGGTTGAGGACAGGGCTCTGTGTCGGCCAATCAACTACCACTAAAACTACTAAATACAGAAAAATATTAATTTATGGACCTGGTGCACAGGGGTATTGTCATGCTGAAACACAGAGAGGGCCTTCCCTTAAAGGTGCTCTATACAATATCTAAAGCATTAATATAACATCAAACAACTGTTTGCTATGTAAACATATAGTGGAATAGTGTCCATCTGAGCAGAGAATGAAGTCTCTGTTGTAATCAGAGCTTCTCTGCACTTTGTTGACATTGCTGCATTTGCTGTTAGTGCATGTTTATGCATGTGAGTGTGCTCCACTGGCTAGCTCATGGCTGCCGCTCTACATTGCTGTCATATGGTGGTTACAGCTGATAACGCCGAACCAAAGTGTAGTACCCACCCTCTGGCTCCCCCTCAGGTAAACAGTAATCCTTTTCACACTGTCTGTGTTCTGTATGAACGGTACAGAGACGGAATGGAGGGACAGAGTTGTTCCGGCACTGAGTCGGCTGAAGAGGTAGTCACAGATCTGAGCTGATGTGTTTGTATTAAAGGGAAAACTGGCACTGTGGAACTGCATACACACACGAGACACCGATGCTGTTGTGTTCAACGTCACGCCCCTTTTGGTCCTGTAATACCATCATGCTATCTATAATTGCACACCAGAGCATCATTATGCCGCAAAAAAAAGGCAAAAAGCAAAGTCAGAGTAGTGACGGATCTTCTTTACAGCAGAATCTCTGTGTGAAAAGGGCTACTGCCATCTGTCAGCCATTGTTTGCGCTGTTAGCACTATTAGCACCGTGAGCTGCCGGCTCACCTTCGCCAAGTTGAGAGCCATTGAGACGCAATAAAAATGCTCCATATTCCATATTTAGCACCTGTTGCTACAAAGTTGAAACCACACTATTGCCTAAATAATATTGTATGCTGTATTGCATTAAAATTTCCTTCAGTTGGATCCAATGGGCCAAAACCATGAAAAACAGCCACAGACCAAAAGAACACAAAGGTATGTCAACAGAGGTGAAAGTTGGTGGTTGCATGTTGGATATAAGTGAGAAGAACAGTAGCATGGGGCTTACTTGATTGGATAATGTGAACCAGGGGAGAGATGCCTCTTAAATTTCAAGAAGCATAAAAATATATGAATGAACAGAAGCCAAGAGGCGTGGCCGAGGTGGTGTTATGAATGAAAAGACGGGGCAGAGTGAATGAAATAGTCTGGACTGAACCTTTATCAAGCTTTATAGAAGATTAAAATGCCAGAGTTGGTTGAGCTGTGTCGTGTTTTGTCGGGGATGACATTTTTTAGGTCGTGGTAGTGAAACCAGTTCATGCTGGGACAGACTTTAGTGCCCTGGGACTTTGCGGGTAAAACCATTCAAATAGATTAGCTATCAGGGTTGAATACACTGTGTGTTTGTGTGTGTCTTTGTAAGTGATAGGGGACAGAGAGACAGCAGCAAATGGAGGTCACCCTTAACAGTACTCAACAGAGCAAAGACAGGATGCATCAGCCCAGTGTGTCTGTAACAGGAGCCAAAGATGCCAGCCTGTCTCTCAGTGTGTGTCCCTCTATATGCTCAATGGGGTGACTTTAGCACCTCAGTCCTCCCTCCTCACTATTGTCACTCCTGCAGGGGCACCATCGGCGCTTTGTCACCAGGAATGATGTCACCGATTCTCAACCCCCACCCTCATTTTCAAATAAAAACCCTGTCTGCTGTTTAGGAGCGGGACAAGGCGCGTGAGTGATTCAGCAAAACGTGACTGCTGTCAGTACGAATATTTGTTAGCTTGTTAGGGGCCATTTCTCCCTGCAGATGGGTGCTGGAGATGTATCAGGCACGATGAAGCGCTCATGCATGAACATACACTGAAACACTGCCAGTTTATTTCTGCATACACATCTGTGTGTGTTGGGGGGCGATGCTGTGTGTATATTTAGGTTGCCCTCTCAGTGTGTG
The DNA here is from genome assembly GCA_947000775.1 of Pterois miles. NCBI lineage: Eukaryota > Metazoa > Chordata > Actinopteri > Perciformes > Scorpaenidae > Pterois > Pterois miles. The sequence goes on from CAMQGK010000463.1 coordinate 4,067,590, forward strand.
TCCGCCTTATGGGTAACCTGAATCGTATCATTTTCACCCTGGTGGCTACATCTCTATAAGCCCTGTTGCCTTAGGGTGCAGAGCACTCACAACAGGTCTCATGAAATAATTATGTTGCTGCACTCTCACACACCTCTCTGTGTGTCTGGCTTCTATCCCAAAGCACTCTCTTATGTCTCTCTGACGCTCTCCTCTCCTTCATACGGTGCAGGTCACATGGAGTGAATGTGTGATTAGACGTGCTGAAGTCGTCTTTTACCAGTGAGCCTCAGCTCAGCCGCTGATATGCACTCCACACGTATGAGCACCCACCCACTGTGCCTGGGCGTATGTGCATGTGTCTAGTATCAGTGCAGTTCTAGCTGGTCCATTAGTTTAGACCAACTAAGTCAGTGAGATCTGATGAAATCACATCTAAACATCCATTTCTATATAAAGCATTTTACTAACTTAACATATCTAACAGTAAATGTGTATCATCAAGCTCGACATTTTGAGTTGCATTTTAGTTTTGGTATATATTGTATGTCTTTAATGTACATTTTTGTACATATTTGTTATATTCTCATTTCTTATTCATATTTTCATTATTTACTTATATTCCTTTACATGTATTGTGTAATATATTGCATCTCCAGAGTCCTGATATCTGACATGTGCTAAAGATGGGGTTATTTAAGTACATGCACACGTGTGGGAGAAAGTGTTTCTGTGTGATGAACCAGGCCGATGAGCTTCATGCATGTGTGCACTGAGACTCTGCATATGGTGACTTGCCTCCTGAGGTTTGGAGCTCACTCTTTGCTGCCCTCTGCTGTGCAAACACGTTGAACATTGTTTATAATCTTAGGTGCTAAAAGCACCACTGAGAAACATCAAGAATTCATCAGCACATCAGTGACACTGTCTTTGGGGAGATATTTATAATCTGCTCTCATATAAATCCTTGACAACTGACAGCCTTATCACCAATAATTGTCTTTAATCCTACATTGCTGTTGATATTGCAAAAGCCACACTTGCAACACAACACAACATACCCGCCACACACAGCCGAATCCTTTTAAAATGGTGTAAATCCTCATGCGAGTCAGGTTAATGAAAGCGGCTTTGTTGGTGCCCCATCTGAAGGCTTGTGTTCTTGCTTACAACCCTGTAAATGTGTCTCATCTGTCTGATGCTCCACAGGTTAGCAGATTACAGAGAACAAAGCCCAGAATAGGAGCCTGCTGTCCGATTGGCCCTGTCTCTAGGGCCCTGTCATCAGAGACAGCATCACTGCCTCCATCTGTCTGAAGGACAGCACACTCTCACTCTCTCACCCCTTCACCCTCTCACACTCCATCTGGTACCGTGTCACCATGACCATTATCACCATCAAGTGCAGGCCAATCATGCTGAGTTTTTTAATTATTATATGTTTTTAAATTATTGCATGTCTTCCTCATTTGCAGGTTCCTGCATAGCAAACTACATGAGCACACATTAACACACAGAAAGAGGATCTCACACACATTTACAGTTAAAGCTGCAGTGGGTAGAATTGGAGCAAATTTAAAAAAAAAAAACAAACATATTTTCTATAAACTATATCCTGACAGTAGTGCATGAAACAGATACTCAGGTAAAAAAAATAAATAAAAATAATCATGTGCCTCTGTGTCCCCTGCTGCTCCTAATGGCATCTGCAGGATTTCAGAGTGGAGAAAACAACCAGTCAGAGCCGAGCTGGAGCCTGACATCCAGATGCCGTCTATAAGCCGGCTGAGCTCAATTGGTCAAATTAGGCAGCGCTGATCAAATATGAATCAGTATTCTGTTACTGTAATGCCTATTTCTCCACTGAAATGTTTTCAGAAACATCTTGAAATGTACTGTTCAGCTTTAAAATGAGAAAGTTTGTGACACGGCAACCATGTCAAGATCGGTAGAGGAAATACCAAGCACCACCCACCAGTCATCGTTCTCATTTTACAGCTAAACAGTACACTACTAAATGTTTCTGAAAACATTTGAGGAGAGAAATAGTGAGCGTTTGATCAGAGGTCATGAGTGATTGACAACTGCCTCCATCAACTGAACAGCCAATAGGAACAATCTCTCTGAAATGATCTGTAATTGGTCAAAGTCTCGTCTAGTCTAGACATTGGATGGTTTAAAGCCTGAAAACAAAGCTATGAGGAGGTACAGAAGTCAACAATAAGCTGAAATGTTTTTTATGTTTTTTTTTGCCCAATGATGCCAAAAACATTCTGCCTGCTGCAGGTTTAGCACAGACATGCAGACATGTTTATGTGTCCATCAGCAACAGCTGAGTTTGCTGCTCTTTTTTTGATTTTCATTTCTTTCCCCTCTCGCCCTCTCATTCATTCGCTTTCATCTCTCCAGACACTCAGCTGTTGCTATGGTGACCAACTACTCCATCATAGGTGAGACCTTCCCAGTCATGTGTCAGGTGAATATAAAGTATGTGGTCATACCATCAGCTTCACCACACTGATGAACCTCTCTTTTTCTAATTTCAAAAAGCAGCACAGAGGTTAATACAAACAATGAAGTTGGAAAAATCTCCACTAATTCATCACAGCAGCTGTCAAACAGAGCTGACACTTCCGTGCCACGAGGAAGAGGTTTTGGCAAGAGATGAGTGGACGGCTTATGATTTTGGCGGCACTGTGTGAGTGTGTGAGAGAGGATAGAGCAGGGCTTTTAAGAGTCCTCCACTCGGTGTTGTTTCAGCTGGGGAGCAGGGAGAGATCCAGAGGGAAGGATTTCAACGACACACAATGGACAGACAGACAATATAACAAACAATACTCCATCTCTACTGATACAGAACCCTTGTAAGTGTGTGGAAAGTGTGGATGTTGATCCATTAATTACTGTATGGTTTTAAATCATTCATCACAATCACTATCTGAAACAAGCAATCTGTTGAAGCCGTAATGACTGTATTGTATTGATGACCTTCAGACGTGGCTCAGTGAATACGCATGTGTGTGGTTGCGTGGATAACTATCCCCAAAGGAGCACATGTGAGCTACCTTTGTGGCCTCGACGTGATAACAAGTGCATTTGCATTCATGTTTTATTCTAACACATACAAATGAGACAGAACCAGTGGTTGTGACTGGATATAAGTGCAGCCTCAGGTCGTACGGTAGCAGCCTGCCAATAACATTGTTGTGGCCACGACTGGGCTGCTTATTATTGATGTATTCATTCAATGGGAACAAAATGATGATGGAATTTCATATAATTTTACATTTGTAGGCTGTCGAGCTGAAATGATATGTTTCCAGTTTCCATTGCAGTAGAGCGTATTTAGCCATTTAAACAGAACAAAATATGGTCATTGTTTTGTAGTACCGTACACCATTTTTTAAAGGTTGCACTTTCTTGTCGTAACACATCAATTGAGCAAATTCATGTTGTGGAATTTGTGCTCGCTGAGGGCAAAAAGATCTCCACAGTCATGAAAGACTGATTGTAACACAGTGGAAACTATGCAATACATATTTATCCACAGTGGGTGACTGCATACCATTACCCCTTAGATTAGAAGAGCTGTAGGGTGTGAAGCAAAAAGACAGCAATATTTTTGTGTAAGCATGTCCTTCATCAGAAAAAAAGCTCCTGTTACGGGTCTAAAACGTATTTGTGAAAATCAGCATGAGTAAGTTTGAGTTGCCTCTTTCCGTCTGTAGCAGCTCAGAGGCCAAACAGAGGACTGAGGGTATAACGGTCCATGTATGAATGTTTGTAACGGAGGTAGACTCAAGGAGGCTGTTACTCAAAAGACAGCAAACAAGCTCAACACAATAATGTCTTAGATAAACAGAGCAACTGACAAGCAACACTGCTGCCCTGTTAATGATAGGCCTTTTTTCAAAGAAAACATGTTGACATGTCCCAGCAGGAAAAACAGAAGGTGTAAATACTAAAAATAATGATGACTGTATTACATTTACATGCTGTCTCACTATCACAACCTCACTATCACAACCTACACTTGAATAGAACACAGTCATTGTTAATGTGATTACCGTACTATGATAAGTCAAAATGTCTTCAGTAAGAAGTGACTCCCTCACCTCCTGCCCTGTGACCGCAGTCTGCAGCATGGCCATGTTCCTCTGACTGAACCTCATTTTATTGTGTTAAGTCCTTGTGTCAGGGGTCATGGACAAAAACATTAATCTCAAGCAACAAGATCGTCTGGAGTCTCTTTGTCTCTGCCTTCCTGATGCTGAAAGCCAATCCTGCTCTGACTGTCTGCTTCAAACTTTTATCACAGTCATGTTTATAGGGCTGCAACTAACTATTATTTTCATTGTTGATTAATCAGTATTATTTTCTTGTTAGTTGTTGTCTATTAAATGTCAGAAAATGGTGAAAATGTTGATCAGTGTTTTCAGTTTACTGTCATAGAGAAACAGAAAATATTCACATTTAAGAAGCTGTACTCAGAGAATTTTTTAAGTTAATTTTTTTAAGAAAAAATATTATTCAGATCTATCAGTCAATTATCAAAACAGTTGGCGATTGATTAAATTATATTAATTAAACAAATCGATTAATCATTGTGGTTCTACCTGGTTATACACTGAACGAAAATATGAACGCAACACTTTTGTTGAATGAACATTGAATGGACATTCCTGCAGTCAGCATGCCAATTCCACGCTCCCTCAAAATTAACGACATCTGTGGCGTTGTTCTGTGTGATAAAATTGCACATTTTAGAGTGGACTTTTATTGTGACCAGTCTAAGGCAGAGCTGTGCAATATTCATGCTGTCTGATCAGCATCTTGATATGCCACACGCCAATATCTGAGAGAAATAGGCCATAGGTGTACATGGAAAATGTCTTAGATCTTTGACTTCAGCGCATAAAAAAGGGCAGCAAAAACAAAAGTGTTGCATTTATGTTTTGTTCAGTGTACGATAAGAATACAACCATGTTTGACAAGATTGTGACTTTTTTGACTGGATGTTTCATAGTAGGTCTGCAGGTCTCATTCCTTGCAAATCTTGATTATGTATATTAAGTATTCGGGTCAGACATCACTGCCTTAAAACAGATTGCAAAAGAGCTTCATTTATAACATTTCCATTTTTCTCTAATCATGCCATTACATAGAGAAGGCAGAGATATTGTTTTCCTGTATCATGCAGAAATATATATTTATATATATATATATATATATATATATATATATATATATATATATATATATATATATATATATATATATATATATATATATATATATATATATATATATATATATATATATATATATATTATATATATATATATATATATTTATATATATATTATATATATATATATATATATATATATATATTTATATATATATATGTATATATATATATATTTATATATATATATATATGTATATATATATATATTTATATATATATATATGTATATATATATATATATATGTATATGTATATGTATATATATATATATATATATATATATATATATATATATATATATATATATATATATATATATTAGCCACAACAATATGTAAATTATCATGTTCAGTTAAGTCAAACCAGTAGTCTGACTTTGGAGACACTCAGTAGTGTATTTTGGGAAAAATATGAGACTTTCCCAAAATCAAAACTTTCCTTCAAAACATACTGTTTGTTCCAGTACTCATACTACCATAATACTTACTATGCCAGTAAAAGATGTCCCAATACATAGTATGGCAAATGCAGTATGCTAGAAATACCAGGATGTCCTACTACATCCAGTTGCATTTTGCAGTATTTTGGCTATTCTGACCCACAATCCTCTGCGCAGCAGATATATGAGTAAGAGGGTCAAAGTTCAAGGTGCATTGTTATGATTAAATAGTATGTTTGAATTTAATGCATACTGCATGCAACAGTACATACTTTGTAAGGGCAGCTGCAGTGTGTACTGAAAGTTAAAAGAAAAAGTAGCTATAGTAACTATAAGACCTATATGATCTATATCACAGCTGTTGCCATATATATGCCATATATGCCTATATATATATATATAGGCATATATGCATATATGCCATATATATATGCCAGGTATAGACCTATGTCACCTCCAGATCAACGGGGGGAAAAATAAAGAGCTGGTGGTGGATTTCCGCAGGCAAACTCATCCCCCTCCAACACCGGTGAACATCCAGGGATCAGACATTGAGATGGTGACATCTTATAAATACCTGGGTGTTCACCTGAACAATAAACTGGAGTGGTCTACAAACTCCTCTGAACTCCATAAAAAAGGCCAGAGCAGACTGTATCTGCTCAGGAGACTGAGGTCTTTTGGAGTGCAGGGGACACTTCTGAAAACATTTTATGACACCGTGGTGGCATCAGCCATATTTTATGGAGTGGTTTGCTGGGGCAGCAGCATCACAGCTGCAGACAGGAAGAGGCTGGATAAGATCATCAAAAGGGCCAGCTCTGTCCTGGGATGCTCTCTGGACTCAGTGCAGGTGGTGGGAGAGAGGAGGATGATGGCTAAGCTGTCATTCATGATGGAGAAGGACTTCCACCCCATGAGAGACACCATCAGAGCTCTGGAGAGCTCCTTCAGTGACAGGCTGCTACACCCTAAGTGTACGAAGGAGCGTTACAGAAGGTCCTTCCTGCCTGCAGCTGTTAGACTCCAGAACCAGCACTGCTCCCAGTAAACCACATACACATCCACCACACCCCCGAAACCCCTCACATTCACAGCAAACTCACCAGTCATAAGTGCAATAAGAACTCATGCAATTATATCATCTGCTCAAATTATAGGAACTGGACAATTATTTATTTATTGATATGCTGGTAATATTTTTGGCTTTACTTTCTATTATGTATATATTATTTTATTTTATCTATATTAATACTGTTTTTTAAAATCTATCCTTCTTGTTTTTGCGCTATCCACTTTGCTGCTGTAACGTGTGAATTTCTCCACTGTGGGACCAATAAAGGAATATCTTATCTTATCTTAAGACTACACTACTGTCTAAGGATGAATAGTTGGTAGTTGATTTTTTCAGCCTCGTGATGGCAGCAGAGCGACATGATTGGGTTCAGAGCAGAGGGAGACTTAACAAGGAAATAAATAGTAACCTCATCCTCTGTGCCTTTGAGGAGTCTGGTTAAATTGCTGTATAAAAACCTCTCATTGGCTCTCTCTCTCTCTCTCTCTCTCTCTCTCTCTCTCTCTCTCTCTCTCTCTCTCTCTCTCTCTCTCTCTCTCTCTCTCTCTCTCTCTCTCTCTCTCTCTCTCTCTCTCTCTCTCGGGGAGGGATTGTGAGGACTGCTGCCTATTAACCCAAGTCTGTGTGAGAGATGTGTTGAAGCGAGGCCAGCTCAGCTCTCAATCTGAAGAATGTGTTGGCATATACAAGGGGCGCCACTCAAATGGAACTTTAATTCATTTACACAAAAACCAGAACAATCGTAAAAAGTCTTCACCGCTGCGAGCTAACTGCTTAGGTAATAAAGGCTGGAACATAACTTCCTTTAACCTGGGAGCGAGCCGTTTACAGGGTTTCTCTCTCAATATATTTTGCACATTGAATGGGAGGATAGCACATCCGTCTGTGAGTGGGTGTTTGCCTGTATGCGTGGTTGTGTATGTGTGTGAGATGGTAGAGGTGGGCTGTGAATGAGCCTTTGATGTAACCTGCCAAGTTTCCCCTGTGGACAGCAGCTGTTATGATAAACACGCTGTCTAGTAGCAACAGATCCTCCCGAGATGGTTGCCCACCCCTCCTCTCCTACTTTCCCTCTCTTTTCTCCCAAGGCTGTGTTTAATGGAAGGGAAATGAAAACAATAGCCCTGCCAGTCTGTGGGCCAGCAGCAGCTCTGCCAACCTGACATTAATTCAGAGAGAGAGAGAGAGAGAGAGCGATGTACCAAAAACAGTCCTGACAGTATTAAAGGTGTTTCACACGGGGAGTGAACTGAGGTTGATTGTGCATGACCATCTATATCATCTATCCAGCCAACCCAGAGAACAGAGAGGTCAGGCCTTCAGGGTGTCTAACACGCTGATGGAAACCAACTTTTATCTTTTTTTGCGAGAGCTGCATATTAAGTGATCCAACTTTTCATCCAGAATGGTAACAGAGGTCACAGTACTTACTGGAAATGATTAAATATCCATTAGCTGGTCTATTTCTGTGTAGTTTTCCAGTCTAAAATAGATATTATTTTCTGTGCTCACTGTGACCTCTGACCACTCTGACAAAAAGATTAATACGCTGTATACTGATCCCCCTAAAAAGTCTTGGATCCTGTTATTTTGTTACTGCAATACTTAAAGCATTTACCATTTGCAACATATACTTTATTTACAAATCAAATATGGAAGATATTTTAAGATCTTTAAAACTAGGGTTGGAAATGTTCTTCAAATACATTTATATAATATACTATTACTATACTATATACTATATACTATATACTATTATAACACTTCAAATACAAAGTTGATTTCAGCTAACAGTCAGCAGATCCAATGGCCATAAGTTCCCCAAACGTATGATCTAAATTTTGGGTGAAGTCCTAACTTACATGCAAATTTTGCTTGAAGTTTCTACTCTGATACATAAAGAATAGCTCTTTGATATTTTGTCATAAATCTGTAAATTAAGACATTACCCTCCTATATCATGTGATTTAGATTAAGAGCATTAGTCTGTCTCTTGTCATCCAGAACCAGTTCGGAAAAGTTCAAAATGCAACTGAATTTTTTGTGCATATTTAGCATTTCAAACAGTATCTGTGGAAAACCCAACTATGTTAATCACAAAAAAATCAAAACAATATTATAATTACTCCACAAAAAATAAGAACAACTAATGAATTTCAAACATACATTTCTCCTTCAAACTTTAAGGTTGATGTCATGTTCAGATGGTCACAGTTCACCCACACGATGACGGAAAGGAAATTAGTCAACACTGTCTTTTACTAATTCTCAGCCGCCCAGGTTTACTCATCAAACTGCTGTAAGGTCTTGTAAAATGATGTTGGTTTCCATGATCTTTAGCTCTCCACAGTCATGCCCACATTGTTGAGTGATCGTGGAGGAAGGGTTAGAGAACACACACATGCGCTGTGGTCACAGCAGGCCCAGACCACAGGCTCCCATGTAGAAAGAGTCAGTGAACAGACCTTTATTCCTGCACTGAGCTGCTCTATGAGTAAACTAACTCACTCAAGCGCTCAAACTTTGTGTGTCAACTCTCTTTATTTACTCATTTAGTTACGTGTATTGCCAGCTCCCAAAAGTCATTCAATGCACTGAACGTGCCTCACCGAGTTGCTTTTGTCCGGTTTGCATGCTGCCCGTCTTACCTGGAGGGTTTTGTTTGACTGCTCTGTGACCTCAGAGTGAACTCTCTCAGGTTGGCCTGTTGCCAGTGAGGGACATGCAACCCATTTGGCCCTTTAACTACCTGCCCGACACACTGATTGGGTTACTGACTGTGTGTTGGAGTAAACAGGTACTTCCCCACCTATCCAGGAGCCCTGGCACAGCAGGCATGTGCAGAGGTACACAAAGATCCTTTTACATTTTCCACTCTCCTGGAAGCCCCAGGCGCCCTGTGTGTGCTAATGTATGCATGCATACGTGTGTGTGTGTGTCTGTGTGTGTGTTGCTGTGTGCACGTTTGCAAAAACTCTCGGAGACCTCTGGATGTTTTCCACAGGAGGGGAGTTGAAGAGGACCCAGTCACTCTGTTTGAGTGTATGTGTATGTTTGAGGTGTGATTTGAGTGGTTAATTCAATAAAGACTCATCTTTGTGAAAGTATCCCACACAAGCTGAATCTATTGTAGTAAGATATCATGTTGCCTGCTCTCGTCTGCACACTGCCTCAGTCCAAGACCCTCTAACACACATCCCAGTGCACACACAACACTAAAACCCCCCTCAGGCGTCAGTCAGTGAGCCAATCCATCATGGGAAGTTTGCACTGATGAGAAGAAAAGGAAAAAAACAGCAATATGGTGGAGAAAGAGAGGAACAGACGCCGAGTTAGAGAGGGAGCAGAGGGGAAGGGGAGAAGATGTAGAGCCCTGATTATGGTGTTGGATGAGGAAGAGGATGCTGGTTGATGGCTGGTGTGAAGGGACATGGGAAACCTGGAGGGAGAAGTAGAGGGTGAATGGCGAAGTTGGATTGTGTGGCAACTATTGCCAGTTTGATATTTTTTGTTTTTTCCTATAATAAGGCCTGTCATGGTTAGCGCCAATATGCGTGAGAACCCCTGTACAGCGATAACTTCCCACGTCAGTTTGCTGCATTGAAAACATCAGACATAAGGCTGAAGGATTTATACTGGTCAGAAATCAGTAAAGCTCAGACACGGAGAAACCACAATACTGTCATGATCTGAGCCCAACAATGGAAGATTGGATAAATGCAGACACTGGACTGCTAGGACATGCAACAATGTATGACAGGCCTCACCACAACCAGACTATTATGTTACCAGAGGATGAATATGAGGGAGTTGGAGAGAGAAAATCATCCAGTCTATGTGTGCGCTTTAGGTGCTGTGTGAGGGCTTGATTATGGGCGCTAGAGCTTACAGCAACAATTGCATCCCTAAATAAATAGAAACCGCTGAGAAAACAAATCAAAGAATCTCAGAGTTATTGATTATCAGCTTAGGACTTCTGAAGCATCCTGGAAAGGTTGAATCTGACTGGAGGGTAATAAAAGTTGGACAAAAGGGGCAAAGGGTGGAGAGAAGCAAGATGAGAGACGGAGCCAAAAGGAGGAGAGAGAGAGAGAGAGAGAGAGAGAGAGAGAGAGAGAGAGAGAGAGAGAGAGAGAGAGAGAGAGAGAGAGAGAGAGGTTTCCAGTGCAGGGCTGTGTGGCTGGCTGTGTGCTCCTGTTCTGCTAGGCGGCCGTGGCTGGCTAAATAAACAATCCTAATTGGCTGTGGAGCCCCACTAGTCTGGGGTTTCACTCGCTTTCATCCTCAGGAAACTGCTTGGAAGCTGTGGGAGAGCTGAGGTGAGGCATCATGATAAACACACATGTGCTCAATCACGCACGCACATGAGAACTCGCAGACATGTACGCACCAACCGGGTGAAACGCGATTAAATGCACGGAGGCGGCTTTTTGATTCTGTGCTCTTTCTGTCATCAGGTAAACGGTGATACATGAGAATTAGTATGAGAGCTGTGGTGAGTGGCCTCCCCTGCCTGCAGTTTAGCTCAGAGGAGAGTAATGTGACCACCTGCTCGGCACATCTGGGGATGAGCAATGCACACACACTTCCATGTGCACACAACAATAGATGCAGACATGTGAACAATCACACATATGATTCATACCACATGAATACACACTGACACAGACAAACAACAGCAAAGTCCTGGATGTGGCGGACACAGCCGGAGCCCCGGTGACTAAGTTACATTAACAGCATTACAACATTGAGTCTGGAACAAATACAACACAGCAGACGTTATCCATCACAGACCATTTAAATTTATCTGCTGAGGTTAGATGAAGACATTAATGATCTGTTCTTTTAGTAACACGAGCACAGTACTTTTCAATACGAGAAACTAGACTAGAGATCTAGTGGTGTAAACGAGAGAGTCCAAATCTTTCAACTTAAATTATCATCCAAATCATGCCTGTTTCTGTTGGCTTGAATATATACAGTATCATAAGAGAGATGAGCACTGCTGTATGAAGAGGGTGTGACCAGAACAGAAAAAAAGAGTGGGATGAGTTTGTGGTGGGGGCGGAATCAATACAGCATAGTGTCTCGATATTTTGCATGCCAATATTGTATCAACATACAGATGTCAAGTATTGATCTTTTATAATATAAACTGTCAACTGCTACTATTAAGCTCTTAACAATCCAAAGGCCCAGTGGTGAGCCCAGTTGCTATTCTGTCTTTCAGAAGTTGTAGCAGGCTCAGTCTTAAAGCTTGAAGATACTGGTATCATATGAAACTAGTTAATGAATTGACTGGAAGGTAATAGTACCATGTGTAAGCTTATTGTGAAGAATGCGCCACAGTTGTTTTAAATTTTTGCAAGGAAAAACCGGCATGGTCATTTTCAAATGGGTCCTTTTACCTCTGACCTCAAAACATGTGAATGAAAACTGTATCTTATTAGATAAAATAGATGTTGACAAACTGCATGATTTGCAGTTGAAAAAGGGTAATAAATTGCAATATATCACAATATGTCTTACTGTAATTCTCAGTGTATCATAAAATGTTTAAATCGCAATAAGATCATATTGTGACCTAAGTATTGCGATAATATTGTACTGTGGGGCCTCTAGTGATTCCCACCTCTAATGTACTGTATATGTGGATTTGGTAGAGCTGAGAAATTCAACAACAGACCCAGAATGATGCTCCGTTTCTTTCTGAAAATGGTTTTGAATCAACTTTTTTTCTTGTCTTACTCTCCTGCCACAGCTAAACTGTGATACACTATCTTCATAGTATGATCTAGCCTGCAAAGAGTGCCTTAAGGAAAATAAGACCTACAAGTAGTGAAGACTGTGTTTCAATGTGACAGATTTGTGTTGTCTGAGAGAAAGAAAGAAAGAAGAAGAAAGACGGGCTCTTTTGCTCTCAAGCACAGCTCTGGCCCTTAGCCCGGCATGGCTCGGGAAGGGGGATTGTGAAAGCAGTTGTCATGGAGGAGAGCTGGCGAAAAGAGAGAAGGATAGGAGAGGAAAATAGTTCTGGATAGGACTGGTCACTTGATGTCTCCACTTTGAATGTTTTATGGCCTGAGCAACAAAAAAAATAGCTTGAAGGAATGGGGAAAGTGGCTGATTAGAAACATGTCATCCTCAAACAAATAAATGCCATGTTTTCCCCTGTATTTGGTGATGTACTTTGCAGCAGCAGCAGCAGCAGCAAAGGATAGTATGGCATTATCAGATATGGATGATTCAGATGACCAACAGAAGCCATGATGACTTATCATAAAAGTTAATTAGAAACAAGAGAAGGAGTCTAAAGCAAAGCTGGTGGCTCTGTGAGGCTTAATAACGCGGTGTAACCATCTCGAAAGCATTTCCCCAACTTGCGAGTTACCTTCTAGACATGACCAGGAAAAGTCAGAGGATCACCAGCATAATAATGATTCATCATTTAGGAACCATGAATAACTGTACATAATCCATTCAGGATATGTTGATATATTTCACTGGATAAGTGAAAGATTTGACCTGTTGGTGGCGCTAGAGAAAAAGTCAGGGGGTCACCATTCATTGTCAGGTCACAATGAATATCTGTGCAAAACGTCAAGGAAAATCATCCAGTAGTTTAAATATTTCAGTGTGTGGACGGTCAGCTAGCATTCCAAGAGCCACTGGAAATACAAAGTACAACAGCAGAACTATGAAGTAATCTCTGGGAACTGCAAACTGAAAGACAACAAACTATTGTGACATTCACCACATTAAAGAGAAACACTGTTATATATGGAAGAGTCAGCACATCATTCATCACGTCTGTTCAGCAATGAGTGTTTTGCTCGCTGTCTTCTGTGACATCCTCTGGAAAATTCAGAGCTCATAGTGGTTTAATGGCTCTGGCACCAGGGACCAAGCTGTGAGTCAAAGGGCTGGATGTAAAGATGGCTCCGACCCAAACGTAGCGGCCCAGCCTGCCTCCATCCTTCCTCCCCTCTGAACTTTTTCTCCTCATCTGACTACTGGCTCACACTCAGTGCTCAGACTGCTCCTCGCGTGACCAACACACCCCAGGAATCTAGACGAGCCGTGAGAGGAGGTTCTGTGTGTAGCGTGCCCTCGTGGGCATGTGTGTGCAGGGAATTAAAGACTCCTTTTGCACGTTGTGTGTATGTCAGTCAGGTACCTCATGTATCAGACAGCACCTCTGTTCACTGGAGCAAAATGAACAGGAGACAAGGGGCTTTCCTACCTGGCTTATTACTCCGGGTTACAGGTCAGAACCTGAGAAGAAAATGCTGACTTTTGACAGCTGCGACTGCATGAGCGGAAACATGTTTGCCAGTTGTCAAGAATAAATGCATTTGCTCCTCTCTGGGGCAAAGGACAAGTGATCTAGCTGCTACACCAAAGAGAAATGCATGACCACACACCCACGCATGAACACATGCACACACAAAGACAGAAAAGTGATAGAGTTAGATGGGGTGGATATTGAGCACAGTGTAGACTGGAAGGCGGGGTGGTGGACAAGGAATAGGATTATTTGATAGGGACGAGGGTGGGCGGTAATCACTTTTTCCAGGGACCTCTCCGAAGATGTCATGTCATCAGCATTTCCCTGGCAGCTCGTTCGCAGCGAGAGAGGGAGGGAAGGAGGCAGTGAAGAGAGGGGAAGGAGGGAGAGGCTGAGGGCGCGCTTCTTCCGAAGGTGGCAGGCAGCCAACAACAACAGCCGACTCCAGTAGGTCGGCACAGGAAGGGGGGGTGGGGGTGTGGATCTATGTGTGTATGTGTGTGTGAATGGCGGGGGGGTGGGGGGTGCTGTTAAAGCCCTTATGTGTGCACCCTGCGCTCCTCAAGCGTTCTCGTTTGTTGTTCCCGAGCCAGAGGGCCTTCGGCTGGGCCAGTCCCAGGGGAGTCGTTACACCACATTCCTTTCCCATTATTCCAGGCGTCTCTTTACGAGCAGCACCATCCCCGGATTCGGCTGGCCTTTCCTCTCGCCCCTGATGTCCTGTGTTTTCATCCCCGTCATTACTTTTTGGTTATTAGCTGCCGAGCTGCTGAGGCGAAAGACGGTGATGTGTCAGAGAGCAGGGGGAGGAGATTGAAGGGCTAAGACAAAGCCAGTGCATGTGAGTGCTTGAATGTTTGTTTGCTGTCTCATCCTAAAACTACATCTTGACCAAATTCAAACCACTCGTGTTTCTAGGTTATGCAAGGTCAAGTATAACAGTTATCCAAATTAGAGTTGCTACATGCAGAGCATCATACTGTAACCTACAGAAGGATGACAGTGAGAGATAGTTTGCTAACATCTGCCACAGAGAACAGGTGTCCCAGGATCTCCAGTTCCACGTGGATCACTGATGACCCAGCACACCATCAGGGCCGCTCTTATCACTCGTTTGCTTCCTCCTCACATTCACTCTCTTCTGGTCTCTTGTTCTCTCCTCATCGCCTCCTCTCATCCCCTCTTCTTCCCACCGGCGGAGCCTTCTTCCGTTGGGTCTCCGTGACCTGAGAAGGGAGGAATGCTCATCAGAAGTATGTCAAGACTCTTCAAGGTCTCTGATGGGAGGAGCCCAGAGAAGCCTCAGGCCTGGGAGGGGCCTCGTGACTGACAAGTACAGGTGAAAGCCGATTGGGTCAAGCTTGTGTCAGTGAAGACACACACACACACACACACACACACACACACACACACACACACACACACACACACACACACACACACACACACACACACAGGCTCCAGTCAGGCTATGCCTCTTTTGGAAAGAGTTTAGAGGTCAACTACAGCTGTGATGAGGTACAAGAGAAAGTAGAAGCTCCCTGACCCACACATGTCAAATGACTGTATTCGAGATGTAATGGAGCCTACAGTCTTCTCAGTTTTGCATTTCCTTTTCCTGTTCACTGAGAGACACTTTGTAGTGCAGAATCCTTACTGAAGTTGATAGAGTTAAATAAATGATTACTTTTCTGAAAGCATTTATTTTTATGCCTTGAAATTGACCCAAGTGAGATCCCAGCTTTAGCACCTTGTAGAAAAATGCTTTTATTTTTGTTGAATTTCTATTTAAGCAGGGGAGTATGGTCGAGTAAACCAAATGAACTGTGGCCCAGTCTACGCAGTATGAGCTGGACGTGTTAGTTTTTCCTTGTTCGGAGGAAACACATTCCTTAGTTGCACCTCTGACCTTGGAGAAAGGGAAGAGATCCTCCAAAAATAAATGAATAAATAAACAAGGAGAAAGTCCAGGCTTCTCTCCAGTTGTTGCATTTTCTCTCTCTTTCTTCTGTGTATGCGACATGCATCACTGCTGCTGATAAAACTGAATAATCCCTTTTTTTTTCCCAAGATGCATAACGGTGATCAAGCATAACCGTTAGTGAACTTATCCTTGATCTACCTCACAAGCTTGGTTATTTTGTGTTTTTTTTTTTTTTTTATTCAACAGTGTGTACAATTTGTAACCTGTTTGTCAGCCACTTGTGATGACTCTCCATCAAGGAACTGAACTGCTGACACTTTGGCTTGGTTTACTTCCTGTGTCACCTCCCTGAAATGGCCATACACACCCTCACTTCCTGCCTGACAGGATGCAGAGCTGAAGTTGGCAGCTTAGCACGGCTGTTATTTCT
The DNA here is from genome assembly GCA_947000775.1 of Pterois miles. NCBI lineage: Eukaryota > Metazoa > Chordata > Actinopteri > Perciformes > Scorpaenidae > Pterois > Pterois miles. The sequence continues at coordinate 4,083,976 of CAMQGK010000463.1, forward strand.
GGCATCAAAGGCTATCAGCCACTTTTAAGCCTTAATAAACACAATAGACATTAAAACATTTACAAACACAAAGAGGACACATCTTTCCTGCCCTGCATGTCAGAGTATCTATGTCCCTCATTAAAAACTTTTTATATGTCTACAATTCTAACATTAATTAACTGATTGAACGTTTCCCATTAGTTTGGTTCACACTTGTTTTCTTGGCCACACCTAAAAAGTAATGTCTTCTCTGCTTAAATGAAGTCCATGCTTGACACTGGGTTATAGGCCTTTTTTTCATGGCAGACATTTTGACTTACCGGTAATTATAGGAAAACAAGGGAGTGACCAACCAGACCAATTAATCCCTTAATCATGACACTTATTGTACCCATGAAGAATTACTACAGCCCTGTCTACATGAAAATTATGTTGAAATGTTCAACTTTAACAGCAGGGCCCAAAAGAGGAGGCGGAATAGTCGGGAAACAGATGAAGAAGGAAAGGGAGGAAGAAAGAAAGAGGGGTAATAAGATGAGAGAAAAAGGAAGGAAGGCGCTGAGTGACTAAAGAGTCAACAGAGCTGTCAATCATGCTCGGGTTGTATAAGTCTACCCGTTCCTGGGGGAGGGGGCTAATCAAGCAAAATGAGAGAAAACATCTGTGCAAGGCGTACTTGAACTTTTTAAGAGAAGAAGCTGTTACAGAAACAGCAGATCAGACAGCATTAACAGTATGAAGAGAGGAAGGAGCGTTAAGCAGGGGTCAGAGACCTGCTGGATGGACACAGTGTTGTGTGGCACTACTGTACCTCTCTACTCTACTGTATCTCTGTCATAAAATAAGCTGGATCTGACTGAGGAGTTTTAGCCTTTTAAAAATTAGACCTTATTAAACATGATCTGCAGACTTTTCTCAGCTACAACTCACTGGCCTTTTGGATCCGTTGCTCAATCTTCGTGCATTTACAACATCTTGAATCTTTATACACTGTTTTCCCTGAGTAGTTTCAGAGAACACATTAAGGTCCTAGTGTATTAATATTTTTTATTTGCTTAGTTGTGCAGGTTTTAGCACTGATGTTCCTGATTAATACACTACACCACTGGCACAGCTACAGAAACACAAAGGTACAGTGTGTAGGATTTGGCTGCATCTAGTGTCGTGGTTGTTGATTGCAACCAACTGAGTAACCCTCCGCTCACTCCTCTATTTCAAAGACTGCTGTAACGTGGGCCGCTAAATGCAAAACCTTGGTAATGCCATTGCCCTCACTCAGAGGCCACATCCTTACCATGATAGGACTACCATGGTTTTGCACTCACGTTACTGCAGTTTCACAAGCGTGTTGGAAAACTACAGTGGCCTTCAGGTGATGTAAAGACATGGGAGACTCTCTCTAGAGCCAGAGTTTGGTTTGTCCATTCTGGACAACTGTAGAAACATGGCGGAGCAACATGGTGGACTATGTAGAGGACCCGCATGTTGTGCAAATTATTTTCCAGTTTCAGTATGTTTTTTTTAATGTAATACCACACGGCTCTTCATCATGTATTTTGCTTAAAACTTTGGAACTGCTGTCACACTGCTTGAAAAAAAGTAGTCCCTCTTATAAGTATAGTCTCTTGACCTCCACTCAGACTGACATGTCCAGTTCCCAGGAGGTCTCTCTGGTGCAATTTAGAGCCCTGTGGTGTAACTGTAAAATAATGCCTCCCAGATGGCCCTGAGAGCCCAGACACATACAGGATGACATACTGTACACTAGCACTGCACATGCACCTATAGTGATTTTTGACTACAGAGAGTCCAATGGTAGTATATTACCTATGGAGGAGGAATCAGGCGAATTTATGACCCGCTGCATCCGTCACAACCCTGAAATATCAAGAACAAACAAGGAACAAATGGACAAAACCTTTGAGCACCTTTATACACACATACATACAGTAGGTGCATTGTGTCTGTGTGAGTCGTGCGCTCAAGCATGCAGGTTTTGTCTGTTTGAAAGTTTTCCACGTCAGGGAACGTGACACAGTTACTAAAGTTAACACAAATGAACAATGGGGTGTGGAAATCAGCAGTATCAGCAATGCGTGGATGTGCGGCATGTGTGCTGTGGACGTGTAGAAGCAACGGAAGCAACAGAAGGTGATGCAGGGTGGATGTCAGCTGTAGGGGAGGAGAGGCAGGAGGAAGCACATGGGCCAGTTTATATAGACCAGGTGAAGCTTAATCAGTGGAGGACCCTCTCTGAGGTTGGCCAGGACAGCTTCCAAGACAGTGGGAGGGGCGTCACACTATTATACACTTACTCCCCAGACACACGCACACACACACACAGTGCAATGTAGTGTCTATGCCCTCCTCCTGCCCCTGTCATCACCTCCTTCTAACAAAACTGCTGGAGGCCCTACACTACTCAGAGAGAGGATTTTATTCAAGTCACTCTCCCGCTGTATTTCCTTTCTCCGCTTTCTACTCTCCTCAGCCCAGAGGGTCCGTCAGAGCAGAGCGATTTCCATACAGAGTACGAAGAGCGATACGGCAGATCTCTCAGCTAACAGAAGATCTACTAATGGCACCATTTCAGTCGTTGAGAGTGTGTACACACAGATCATCACACATGGACACTTTAATCAATCTGGGAGGGTCTGAACGGAGATGACATCAACATTTCTACATTTATATTATCAGCTACAGTTTTTGATAAGCTTACAGTACATGTGTTTGTGCTGTGTCTTGAATTTGTTTATGGGAGTGTGTACATTTTATTTTTGTATCTTGTGTTTCATCAACATGAAACAAAACACTGTATGTCCTGCCTTTATAGGTAATGTAAGCAGGGACTTTAATGATACTTATACTGAATGATAAGCTAAAAAAAAAAAAACACAGACAAAGTGTACACTGATGCATACAATGTGTACACTATATGAACAGGCAGAGTGATTCCCAAACTTTTTGTGACCATTAAAATGAGGATGTGTCTTGACTTGTAACCTCATCTCAGTTTATGACTGCATTGACATGAGTTTAGAGGCCAAAGGATGTCAAAGTAGATAGTATTTCACATAAAAAAAACGAAAAAATAACTACATTTGGTGTAACAGGAATATACATACATATATTTTTCATTTTTATCAATGGAATCATCTTGTGATCCTCAGATTTGTCCCAGCCCCCAGGCTGGGAACCACATCACAAAGATGATGATGGGATGATGAGATACATTTTTTCAAGCTTTCTTTTTCTCTTATTATCTTCCCTCTGCTATACGCTCTGCTTACTGGCTCTCTTCAGAGCTGCTCTTTGCCCGCATAAGCCTCAGTCTGACTGGCTGCACAGGGGGGATTTCCCTGATGTAGTACCAAGATTTGACACTACAAGGCAGTGTTGTAAATCTGTGCTGACAGCACACCATTAGTGTTTCACTATAGTACACAACTGTAGGTAAGGACAGAGTATTGGGCTATTGTGAATATATTAATTTGAAAATTTAATAGACTAACTACTTTAAAATGCATCCACTGATACACTCTTCTTTGTCACTTCTTTCTGTGCTTGTGCTCTTGCTTGCCCCCTCCCACTTTCTCCTTCTTTCTGGGGAGCTGTCAGTAAAAACAGGTCAGCATCACTCAGGAATGCATTTTTTTCTGTGATCTATCTTGGTTGCCATGCTGAAGAGAAGAAAATAGATCTTGGGTGGGCAAGGAGGCTCAGCAGTATCATCAAAAACCTTCCTGAACTTCCAGGTTGGAAGGCAGAGGAGGAGGAGTAATTTGTCTTCAGCGGACACAGTGATGGTGAGGTAATGGGTAAAGGGGAGGAGAAAAAGGGGTAGTGAGGAGGTAAAAAGGAAGAAGGAGATTCACAAACTTATAAAAAAAAAAAGAGGGGGAGGCAAGGGGAAGAAAAAAAAGGAAAGAAAAAAAAAAAAAAATAAATGGTATTATTATAAGAGGGGGGGGGGGGTGGGGGGGAGAATACTCAATTTGTTGTTTTTTTTTTTAAAAAAAAAGGGAAAAAAGGGGGGGGGGGGGGGGGGGAAAAATTGGTGTTATGTGGTACATTTGGGGGGCATGAGGGAAAATCCAGGGTCTTTTCAGGCTCTGAGCATCACTTTGTTTTCTTTACATCCCTCTCTTCTGTAAGGACTGTGCTGCAAGTAGTACAGAGGTAACAGACTGACTGACAGATAGGTGAAGTATGAGCAAAATCCTGCCAGAAAATTCTTGATTGGACAGGGGTCTGGACTATGGACATTGCTGTTTTGAAGGCATTCCTGCATAGCTTTATGTGGGATCATCCTCATGCTGGAAAACTCACAGCTGTCATGCAAACTGCAAAGGGGTGTTCTGTGGCTTTGCTGCATTAATTGTCTCTGCTGACGTGCAGTCAGCATGTAACTTTAGTAAAGTGACCAAAATGTCAGTTTTGGTGTCACAAAATCAGAGAACCTTATGGTCAGGTTGACCTTACAGATTGACCTTACTGCACTTAGTTGGATATTCAGCGCCTTGTAAACGTTCCTGTATCCTCTCTCTGGTTGGTACTTTTCTGTAAACTTTCAGAGATTTGTTAAAATTATCTTTTATCCTCACATCACAGTTTTTGCCATGGAAACGGACCAACCTTCACTAAATACAAACATCAAAATGCAGTTAGCATTTGTGATAAAAGTTTTCAAATGAGGGAGAGATACTGTTTTGTATTTTTACTTAGTATCCTTTAACATGTTAAAATCAATTAACTGTAACTTCTAAATTAATTTCTGTACTTCTTAATAAGTTACTTGAGGCGTGAACATAATGACATCAGTCAATAGCATCTCATGTTGCTCTGGCAATTTGTGCAGTGCGCAAAGTGATGATTGTCTGTCCAAACAAACAAAAAAAATCTTTCTATGATTGCCTTACATACGGTGCATGCAAAAGAAAACGACTTCATGCTTTCAGTGTGTAAATTTTGGCACTGATTAAGCACAATCCATATTTTATACTGAGAACAGATAAAGCAAAAAATGCTGTTTAAATAATTCACACGCCCCCTCAGGTTTGTGCATTACACAGTTAATACTCACTCACATGCAATGCTCTAACGGGGTTTAATGTTAATTTATATAAAGCAGTTGCTCGCAGATGATTGCCTCCATGCTGAGAGTCTGTTTATGAAATACACGCCCCTGCGCATGTTTAACTGTGGATATCCTGTGCATGGTTAGTGCTTTGACGCATGGGCAGCTACTGCAGGAGTGTGTGCTCATAATCTCTGCAAAATTATTACAGGGGGCTGGCGGGGCAGGGGGTGGAGGTTGTCTTTGGGGTGTCGGAGCGGGTCCCATGAATCGGGGAAGGCGCTGTGTACAGTGTGAGCGAGTTAGCAGCCAAAGTTTGCAGAGCGCCGGCAGGAAAGTTCGCCGGAGAGGCGACCCGTGATCCCTCTGTCATTGGCTATTACCTACGGATCTCCAGTGCAAACATGCGGACTGCAGACTTCACCTAGCAGGGACTTCTGTGCTGCTTCGTGGGTGTTTTGAGTGTCTCTCTCCCTGCCCTTGAAAGATAACAGTTAACGGTTTGCTGCCTTCGCTGCACGCTGTCGTTTCAATGGACTATCGCGTATCTTATCACCCAGTGAGTAACTCGGACTAACATTGATTGTATGGTTTCCTGACCTGCAGATAAGTGTGGACCATGAGCATAACTTAGCTGCTGATGTTATGCCATGTAGCCTCGTCGTGGGTGTTTAAAAACAATGAACTCCCCCTGTGACAAGGAAGTGGCACCCTTATCTCGTAAACACCGACTCATGGCTGCTGCTATGCCCGGTGAGGACAGCCCATTGCCCGGCACCACTTCCAGGACTGACCGGAATGGATTAGGGGGACTGGTTCACTGTTTCATATGTGGAAGCGGAGTTACACCGGGGAAGGAACTGAGGTTACAAGTGACATACCAAAAAGAGAGGGTTCCGTTTTTCCCGTTTCTGCAGAACCAGGAGCCAGCCCCGGGCGCGTGCGAAGTGAGCCCGGATGGACATGCGCTGGTGTGCGCCGTGTGCCACTGCTTTCTGACGGAGCAGTGGAACTCCTTCGAGCGGAGTAGGACGCCCATTGAGAAGCGCATGTACTGGTTGAAACGACCCTACCAGTGCGACTCTCGGCGGGTCCCACAGGAGTGGAACATCTCTTATGACCTGGAGAGGAGAATCAGTGTCAGCAGCCAGAACTACGACGGAGGCGCAGATTCTGATTTCTCGTCTTTTTCCGAAAACGAGAACATATCAGACCAGGAGATGGATTCAGTCGACAGAGCCGGCATGAGCAAAGACAAGTGCCTGAGAGCATCTGGCAAATCGCCAAGAGACAGTAGCAGGAAGAACAATGTCATCAGTGTTAAAAACAGCCCGGATTCACAGCGGGCAATGCGCTACCCGGTGGGTGGTTATGGGGCGCAGGGATCGCCAAAAACGGAGAGTGTTCTGCCGGCGCGGCGCGGTGCTAAAATTATGAATAATGTCTGTCAATCATCAGATTCTCTGGCAAAGTCCCAGGAGAGATTCCCTCAGCGATGCTATGACAGTCCTTTCTCTGACACACCTGTGCAAGACAACGGGGTCATTATGCGCAACAGGCGCTGGCTGGAGGAGGGGAATGTCAGACACGCGGAGCCTCGTCAGATCCAGCGTGCTGCCGACAGCAGCTGTGCACCATCCAGACACCCATCGCTGCTATACAGGGGAAGGGGAGAGGATCACTCCAACACTGCTCTGTCATCTGTCACCACTAAATGTAACCCTGTTCCCAGGGAGAATAACTCTGACAGCTCTGATGAAGATGAGATTAATATTACAAGTGATGATGACATGGACACCTATGAGAGCAAAACAACTCAGTTTAGACCTGTCAGAGACCTTTCGTTGAGAAAGACGCACCACACTGTGGACACCTGTTCAGAGGAGTGTGTTTGCTATATCTGTGGCGCAGGGCTCAGACATGATGGCCGTTTTAAAGTCAGTGTTCAGAAACAGGAGAGGGCACAGGGTGAACCCTTCTTTCCATTCCTGTGGCTCCACTCCCCTCCCCGGGGTGCAATACCCATCAGCCCAGCGGGTACAACCCTGGTGTGTGGAAGCTGCCACACCTCCCTCATGCAGCAGTGGCAGAGCTTCCAGCTGGCAGATGTTCCTGTCCTCCAGCGCCTGTATGTGGTCCCCCTCAACCAGGCCACCAGTTCTCTCCATCCTTCCCAGCTAACTTCCCCAGAGTCCATGGAGGGCACAACTGAACCCAGGGCTTCCCAAGAGGCCTGCTTCCTCTGCGGTCAGGAGTGTGGAGGAGACATGAGAGTAGCATATGCACAGGCTGGTGTTGGCAAATCCCGTGGTGCTATGTATTTTCCTTTCATCAACATGTTGCCATGCCCACCTAATGCTCAGGGGGTGAGGAGTGGTCGTGTACACTGCTGCCCACAGTGCCACTTAATCCTGGAGCAGATCTGGGGTGCATATCGACTCACCCTCAGTGAAGACCTCATCACCTCTGTCAGCTCCTTCTTGGTCAGGTACCACGCTGCCATGGCCATTGAGGGGTCTGGACCAGCCCATTCTCAGACTGGTGCGACCTCTCACCCCAGCACCTTGATGTCGGTGTGTTACTTGTGTGGAGCTGAGCTGTGTGCCGGTGGAGAGTACCAGCTGCATGTCAACCCACCTGGGCGTTGTGGGGAGAGGGAGCCTTTCTTCCCCTTTCTCACCGTCCACCCTCCTGCTCCCCATGCCAAGCCAGTGGATGCCACAGGCCTGGTGTCAGCTTGTAATCTCTGTTACCATGACCTACAAACCCAGTGGGCCCAGCATGAGAGCAAGGGCCTGGGTCCCTCCACCCCTTCTACTTCTAGTTTATCCAGTGCCAACCCCCAGCCGCCCAGCTCCCCTTGGGCCCGCCAGTACAGCTGTGAGGCTTTTGTGTGTTTCTTCTGCAGGAAAGAGCAACGCAGGCAAGGTAGGCTGTGCGCTGTCACTGTGGCCAGACTACCTGTGTTCCTGTATGCACCTCGCAGCACACACACGCTCCTGGTGGATGATGGGAGGAGGCTGGTGATTGGCTCCTGTGTGGAATGTAAGGCCATGGTGCAGGTGGGACAGAGCATGCAGCAGGACAGAGATAGGCTTGGACATGGAGCCTCAGACGGGGAGAGGAAAGAACCAGAGTCAGCTTCGCCACAGTCTAGACACAAGGTAAGCAAACTGCCTGATAAGACACAGCCAGAGATATTATATTTTCCCCAGTGTCTTCAAATTTGTCTAAATGCATTCATAATCTTGCAATGACAGTCTCCTGGTAGCAGTTAATCCCCCTGCATTCCCACAGTGCAGTGCAGACTGTATTTGCCCTGACATGACCTCTGAGTCACATGTCAAGGGATGATTCTGACATTTTACATAGTGGATCTGCTGTGATAAAGAAACCCTTTCTTTATCGCACTTAATCATGACGCAGATGGTGTATTTTGTGCTTTTGACAATTTTACTGTGTCTGCTGAATGTATTAGTAACCTTGAAACTGCGTGGTTGAGTAGTGTATTTGACTTTTTTCAGAAAAATAGATCTCAAACAGTTGTGTGTGTGTGCGTGTGGCTGGAGACTGAGAAGCTTACTCAGGGTGGGCCGACAGCCTGGATGAACAATGATGAGACAAACATTTTCATCAAAACTTACTTCTGTAAACACCAGAACAAAACTATGGGGATCTGACAGCCAAGGCTGGCCTTGTGTTTGCTGTGTCCATGTGTGTGTGTGAGTGTTTATTTGAGCAAGCATGACTGAGTACGTCTCACCCGGTGCTGAATAGTTTGTTTTGGTTTGAGTATGTTGAGGATCTCAGAGAGTATTCTCAAGGAAGTCAGACTAAAGTTACCATATTTCTTTTGACGACAATGATAATAACACAAATGCAGAAAGAAATACCTACCCTGCTAATTAGACCTCTTTTACTTGATCTACAGACCTCATTTCCTCCAAAACCATCAGCTACAGTAGATCATTTTGTTGCCAGTCCTGCTAAAAAGTCTGAGATGGGAATTTGAACTGATTGTTTAAAGTGTTCGTTTATATGTAGAATAATAATCTCAATATTATATAGTTCTCAAGTTAATTCTGACAGTACAGTAACATAATGGGAATAGAAAAATCAAACCAACAGAGTAAATTGGACCTGTCTATTAGGACTGCAATTAATGATTATTTTCAGTGTTGATTAATCTGTTTTCTCTATTAGTCAAATAGCTGGTGTTTTAAAAATGTCAATCAGTATTTCCCAAAGCCAAAGATGACATCTTTGAATGTTTTCTTTTGTCCACAACTTAAAGATATTCAGTTTACCTTCATAGAGGAGTAAAGAAACCAGAAAATATTCACATTTAAGAAGCTGGAATCAGAGAATTAAGCAACGATTAAGCTAATCGATTAATAACTGCAGCTCTACAGTCTATCTATTTCCATTAAATTCCATTTGTTCCCAGGTAAGATTTGGGTTGAAATACCCACAATGACCTGGGGCACAAAGATAGAGACTCAACCGCAATGAGACAGACAATGACTGGCACTGAAATGCTCCACCAGTTCATATGACAATATACTGTATGCTCAGACAGTCCTAATACTGCATTCTTATGATGTGTAGTTGGGCAATTAATTGAATGCACTCCTGATATAGTCAGGATAACCCCAGCATTCATGGGAATATTGTCAGCCAAAATCACAAATCTGCATTGATTATTATTGATATATTTAGTTAAGCAATGTAGTTGAAATATTAATGTATACAATAACATGATTTATGAGATCAATATAATGTCATTGATAACTGATCCCTGTTGTTGCCATGAGACAATGATCTCCCGTATAGCAAGGGCACAATGTGATCTATCTCCACACTCATTCATACAAAGTAATCTGGCTCCAGATCTGCCCATATTTGGCTAATTTGGCAGTGATGTGTGTACAGTTTTGTAGTGTGTTTTATCATTGTAATGGTTCCCATTCATATTTGTGACAAAGCACTGCATGTTAACATTGTAATAAGGGATTCTGATGAGTAATGATGTTTGCATAGGTGGTCCAGATGGGCCGGCTCAGGGAACAGTAACTCTACACACTTCCTCTGAACAGAGATCATTCTGTCATCGTTCCCTTTCTCGCCTTTTTCTGTTTCCAAAGTTTGCTTTCTTTCTACTCCTCTCTCAACAACTTGCATAAAATAAGAAGTTGATTGCAGAATCCCGCTTTTCCAAATGCAGAGAACAGCAGTTGGAGGCTGTGGGGTTATATTGGAGACCAGCAGGGCAAATGAGGTTGGCGATGTGTTGATGAAGAGCTGAGGAGCATTTAGACAGCTACTTGGCTCTGTGAACAGCTCTCTCTTGCAAACAGACACTGACTGTCCAGCCACGCAGGACACGTGAAGAACATCTGCGGATGCCATTCACACTCACAAGTATGTTGAACACACACACCAGCTCTCTGGAGTTGTCCACCTAATTTTCTCTCCGTCCTTCAAAGAAGCGTTGGACTGATTACTCTTATGGTCTCCAAAATTAGGTCTTTATTATTTGTCTTGAGCACTCGCATATGAGCTGATAGTAATCATATGTAAGGGGATACTTGTGATATGCAGTATAATTAGGGACCAGCTTTTCTGTCCACCAAGGTTGGGATGTCTGGGTGGGTGGAGTGGGAGGGGTGTCAGGGAAGGCTGTGTGATCTTTTTGGGCTGGCAGGGTTGCAGATGGCCCAGCCAGTTTTGGCCTGAGTGAGCCAGTGACCTCATGGCTGAGAAAGTGCCAGCGTGTGTGTCTGTGGGGAAAGGGAGGTGTGAAAGAGCTGCAGGGGAACAGGTGCTTTGTCCTGTAGTGTCACGCTATATGCTTGAGAGGGTCTGTCATCGCTGGGGTTTGGGCTGTCAGGAGGGAGTGCCCACCTGGTGCTTCTTAGCACTGTGTGTGCCTGGTGCAGGGGGCTGTGCAAAGATAAACAGACACTTCTTTTATATTATATATATTCTATTATAGTTTTTCATGTTACACAGCAGTTTCCAAAACACAAGGCTGCAGAACAGGGACACTTCCAGCGATGAACTCATGCTTAATGTTCAGATATCAGAGTCGTAATCAAGTCCGAGACAGAGACAAATTAAGTGTTTGAAAAAGGCTAGAATGAGATCTCATTTTTTGTCATATACGGCTCGCTATGATGGTAACATTATCGTGCAGGTATAAGTTTTTATCCTTTGAAGTGTGAACGGCTGTCCGTTTTCCCTCCTTGGTAAGATATGAATTAGCACATAAAATGAGATCTGCCATGGGACACTCTAGTAGCTGTTGAGTGTAACACACGCGCATGCACACAAACACAAGTGGTGGGTAGTTATCATGTTCTCTCTTCTACTGCCGTGTGTTTAATTAGTATGTTGGACATGACCTTTGACAGGTGTGTATAGACCACCAGCTGGCGTTGGGGGAGGGGCTGCTGGTCAGCAGATCTTCCACTTGCACTTTCAGTAAAACAGATGTCCACCGTTTTATGGTTGTAAAAACGTGTTGTTTGCATGTAGTTGCGGTGTTTTAAAAATTGTTTTAATCATATTTCTGCTTAATGAGATGGCAGCAGGATGGCATGGAGCTGCCATAATGCCTTTGCTTTTCTGAAGTGCTTATAAGCAATGCAATGAATGCCATATTTATTTACTTTATCTGTGCTTTCTAACACATTCTGCATTTAGAGATGTGTATGTTATCTATCCAACAGATGCAATAACGTGGAAGTGGTCTGACCCCCACTCAAGGTGCTCCATGTGTCAAAACAGTGAAGTGTGCTTCCACAGTTACGGTCTCTTCAACACAAATTCTCTCTTTGTTTTACTGTCCCTCAGCGGTCTGCACTAAACGACTGTGTTGAAACACTGACTAAGAAAAATACCTTGCTGAGTTGACCAACTCAGACTGCTGAAGCCTCAGCTGAGCTGTGGAATACCTTTGTGCCTGTTATCCTTTAAAGGAGACAATGTAATAAGTGTGTCCATATTGAATTGTTATGGATTTACTGATGTTCGCACAGTTTTGAAGGGTCAGATTACTGTCAGAATATGCTGCATCTGAAGATAAAATACATACGGTATTTGTGTAGGTTGTGTAAAGGGATGCTTGTGTGAAGGAAGAAATCTTTTAATCTGTGTCCTCTATAGCTCTGCACTGGATTAGTTGAAGAGCAAGAAAAGCAGCTTCTAGAAAAACAAGCTGTAATTTTTCAAACTTCTATCAATAACTAGTAATATTAGTAGTTTTTATTGCAGATGAAGTTTCTTTTTTGATGCTTGCTGATGTAACACAATAACATCTTTAAACGCTACATTGTGAGCTTGCATTCACTGACAAAATGTGCCATACAGGTATTCTCAGAGGCAGACTGCGTAATCATCTGCTACCTTATTTTAATCAGACACGAAGAGGAAGCGCAACGTGCATAAACACAAAGTTAAACCCTTATGAGCACCCGGAGTGGGCTTGCATTTAAGAATTTCTATTGATATCACTGTTGTTTAAAAACTTGAATATAAAAAATGACAAATATAGATGCACAAATATTAGAAAACAAGAACAAAAACATGGTGAAGAAATGAAGTAATGATCCAATGCTTTGGCCCTAAGTAAACTGATTAGATGCCAGCACTGCATAACTGTGTTGTTGTAAGGTTTGGGACTGATTGCATGCCTTTGATATAGATTTGTATACTTAAAGCTAAATCCACAGTTTCCCGATAGCCAACAGTGTGTCCTCTGTTTGTACAAGATCATGCAGGACTAAAACAGCAAATAAATCAATCATTAGTCAAGCATTGCAAAGATAAATACTACAAAACTGTACATAGATACAGAGCACACAAACATATTAAACCTCACTTATACACACACTCATGTATACATGTGTGTATACAGTGTGTCTGTATCCAGGCATGGATGTTTATTTTTGTATGGGGGTCTGCTGAGTGACTCTTTCGAGTGCATGATTATTGTTGACCTGTTAGAAGAGTGGAGACATGTTTCTGTGAGTTCAAGCTGTGTGTGTGTGTGTGTGTGTGTGTGTGTGTGTGTGTGTGTGTGTGTGTGTGTGTGTGTAGCATTGTGTGTGCTGTAGTTCATGTTTTCTGTGTTGATATGCTACTCCTTTGTGTGTGCATGTGTGCAGAATTGTGTGTTGTGTGTCGGTGTGAAATATCGACTGTGTTTTCACTGCACAGCCCATATCCTGTAAAGGCGGTATTTGCTGTCACAGGAAAAACATGCCGGCATCTTGACAGTGTCGCCAAGGAAGATTTATAGTGCAGTGAAAGAAGGAGTGAGGGCAAAATTACACATCAAATCTGGATGTGAAGTTGAAAAGGGAGAGAAAGATTATCCTGGAGGAAGAGGAGAAAAGAAGAGTGGGAGGCTGAGAGAAGGTGAGGGGGTTAATGGGATTTAAATTACAGCCAGAGGAACACAGAAGAAAAAGGACTCACATTCTCATCAATTCATCATAGAAAGAAACACTACAGCGTACTGGCCATGGAGCCTGTTTTATACAGAACGGGGAATCTATTAAAACTGTTAATTTGAGGCATGTGATGTGGTGGGGTTTTAACATATGGTGTGAGCTGTCGTTATGCGTGCCTGTGTGTATGAATGAGTGTTTAGTCAAAACCATTCATATTGCACATATCCTGTAAAGTCCCTGCAGCTGTGCCTCTCTCCTCTCCCAGCAGTGCAGTCTGACAGACAGCCTTGCGTTTCGCAGGGAATCCTCTGGTATTTGAGGGGCTTAATTTCAAAGCTGTTGGAGGTGGGTTTTGATTTAGCGCTCAAAGCTTTAATCACCTTTTTCCCGCTAGCATCCCTCGGCACTGCATTCTTGCCCATATCTGAATAGAGAGATCAAATCCTGTAGGGAGCAGATGAGATGGAGGTGCTTCAGTGTTTCATTCTTTGTCTCCTCTTTTGTGTCTCAGTCCTGCAGACTTGCCTATACACACCTCCCACAGTTTGAGGGACACCACAACACCCTAGACTTGTCACACAGCTCTATGATGTACCGGGTGTGTGTACTGGGTAGTGTTTGACACTGCAGGTCCTGACCGTCATACTCTTTGTAATGTCAAAGGGGGTGTCTGAGCTTCATGTCACAGCCCTGAACATATTAAAAGAAAACCCCTTGATCTTTGTTACAGTTATCCCCTTTCACTGCTGGCATACAGTACATACAGTGCTTGTACCCATGCATGCCCACTATGCATATGCGTCATGGTTGCATTAAGAGAACTCGATATAGGGCTCCAAGATGGCGTCCGTTCATTCCACTGAAAGTTCCTCACGTAGAGGATGTGCCAAAACGTTCTCCCTCTCTACCTGCGTCTGTGTTGTGCTGCCTAATAACTTTCAGTTTCCTTGAATCTACCAGCATAGGTGCAGTTTGAACTTTAAGGTTGTGGGGTCACACAAAAAATCTAGAGCAAATATAATGTGTACAATGCAGAGAGCAAGCGTCCGATGTTAATAACTAAATAAAGAGACCACAGTTCTATCTTATCTGTTTTTTGTTCTGTCAATAGGTAGACACAACAGAATTGATGTGATTCATCACTACAATAAATGATTAATTTTACATTATTATAAAAAATATACAGTAGATGCATTTGCTGAACCAACACAAACTGCGCCTGTGTCCTGCAAACTTCCCACTGACGTACTGTCAAGCATATAGTAGCAGATATTAAACTGTCATGGTATAAGAAATTAAAGCAAAAAATAATGACTATTATTCTAATGACTAATGATGGGTTTTAGCTATCAAACTATTTAGCTATAATAATGATCTGGCTGCAGCCCAAATATCTTCTGTTCCACTGACCATGTCTGCTACCACGCTCTCTCTCTTGCTTCGCTACTCACTTCCTGCATACACCTGCATGGACCATTTGTGTGTTCATGTCGGCCACTGTAGTTGTGCTACTCGCTAGATGTTGCCAGATTTTACGCATACTCATACATGAATCATATGAATTGGACCTTACTCCAAGATGGCGCCCATTCATTTGAATGAAAATTGCTTGCTCACCCAAAAAAAATGTTCTCTCTTCCTGGTTTGCTTCGCATTTGTGTTTCTCCTGCTTGGTCCACTTTTGCGCTTTTTTTTTTTTTTTTTTTTCCTCTTTCAAACTTTAGATCACCAAATATTGGTTATAAGGATATATAGGAGACAAACTTTTCTTATTATTTACATGTTTTAGAGACTGCATTGTACTGATCAAACCTATTAAACAAAACCTTTAAATAGGGGGACAACTTGGCAAATTTAGACTTGTGTGTACGAAATACTCCAGGCAGGTTTGTGAGATTTATCATAAAATTCAATGACTTGCTTCCAGAATAAACAATATCATAACATATAACATCAGCAAAATGAGAGCAACTATAAAACAAGTGTGTCAGCGTGTCAGGTTCGCTATTGGAAAATGTACATTTTTCATCCATCTGTCTGGTCCTGCTCAGCCCATAGCCTTTACATTAGGATGATGTCATACATATAGAAATATCTTTTCCCTGCTCTGGGGAGGTTTTGTAAATATAAAACCATCATGGATCAAAACAATCAAAATGGAAACAGTAAAAACTGATCTTGTTAGCAATAGGCAGTGTCCAAACAGTTTCTACCATTAACCTAACATAACTGTTAATTAGCAGAGACACCTTCACTTTGTGTACATTTAGACTTGTATTATTCACTGTTTAAGTCAACTACATTTAAATGCAAATTATTTCCTTCATGGCTGCTCTAAAACTAATTACACTGGCAACTAAACATTCAGTAGTTGTTAGCTATTATTCAGGTTTTTGACACTCTAATTAGATAAATTGGTACTTTTTCACATGGCTGGAACATTTCTATGTGATTTAAATGCAGGAAATGCAGACAGATAGACAGAGAGCAGTGGTCTGGCAGAGACTGAAAAAACACTGGCGTGCAGGTGAGAATTTATTATGCAAGTTCAATGCAACGGGGAGTTTTTAAAGATTAGAGGTCTCCAGGGAGCTAATTCATCGTCCCTGCAAATATATAGTTGTGTGCTAACCCAAAAGGCATAACGTTTTCCTGTTAATTATGCCAAATAGGATCATAACATGCACTTAAATGTTGAACTCCCTGGCTGACAATTGTTGAGAGAGGAAGTAGGTAAGTGTCAAGGAGGCAAGGGGAGAGTGATTGAATCAAGCAATGTCAGAAGTTTCCTCACATCCTGTGATGTAGAGAAATTGAGAGCAATGAGTGAATGGTGACGGGGTAGCTCATTACTGTATAACTGTGAGAACATAAGAGTGTGGCGCTGCTGCTTTGAGGTTGATTTTTGTTTCTTTGTGGAAAAGGCATTGATGTCATTTGGAGAGGCAGAGTTGAGAAGGAGGATGGGGATTTATGGCCCATCTGGATGCAGATGTCCAAACTAGTTTGTTGATGACAGATGAAGGCATGCTGACCTTTTAACCCTGTAAGCAGAGAGGGGATATCGATATTTGCTCAGCACTCAGGGACAGGGTCATATGTCATATTGGAGGAAAGAAACCTGTATAGGATTGTTACACACCTTCAGAAAGTCACTTCAGTATTATGTGGGCATCCATTATAATCTACCCTTGTAATCTGTGCAGTCTAAAAACTGAAAAAGGGATTAGGATAATAATTCAATGCAATCCAGGAAGTGCAGTTTGAAGGCTTCTCATGTGCCTTAACAGGACATAGTGGCTTATAATACTCTGACACAAGATGTCACAACACTGGAAAACCATCACAAATATTTTGTCCTGTCCCCACAATATTTTGTTTGTTTGATGTAAATGGTAGAAATTCAGCATTCACATTACAAAGTAATGTACCGGGAATGTGTGCTTTCACATATTTGATTGGCCACCACAGCACCTTGCCGGATGACATTGTAGTGTGGCAACGGTTGAGCCAGATTCAACATTTTTGCCGACGATTGGCACCACTGGGTCTCATTCAAATGCAGGGCTAAAGTCTTTCTGAATGCAGCCTTGTTTGTAATTCATCTGTGTCATTTTTGTATTGCATTATAACTAAACGCATACTGAATTATCCAGGAGAAACCTCTCTTATTTTCTTGCTATCGTTTGCACTGTTTTTTCTTTCAGTTTATCTTTGTGTCAGATCATAGTTCAAAAACAGCACAACACAGTGACACATATAACATCTTTTGGCACTCAATGACAACTGATTTTCATCACTGTTGTTTTGGTCCCCGGAGGTTTAAACCCCTACATGCCCATGGCCTACCCACACAAGTGATTTTACTTAGTTTTACCTGCAACTTCCACCTTTTTATTATCCCTATTAGTATGGGGAGTTTGGTGACCTCAACAACCTCCCATCATACCTCCACTCAGCTCTTACCTGAGAAGAGATCTAATCAGCCAAAATAACTGGAAAAAAAACCTGAGGGTGTGCAGGGTCTTCGTAGTTAGGCCTGAGTCTTTCTCTCATTTTTTTTGCATTTCCCCACTTCTCATAGGGGTACACTTTGATTTGGCATCATAGTATGAGGTGAAATAATCTATAAAGTCACCTTTAAAACAGTGCTAGGGACTCTTTTGGCTGACTGGAATCCTCCTCTCAATTTTGATATTTTATATAACCAAAGTGTAATCCACTAAGACTGTGGGGAGGGGGAGGGAAAAAGGAAACATAATTTTCTGCCAGTTCATGTCAGTGGTTGGCAGGGGTTAGTGGCTACAGGTGCCTTTAACTGTGGATGTTACAGGCCCATTGTTATACAATATGTGGAAATAGGTTTGAAAAATCAGAAAAAACATTTCTTTAATGTCAGTGAAACAAATATATTAGTTTTCCTATCATTAATTGTGCCTGGCAATCTTTTTTTCATTAAAACAAATCCATCTGAGTGGACAGGGTGAAAGAGGAACAGAAAGGGCAGTGTCCCTCTAAATCCCTGAAACCGTGGACCCTGCTGTGAACTGTATTCAGTAGTGTTTTTATGGATGCCCATTTGGCACCAAAATTTCGGAACACGCAGCCTAGTAAACTAAGTGTGAACTATCAAGCTGGGCCCCTGTGAGAACCAAGTCATGTGAGTGGGACGACAGTGTCGGTGTGAGTTTGTGTGATGTTTTTAGCCATTGTCTTTTGATCTGCTTCTCTGCCTTCTTGTGAGCACTGGTCTGTGTGCCACACTGGTATGGTGTTGACTAAATCCCTTCTTACCCTTCTTCCCGTTTCCCGGTTCCCCTTTGTTCCTGCACTTCACATTTTTGGGACAACCTAAGACAATTACAGTATGGAACCAGACCTATATATAGTAAGTAACTACCTGCATGGAGAATGAGGGTTCTGTGGACTGTACATCATGGGCATAGTAGTTTCACCCCAGTTTCTAAAGAGATGTTTTAAATCTTGGGCTCCATCTTTTTCAGGAGGATAGAAAATGTCAATGTTGAGCAACCAAACACAGAATCAGTTCTTAAAGATATTTTACATGAAAAATTAATTTAAAAAAATACCGTACTGTTAAGATGCAGAAGAAGTGACATTAGCAGTTAAGTACTGATACTCTTGTGTAAAGGTAAAATGTGAAGCAGTTGGGGTGTTTTTTTGGTACTTTTGTCGACATTAGAGGAAATTGATTTTAAGGTTCTTGTGCATGAGTTTTCATATTCAGCAAATTAATCAATCTGCTAAAGTGGAGGTCGACTGATGGAGTGGAGTTGATTTTTAAAGGCAGATATAATAAGAGGAGATGGAAAAAGCCGATAGCCAATTAATATTGTTATCGTCTTTTCTTCTGCAACAGCCTAGTCAGCTACTTTTGCATACACCATTTTTACTAAACAGAGAATATCCTGAAGTGTGATTTGGTGGATTACATCATTGGGATATGTGCTATTCATTTACAATTTCTGCTGCACTGTTCTGTGATTACTTCTGTTGTCCATCCCTTTATATTGTTAAATGCCACTGTTATGTGGGTGCATATTCCTGGGGTAAGGAGGATCCTAAAGTGTGTGATTTGATTTCATGAATGGATAGTTATGTGGCTGTATTATGTGCAAGAGACAACGTCAAATTTGTTAGAAAGTTAAAGTAAGAGTGTATGATTTATTTTCCTCTGTCTGCCTGTCTTGTACCAGGGACAAAGAGCTGACAGTATTGCCTTACTGTATATTCGAGAGAAAACTTTTTTTAACCCTCCACCTTGACTTTGTGTACGGAGCCTCTCCGGTAATGTACAGTACATCCCAGTGTGACTGATGATGGCTACGCAGCCATTGGCCACTATCGGAGCCCACTTCCACCAATAACTATAGTTTGTAAAACGTCTTATCTGCACAGATTAATCAACCAAACTGCTTAATCAGTCTACCTCTAATTTAAAGACCCTCTGTCTTACTATGCTCAAAATGATTACTTTTGTTTTTTATTGGTGTTTGTGTAAATTTTCTGGATGAACATTTGTTTTCGTTAGTCATATGAGATGTCAACATACTTTCTTTATAGTAAAGACCATATATTATATTAGATATTTTTAGGCCAGTGCACATGCTTACAGCCTGAAGTTTGTCATAGGCATTTTCTATACTCTACATCTGCTTTGTTGTAAATTGTTCTGTGTTGCCACATTGGAGTCTGGCATGGTGTGGCAGGGGGCCAATGAGGAAGAGTGGTGATGAAGGCCGTCATGCTGTATTGCCCTGGAGTCTAAGAGTTTTACAGTAGTAAACCTGGTTTGACTGTGGTAATTATAGAGGACAGAGTATAATGTAACTATAGCTCAGCTCTCTCTGCCAGCTGCCCTCTGGCCATACGCACTTTTACCCACAGTTGCGTATAAATGCATACATCCGCAGACTACCACTTCCATACAGCATGTAGTCGTCGATCATAATTTATATACCGAACAGCTGCATGCGTGCGTGTTTTTGCACGTGTGTCTGCCAGGTGGTCGGGAGCACTGGCAGGTGTTTGCTCTCTTGCTGGCAAATGCATCTGGATTGTGCCACAGCTGTGCATGTGTGCATGTCTGTGTGTGTGGTTCTGCACCTGGACACAGCTGGAGTGTGTGGTAGCACAGTAGCTAATAGCAGACCTATTTCCTTGCCAGATATTTAACATGTAACTTATGCTCTTAGCTGACTGGTTGTTATTCATTAAGTGCTACTCATTAGTCTTGCTCTTTTGGACCTCCCAAGTGCTGCTGAAGGTCTTTGTGAATGTGGTTCTTCCTTCTCCTCATTTCCCTCTTCGTTTCACTTTGCTCTTGCATCCTCCTGCTGCCTTCCTGTTTGTCATGTTTTCTGCTGGTTATACTAATGGGGTGAAAAGAAGGAAGATTTGCTCTCACCCTGCTGTCAGGACAACTGGAGATGTCAGCTGGAGCCAATATAGCCCCCCCCCCCCGTAGTGGACTAAATATACTCCACAACCTCTTGCCCTACACTCAGCACACAGACAACCACTGGCTCCGACCAGCCGCTAGATAGCCTCGCCCTCTTTCTGTCAGCCAACCAGAGCAGAGATAATGATTAGCATTACTGGTGATCTTCTGGGAGCTTATTTTGGCTGAAGAAGACATTCCCTCCTTAAATTACTCCCTCCTCCCATCAGCATCCCCAAGTCCTGGCCCTGACCACCACCCCCAACCCCCACACATGCCGTCCAACCACCTGGTCTCTCACATACTCAGCTTGTCCTGCCAGCTCCAGGACAGCTGGGGAGAAGGAGACGGAGAGGGAGGTTTAGACTGAGCCTCCCATGAGGCTAGAGACTGATACGTCTGGAAGAATGCAGTACACAGACTACCCGGTAGCTCTGACACATTTAAAGTGTTTTCACATCTAGTGCCTGTTAAACGAACCAAACTCAGTCCTCTTAAAGTAGACTTAAAAGGGGACCAACAGACAAGGGACACAGTTCATTTGTGTTCACATTGTGAGTTCATTTGAAAGAGGACTCAGTTCTGTTTCTGGTCCAGTTCAGCTCTGATGGGACCTCAGTCTTCTCTCTGTTCACACTATAATCACTGCTGGTCAGTGCTTTTCCCTTCAATGACATTTTTAGGGCTGGCACAGGCGCTACCACACAGGATACTGTCCAGTTCATCGTAAAAGGGGCATGTGTCTCTGTGAAAACATCTCCTTCAACAACTGTATTTATTCAAGTTAACTGCCAAAAACTACATTTTGATAAACATGATAACAAATTAATTTTAATAACTTTTTGAGCTTGAACACATCATAACATAACTTAAAGGATCCTCTGGACATTAGCTGTTAGTTCTGCTATTTAGCCATGCAGGATTGTGCTGCCCACTGGCCACCATCCATTACAGCAAGCCTAAAGGGCTAAAATGCAAAGGGAAAGGGTAAAGTGAACCTGGAGCACATTGTGTTCACAATGTACAGGTTAAGTGAACCTCAACGTGGACTTAAAGCGAACCAAACCCAGACCTCCTCAGGAGGATTATGTGGCCTGTGCTAAAAGTATATTTTCAGGTTGGCCAGAGTGACCACATAAGAAGAAGAAGAAGAAGAAGATAGTCCTTTATTAGTCCCACGAGGGAAAATTCAATTTTTTTCACTCTGTTGTTAACTTATACACAGTACATGCAGACCCGAAAACACATGCACAAACATGCAACAATGGAGAGATGTCAGAGTGAGGGGGTTGCTCCTGACAAGCGCCCCGAGCAGTTGGGGGTTTGGTGCCTTGCTCAGGGGCACCTCGGCAGTGCCCAAGAGGTAAACTGGCACCTCTCCAGCTACCAGTTCACACTCAGTTCTTGGTCCATGGCGGGACTTGAACCGGTGACCCTCCGGTTCCCAAGCCAACTCCCTACAGACTGAGCTACTGCCGCCCCCAATAGTAATGATGGTGTCACTTATGAAATACATTGATTTCTTTCACATACTTTATACTGTAATTGTTAGGGATTACACGCTTGAAAACCTGGTAGCAGTTTTCTCTGTGTAAATGGCATACTTGAGGTTAACATTTGATAAAGCCCTAGTCTGAGTCATGATCCAGTTTGTAATCCAGAGCTACATGCAAACAAAGAGAGACTACTCAGTGGTAGCTAAACATTAGCCAGGTGTTATATAGCCTTCAATAGAGATGTTCTCACTGGCCAGTCCATCAGTGGACACACACATAAACATGAGCACAAATGCATGAGCACACACAAACACACAGATATAGTCAGGAGTTACAGGGACTTTGTAAATAGTTTCCATTGGTGAGAGTCTCCCGCATTGACATGACCATCCGATGAGTCAGACATAAGCTGATACAGTTTCTCCATCTGTGACCGATAGATACCACAGATACTTCCCGAAGGCCTGTCATTATTTATTTGTTACTTTTTGCCTGCGATCCCTTTGAAGTATGCCATTTGCACTGATGAAATGTTATTAATATAGATTTCATGCGGCTGTTTCCCACTGCTGATTATGACTTATTGAAAGCATGCATAACCTAATCCGAGGCTATGAGGCTAGTAGTATGCTAACACATGACCTGCCAGCTTGGTCAGTGGCATTTCCCACGTGGTCAGGAGTTGTGTGCAATGTGGACCGATGGGCTAGTCACGGTTAATGTGCAGAGCGCAGCCTCAAGGCCACAGTGAAGTAGCCAGAGTGGTAAGCCACCAGAGGAGACTTAACCTGTTGCAAATGATCTCCAGGCTCTTTGGGGGTACAGCTGCACAGTTACTGACTGTACACAATGATAACATGGTGTTATCCTTTACCATGAACATTACAGAGAGAGAAGAATGAGATGTTAAGAGAGCCCAGGTTATAAAATGCTTAGGTTATTATGAAAGTCCACAGAGGCAGAGGGGCTCTGGATGTTTTTATGTTCTTCTCTTCTACAGGGGGCTATAAAAATAGCACTTGGCATGAGTTAGGTGCCAAAGGTCGTCTCCTCCCTCCCATTTTTTCCTCTTTCTTCTTCTCACTGCCTCTGTCTTCTGTCCATCTCTCTCGCTCTCTCCCCTGTCCCCCCATCACCTCAACCCCCTCCCTCCTTCTTTTTCCCCTTTCTCCCCTGTTTTTCTCTCTCTTCTCCCCCCTCCTCTTCATCTTTCCCTGTGGTATTAGCGGGGCCACATGTTGCTGGCCTCTCCTGGTGGTGTGAGCCCCATGGCAGGCCCTGGCTCCAGGCTGACGCGTAGCTCGGTGTGTGCGTCTGTCTGTGTGTGTGGATGAGAGAGAGACTCTAATGTGAGCCTGCATGCCTAAGAGTGAGCATGTGTGTGTGTGTGTGTGTGTGTGTGTGTGAGGCCACTAACACAGTAACCTG
This sequence comes from Pterois miles, assembly GCA_947000775.1. Classification (NCBI taxonomy): domain Eukaryota; kingdom Metazoa; phylum Chordata; class Actinopteri; order Perciformes; family Scorpaenidae; genus Pterois; species Pterois miles. The sequence goes on from CAMQGK010000463.1 coordinate 4,107,376, forward strand.
ATAGTGGTGCGGCTGAGTAGTACAGAGCGGAGCAGTGCTGTGATTTATCCCGCGGGCCCAGCAGATGGCTGCAACAGGAGTTTGTTTAAGTTTGCTTCAGAGCCGGGCAAGCAGCCAGGAGCATAGAGAGGGCCTGCCAGAAAAATGTTCACTGACTCTGGATGCCTAACCACACTACTCCCCCTCTCCTCTCCCTTCTGCCTCCCCCTAACCCCTCACAAACCCCTCAGTCCAACACATACACACACACATAGACCCACACACATGCTCTTGCAGACTTTCTGTCGCTACTCTCCTTTTACCCCTCTCTAATTTCTTTCTTTCCTCCCATCTGCTTCACACACATGCTTACATGCATATGCACACTCACATGCACGTATACACACACACTGGTTTGTGCATGCTTCTCTATTCTGTTGGCAACAGCCTTAGTGCAGACATGATCTCACACCTTAGGAGGGGGCATTGAAGACTGAGGAGGTGTCCATTCTGGTGGGGGTCTTCTGAACAAAACCATATGACCAACACTTTGCCTCTCACAGTGGAAAAGAGAAGCATCCCTGCCGCTTAAACACATGCAAAAGATCACATGCACCGCTATGTGCACACGAAGCAGATGATTTCTGGTTTTGATGTCTGTGCATCTCCTTTTCCTCCCTCGCGCTGATTCAGTTTCTTCATGTGTGTTTGTGAAGGTGATGACAATTCCTATCACATCACCTCAGGTCACCCAGGTGATAACTCTTGACCTCCCTTTCCTCATATCAGCCTCGCTCTGTATAACTTATCTCTCTCTGTGGTCCGTTCCTGGTCTTTTCCTTTTTCCACATTCAGTATATTCCTCTTCTGGACACAGAGTTCAACAACAAAAAAATCAAGGTCACTAGGTTGGGAAAGGTTCTTTATCAGTATATTGTCTGGTACAGAAGTTTGACAAGCTGCTTGAACTTTGAATCTATGTACTGACCTTTCAGATTCTGCTTATTTTAGGGCTGCAACTAACAATTATTTTCACTGTCAACTACTCTGTCGCTTATCTTCTAGATTAATCAATTTGTTGTTTGGTCTATAAAAGGTCAGGAAACGGTGAAAAATGTTCATCAGTTTTTCCCAAAGCCCAAGAGGATGTCTTCAATTGTCTTGTTTTATCCACCACTCAAATATATTCAGTTTATTGTCATAGAGGAGTAAAGAAACCAGAAAATATTCGTATTTAAGAAGCTGGAATCAGAGAAGTTAGACTTATTTTTTTCTTAAAAATTTACTCACAACGATTAATCGATTATCAATTAATCAATTAATTGTTGCAGATCTACATACATACAGTACATACTGTGTGTAGAATGTCTTGTACTTTCTGATTAACATGAGTCTACCAGGGGAAAATCTATAAAAGATATAAAAGTTATTAAAGATCAGCTGTGAGGCCACATGACCCGAGGGGTATATGAATCAGTTCCCAGATCTCAATATTTTATTCATTTGGGATTCTTAAAGGTTGCCGCAGGCTGTGACAGATTTCGGTCAGGGATAAAAGGGTTTGCGTGTGTATAGATGTATGTGTGTACTCTATAGCGAAAGAGTTTGTGGTGTTTATGTTTTTGTGACTGTACGCATGTGTCACAGCATGACGAATTCTTCATTCAAACATTATTCTGAACCTCAACAAAAGCATGCACATCCATGCACACATGGTCCTTATTCTCTTATTTTTTTCCTCTTAATTGATAAAAAACATCTTTCATTTCATGTTTTTTATATCTCCGTACTCCTCTCTGTGGACCTCAGACAAAGCTTGGAAAAAGGCGCTCCCTCACCCCTCCCTTAGTTTTGCTCAATTCCTGGATGCCATGGGATCATAATTATGTTATTTGATCCCATAGACACTCAACAATTGAGCCAAGATATATTGCTGTTTGACATAACTTCACTACACCAAATACATAAAAAGGTCTGTCCTTTGGCATTTATTAATATCTGACTGGGAAAATGAGAAAAACAGTAAATTTCCCTCAAAACGCAATTCAAAACTCAACAAAACAACTTGCACACATTGCTATCCTATGTGATCTTTTTTTGATAACTGATTTAAATAACGAATGTAAGGGGCCATACACATGCCATTACTAAGCAACCAAAACCTGTGTGCTGCGATGATGATGATGATGATGATGATGATGATGATGTTGTGGTCATTTAGTCAGCCTCACTAATTAAAGTAAACACAATCAAAACAAAGATAAATGCATTTCCAGCATCGTAAATCCCTCACAGTAGCTTTACACTATCTCTGTGTCTGTCTGGCTGACCTTTCAACCAGATGTTGTGCCATCCTCAGGCAGAAAGAGTGAAGCAAATACTCAGTGGGACAGATCATAAAGCTCTGGGTAGCCCTACACTAAAAGGATCAGCTTTTGCTTTAGCTTTTTGCTTGGTAACAACTGTGTGCTGCAACGCCTTCGCTCTCGCATTTGAGCGTGTCTGTCACGAGTCCACATTGACAGCAGTGAATTTAAGCGTGCAAAAGTCACAGCATGTGTACGGCCCCCAGTATTATTTCACTTCCATTCACTGAACCCCCCCTGTAACTGTTTGGAGCCTCCCCGGAGAGACCCACCTTCCACTTTAAAAACCTCTGATTTAGATGATTTCTAACCACCAGTTCACCCATCTTTACATCCACTCTTTCTCTCACGATCATGTTTATTTGATGACTTGCTGCTTTAGTTTCTCTGTTTCTCTCTTTTCTCTCTTCTCACCCTGTCTCCTAACATCTGTCCAGTGTCATCAGTGGATTTTCTCCTTCGGAGACAGTGACTCGACTAGGCAGTCGGTAACACTGATAATATCGTACGAGAAAGCATGAAGAAGGTCACTAATATGGAGTGAAGCCAAGCAGCCACTAAACCCATACATAAACTATGGAGTGACAGGACATCTTTGTGCTTGTGTATATGTATGAGTAATGTGTGTATGTATGAGTAATGTGTGTATGTATGTATGTGTGACTAATAGGGCCATTGTGCTTTGGCACAGATCCTTATTTTCTGTAAAGCAACATCAGTCATTCCTGCTGCCCGTCTTGCCTTCAAGTCACAGACACACAGCTGAATGTTGTCTGTGTTGTGTAAGCCTGTAATAGGTTGTTGAGTATAAGAGAAGTATGTTTGAGTTCCTGGAGCAATCAGCCGCTTACAGAACATGAATCAGCTTTCTTGAATTTAATGTTTTTTGCATGTGTTGGTGAACAGATAAATAGAAGTGTGAAGGGCGATTAAGTGGTCCCGATAATACAGTGGTGCTTGTGGTCTTCTTAGTGTAGCCTATGATAATATCTAAGACTGAATAATTTGTCTCCCAGATGAAAAATGAAATGATGCTTTGAATATTGGTAGTTGACTTGTGACAGTACAAAGCAACTGTTTATTTTAAGCAACAGCATAATACCCATCTCAAAGCAACTACACTGTGTGACTTCTATTAAACTGAAACTGAAAAACAATAGATTTAACTTTTTGGAGTATAGACAACTATAGTATGCTACCTTTGTGCTGGTTCAGGGGCTAGCTCAGTTCATTAACAGCAAGTACTATCATAATCTACACTTTTTATTCCTGTGATGTGTAGATAAACCTTTCAGTGTGACACCCCTCTCTGCTACCGCACGCATGTGTTTTTGAAAACCACTTCAAATGCAGACAAGCAACACATCAAACAGAAAGGACGAAAAGAGGAGATGGGTAAAGGAGAGGGAATTCTTTATTAAGCTTCGTATCCGCCTGCAGCGCTACTCCTTGATAGCCTTGGAGGAGAGGAAGTGAGTGGGTCACAGGTCAGGTAGCTTAGCAGCCCACTAATGAATATTTATCTGTCAAGGTTACACTCCGTTGACACAGATGTGCTTGTTCCAGACTTATTACCTTACCTAAGTGTGCTTATGTCCACTCATTACCTTTATATGCTATTCTGCATACTGTATTATAATGAAAACTGGGGCTGTAGCCAGGGTATAAGGATACTCCCCTTCACTGTCACTAACACAATTTGAACAGAAATCAAAGCAGGTTTCTAAAAACTATTGATAACTTGGATTTTTTAGATTTTATTAATTCAGTTAACTTTATTGTTATACTAATGTAATAAACTGCCTACACGTTTATATTTTCCATTGTTTGAAAATGGTGTTTCAAAGCCATTTCCACAATACAATGAATAAAATGTGCAGAAGTCATTTAAACTCCCTCTAGGTTGCTGACCACATAAATTAATAAAATACAGCAGACATGACTTCAGTGTTCTGTTAGCTTCTATAGCTATGATTAAAATATGTAAAATATGCATTGCCTTTTTAATTTTCAATGTAATATATAATCATATTAATGTATCTAAAGTATTTAGCCACTGACTGCTTACTAATTCAACTCGCAGTTGTGAGTGTAGGTACTTTTTTGTTTGCATATAATCATCATTGCTTTATGAACTGATATCCAAGGGATTTTTGATGCTTATTTCAGTGGAAATTAAAGGCACTCTATGAATTGTAATAGAATAGCTTGAAAAATAAATCACTCATTGTCCAGTTCATTGAATTTGCACCAAGGTGTCTCTCCATTAAAGTCCCCCTCCAGCCAGTGTTACCATCTGTTTTTTGGTATACGTTCTGTCTCAAACAGAGAATGGGGGTGTTGTTAATAGTCAGATGCAATCTATCACCATGGCAACCATATTGCGTTGTTTTTCAGCCCAGTTTAGGTGAAACCAGTGAATGTAGTGTTTATCAGCCTGCAAATGGTACAAGAATTAATGTAACATGCCGACTCTCTTCTCGCTCTCTTCTTCACCGTCTCCTCCTGGTGAGGCTGCTGCTCCACCAAGCAGCCGCACCGCCACCGGTCACAGCTCACGGGAGGACAGATAGACATGTTGCCAAGGTCCAAAGTTGTGTGCTCCCATCGTCCGAACCTGTTAGAGGCCCACAAACCTCTGGTTTTGGCTGCTTTCTGTATCTGTACAGTAAAGAAGCGTGCGAGTGAGAGAGACAGTGTATTGCATTAATTCTGCTGGTGGGATTTTGTGTAATGCACTGTGTTGACTTGCACCCGTTCACCACACACACATGCAATGGTAAAAATAATCGCACTAAGGTGAAGGAAAATAAAATGAAAACCCTCACTTAGCTAATGCAACAAGTATGGCTGGTTAACTACACCTATCTAGCTAACTAACTGGAAAGACAAACTGACAGACAGACAGATTTATCACAGTCAAACGAGCATGAGTCTGCCTGCACAAGCTCGGAGGATGACCTCCGACCTGCAGCTTCTACTATAGTCATATGTCATCTTCCCATTTTACCAACAATCTTCTTTTTTTCACTTTGAGCACAAAATGAAGTTATTTGGCAAAAAAAGCAAACAACAAACAGTGCGGCTTATCAGCTTAGTCAGGAAATGGCTCAAATAAATATCAGATATCATAGAAATATCACAATACACAGGAGGGGTGCTTTAACCCCCATGAAATGAAACCATCTGAACTCAGACCTCTAATTGTAATACCAGTCTGACATTGTATCCTTTTATAAGCCCATTACTTTGTGCTGTTGTTAAATTTCATGACTAGAGCTGTGAGATTCATCAGCAGTCCCAACGGAAGTCTTTTGCCATGCATGTTTTTGTAACTAAAATAATCTTGTGTCATCTTTGATCTCCCATCCAGCGTGGCTCAAATCCAGTCCACTGCAGATCGATGAATACAGTGTGACAGCAGGCTAAAGCATGCGGGTCTGTGGAGGGAATAACATTCATAAGATCTTATTACCCATGTCCTCACTGTCCTGTGTGTGTGTGAGAACACTGTGTGTCTGGTCCAGGCCAGATGGGGTTTTTGCGAGCCGATTGTTGTCCACCTGTTGGTTCGCCTGAGGAGAGCGGTAAGCACAGCAATTTCTGCAAACCAGAGCCTCAGACAGACTGACGCTGGCCGAGGAGTGATCAGATGCTGTTTGACTTCCACTCAATAGGGAACATGTGTCCTCAGTGTTGGACTGATAGCAGGCGTTGGACGGGCTCCCTCGCTGCACAGCTCCACAGGTGTCAGAGTTGTTCAGGGTTGTGTGCATAAGCCTGTGATTGTGTGAGAAAGACAGACAGCTTTTATGTTGGTGTGCACACACGTGAGAGTGTTTTGAGCACTGAAGCATCTTGAGTGTGAGTGTCTGTCTGTGTAGATCAAAGCTGTCTTTCTCTGTTGTTTTGCAGTTTTTGGCTGAGTCGGTGTGTGTGTGTGGAGTCTGAGCTGCTTTTATGGAGTGTTGCTGAGTCGGTCAGTGGCCTGAGCCTACATGCACGGCTGTGGTCCTGTTGGATCTCTGTGATAGGCTGTTAAAGCTGACTGACAGCGCTGCTTTACAAGCTGCTATACATCAACTCGTAGACCTGCTGCAACCGTGGGAACACAGACACATTTGTGCTTGAGTATATGTGTGTGTGGCAGAGTCAGCGAGTGGTGGGGGTCAGTGTGGAGCAGAAAAGGGTCTGCTGCTGAACGATAAGGACTGCTGACCTTGTAACCTCGAGCTTGCTGTGATGAGGTCATCTCAAATTACACCTAGCCAAATGTTCCTTGTCTGGCAGCATTAAAACAGGAAGGTCTAACCTCTGGAGCAGGAAGCTTTTCTAACCCAGTGATGGATGATGCTCTTCTGTCCAAGCTTATGTTCAACAAATGAACAAACTCTCATGGGCACACAGTGTTATCAGAGGCTAAATCATGATATTGCACTATCACAGTGGTAGGAAAATATACCCAAAATTGGAAAAACTTTTTTGCAAGATCATAAATCTGCATTATGAGGTACTTTCTGTTTTATAGGGGTTTATAGAAAGCAAAGATGATACAGTGCACACCAGCATGGAGTAGAGGAAAAGACTACCGGTACATGCCAATTGTCTACAGTAAAGGTAAAATGTCACGACAGACCGTACTGGTGCCAGTGTATCTTGCTTGTATATTACTTAATTGCTTGACCTGTACCATATAATACTGCAATATTGATTATTTGTCTCACCACTGATCTAGTACACCAGCCTTAAATGGTGATATCACTTGTTTTGTGATGTGTTACCTGGAAGCTACATAATAATCCAACTAAACTGGAACTACAGTACATTTGTGTAAATTTGTGCACTACAAAAGCTGAGAGATGTGGTGACTAGAGCTGGGTGATATGGAAACATCGTCTATCATGATAAAGGCCATTTCATATCTCAATAACAATATATATCAAGATATAGGATCCTTTTTGTAATGGAAAAGTTAAATAATCTATATGAAATAACCACACAATAAAGCCTATTTTTGTTTAGAGAGCACAAGTCCCGCCCCTTTCTGGTGGACCCCATGGGACCACGGACGGTTGTCAACGGCGAGAAACAATTACCTTTTTGATCCAGTTTGAATTGCGCCATTAATCACACATATGATTTTTGTCAAATTAAAACATCATTTTGCAAGTCAAGAAAGTCACAGTCGTTAACCTGTTGAAGTAACATACTGTGAAAATTCATAATTAGAGAGACTACTACCAAAAGTTGCATAAGTGACGTCCCTCTCTCTGAAGTTACGATGCCTATGTGTTTCGTACTGGGATGAATCACACGAGCAATGGGTCTGATCAGTCTTTCAGCTGATAAAAACAACAGGAGTCGCTGGATAAAATGCATCAAGTAAGTAAGTTAGCTAGTGCTAGCTAGCTGACAAGTTTTGGTGATGTATGTTGTGTGAGACGAGAGATGTAGTTCACTAAGTGGTTTCACACAAAACTGAATGATGCTGCGACTGTGACTTTCTCGACTTGCAAAATTATGTGTCAAATTGACAAATATCATATGTGTGATTGATGGCGTAATATTTGTCAGTATTCCTCTCCATTAACTCCTATTCATATTTTTTCCAAAATAATGTCCCATGGGGTCCACCGGATGGGGCGTGACTTTGCCTCTCTATGCTCCTATGTGAATTAAATACTTGACAAATGAAAAATGCTGATTATTTTTTCATTTTAAGAACTTGAGTGCAAAATGAATAAAAGTTTTTTAGTGAAATTATAGAGACAAAAGAAATAAAATAGCCCCAGCCTATATCACGATAGAAACTATTTAAAAAATATATATGATAGACATTTTTATATTGTTTTGATATAATATATATACAGTATATTGTCATATTGCCCAGCCCTAGTGGTAGCTGTCGCTCAGTTGGAAGATCAGGTTAGCTATTAATTGTAGGATGATTTGATTCTTTGTTCCACACGTCAAAATGCCCTCAGCCCAAACGCTGACTTCCTAAATCGTTTCCCAGATATAAGTTTTTTCAAATGTGTAATTCATCCTTTTCTACATTTCCCATTACCCGTTAATGTGTGTAAACATTGTCTGTGTGTGTGAGTAGGAGGTATGGGTGAGAGCCAGGGCCATGTGTATGCAGTAGCAGTGTGTGTGTGTGTCTGTGTGTCTGTGTGTGTGTGTCTGTGTCTGTGTGTGTGTGTGTGTGGTATCGCATGGCCTAGCCTTGAGGTAAATATTTGAGGACTGCAGGCACCATTAGGAGAGGGTCTGTCTTGGATGGGCTGATTTTGTGTGAGGCCAAGTATGACGTCAACTTTACCTCAGAGGATCACAGAGAGAGTGTGTGTGTTTGTGTGTGTGGTACAGTGAGTGTGTCTGCAGTTAGTATGCACACAATAGCTAAATATTTTCCTGCATTCAGAATAGATTTAAATGAACGACTGATCTTTGACGTGAGTTGTTTGTGTGTGTCCCTAAGTTTAATTACCCAGCACTTTGCTTGTTCCATCCCCTTAATCACATTTCCTCCTCTGTTTCCTGTGGCACCTGATTTCTGCATCGTTGTGTTTCAAATACTGGTAGATTCAGTGACAGCATTAAAAAGTTATTTCAACTATTATTTAGTTGCTGTTGGATCTCTTGCTCTCAACAATATTATTGGACAATTACACAAGTTTGAACGCCAGACAATGTTTGGACTAGCCTGACAATGACTTTCTTTTTGTACCCGATAAGCTGCCAAGAGTCCTCACTCTCACTCTGGATCTCTCTATCTTTGTCTTCCTCAGTCTCTCCCTCCTTCATTCTCATTCTCAACTCTAAATCTTCCCCTCCTCCTCATTCCTCACCTCCTCTGTCTCCTTTTTAGCACAGATCAAGCCAATCTTTTCTGGCGCCAATGCCACATCTCTGTTTTCCCCTCTGGAGGAGTCAGATTTATTGGTCCAATGTTTATTTTTATAACTAATTTTAGTTTTTTCCTTTCTTGTGTATTAACATGAGCAGAGTGTTTTTTTTTTTTTTTCAAGGTAGTCAGTGGTGTGGACTACATAGCAGGCGAACTGGGTGCTAAGCGTGTGTTTATACTTGTGTGTATGTGTTTGCACTTGCATGTTCGTGGGTGTGTGCATGTCAGTGCGCGATCCAAGCACAGATGTTCTCAAAGGCTCCGGTTTTTAGCCAGTAGTTCTCCCTCTCCCCTTGCAGAAAAAGGGAAGTGTCTAATAAAAGGCGGGTGTATGAGACGCAGTGAGTAACACACGCATTGAAAGAGAGAGAAAGAGTCTGCCTCCCTCGATCTCTCTGAGCTTGTGTGAGAGAGCGAGCGAGCAAACGAGTGAGTGAGAGAGCGAGGCAGGAAGCAGGGAGGGAGGCTGTGCCAAGCTGGAGCTGAATTCCTGCCAAGAGTCTACTTGTTTGCTCGTCTGGCTGGAGCCAGAGGCTGACCTTATTAGCTAGGAGGGCAGCCGTCTTATTAAAACACATCTGGCGCTCAGGGAGCCCAAATAGTCCTCATATTGTCTTCCTGCTTGCTCCTGACCTTGCGTTACCTAGCAGGAATGCTGACAAGGGCTTCACGCATCTGTTGAGAGTTTCACCAGGGTCTTTCTCCCCCTCCTTCCCTCCCTCCTCCCCTCCTTTCCACCCTCGCTGTCTTTGCTGGCGCCTGCACGGTAGCTCTGTGGGACCTGTTTTTCTTCCCCCCCCTTTTTCCTTTTCCCTCCCACCCTTTTCCAAACACCACCCCTCAACACCGCCACCACTTTTCGATGTAGCGTCCCGGTACCCCCCATGAAGAGACGTTTTTTTACCCCCTGTGCCAGGTTGCTCTGTAGATACAATTATTCCTGTGTTTATTTCTTTTATGAGGGGCTATAACCTGGTCCTGTTTAAATAGCTCTTTGCTGGTTATTTTAAAGTGTGAATGGTGCCGCGTTCTGGGGCTAGTCCTTATTGTTTCTTTGGAGAGGGGCGCTTTTTTATATGCACAGTTTCTTACGAGAGAGGAGCTGTAGGTAGACACACAGAGGCTCAAGCTTTTACTGTACAGGAACCAGATCCCAGCAGGCTTCACAATTCAGTCGCTTGGTGTTTGTGTGCTGCATTTACTTTGTGCACAATGCAAAGAAAGACTTTTTGTTGAAGGCCTCCTCCCATGTAGAACATTTTAAGTCAAAGCAATATCTTGTCTGTGTCAGATGTTCATCCTGAGCGCTCTGCCTCACTGATCCCTGCAGTAGAGGTCTAGATGGACCGCTGCTCACTGGCCTGTAAACAACACTATCATTACCAGACTTAACACCTGTAAGTACCTGTAAGCTGCTGCAGATAAAACTGAAGTGGTCTGCTTGACACACCACTGTTACAGTCACTGATTTTTCTCTTCCATGCCTGTAGTAGTTTACCTCATTTTCCAGTATGAATTCACTTTGACTTGACTTACTTTGCAACATGCTCAGTTTGTGCCTGCACTGGTAACTGTTCCTGCTGGTGTGTACCCTTTGACCCCTAAGGATCCTCTGGTTTCAGTGTGGTTTTGTACTTCAACTCTAACCTTAGATGCCCTCCTGACCCGGGCCCCTTTAATACACATCAGACCCCACAAAAGCCCACCAGGTCACCTGGTCCTGTTACAACCTCGCTCCCTGAGCCTCATGTATTCTCCGTTAGTCTCCTCTCCTCAGAGACGAGATGGAGAAAAATTTGGATGTGAAAATGAGAGAGACAAGGAGGTGAAGGTCAGCGTGTTGATTTCTCCTCTCTGGTGGTTGTGAAATTGTTGGAGATTACAACCTTTAAATAGAAGAAGATATCGGTTTCTATGAGCAAACTGTGTGTTAGCAGTGACAGAATCACAGCTTATATATGCTGTTGTGCTGAACATCTGTTTGGTGATTGAGTCTGGACTCACTCAGCTCACTCATAACATCACTCATTCCCTTCCTCTCTCTTCTCTCTCCATCCTCTGGCTACTCTGGACAGCTTGCCTTTCTTTTTCATCTGTCTGGCGTGTGTGTGCAACGTTATACAGCTTTAGTGTGGTTCTGCTCAGCCTCCACACCCTACAGCTCTGTGCATGTCTTCACTTTTCTCCGACTGACTCTCTCTTTCCCAGTGTAACATCACAGCGAGTGATGTGTCATTTGTAAATGTACGTACGTTCCCTCCAGTGATTCACATCTTACAGTCCGTCTTAATCTTCTCTGCCTTCTTTTTGCTCCACCAAGTGCCACTATGACTCACTTTTTTTTTTTTTTTTTTTTTGCTGGATGTGTGTGTGTGTTTTTGTCTGATCTCTGATGCAGAACAGAGCACCATTGGGGATCTGCGTTTAGTTTACACACACACACGCACCCTTACACAAACACACACACATGCACACACACACAAGCATATGCACTGCTTTTCAACCTCAATTCACTCATGATCTGCAAAAGCTCTGTCATCAACCGGATGCTCTGCTCTGATTGGCTGCCAGCACTTTTTGTGTTACAAACATCACTGCTGAAAACTGCAACGCGGCGAGGAATTCGCTGTAGCCGGGGATTGACACACACACACACACACACACGCACACACACACACACACACACAGAAGTGAACATGACCTGTGAAGAAAGGGGCGAGCAACACACACACACACACACAGGGCACATAGGATAGAAAGCACTATGTTGTGTCACCATCAAGTGTAGCTGGTAAAGCGATTAGGGCTCTTGACCAGGTCTGACCACCAACTCTTTCATCCCCCTTTTTAACACACGCACACACAGCCCAAGGCCTCTGGTAAAAGCTTTATTTTATATGCTCCCGGGCTGTTAGTGAACTTTATTGCCTCCAGTTTTTTTTACACTCATATCAGCTGCTGTGTTTGTTCTGTGCATGTGTATAGCCTCATATACTGTAGTATATGCACCATGCATAACCAGACCCCTGAAGATGAGAGAGCTGACCGGACAGACCATGCATCCTCTGGGGAGATTCCAGACATTCCTCTACTTCCCTGCCCACGACAGAGAGACTCATTCCCCAAGGCTCCTCACAGCTCTGCCTCGTCACACACACACACACACACACACAAAGAAATCCTCTTGCTTGTTTCAGGGGGTACTGTTGCAGCCTCAAGATCCATTTACCGAAACGGCTAATCTAAACAAGCAAAGTAAGATCAATGCCCTATTCACTGAGCGGTGCAGTGGGCTGCATGTGTGTATGTCTGTAATGGGGTGGGTGGTAAAGCGGGGTCTTCCTCCCTTCATTGATACAATAAATAACAGAGCTTCCTTCCTCTGCTCTCTGACTCTTCCTGTTGTCCTCCTGGTGGAGGGCGGAAAAGACATGCCACTTCCACTCACTCTCTGTCTCTTTTGTTTTGCTTTTTTTGTGTGTGTTTCACTTTATCTGTGAAAATCTATATCAGTGTTGCAGCCAAAGCACGTAGAGGTAAAACTCTGAAAAAAATAAAATAAAATAAAATAATCTATTTTGTATCTATCATACACTTTTTATAAGCATATTCATGCAGGCTGAGGTGGTAGTTGTGTTAACTGCAAACTGATTATACCTGTATGGTTTTACAGGGCGTGTGTTCGTGTGTGTGTGTGCTGTGCGTGTGTGTGTGGCGGCCAGGTCCTCAGCATGGGAACAGCTGTTCGGAGCAGCGCCGGCCACACACACATGGGTCTGATTAGCACTTGGTGACTCCCTCCCTTCCTCTCTCCTGCCCTCCCCGCTCACCTCCCTCCCTTTTCAGTGGGGGCCGCGGCATGCTGGCGGCACCAATAATTTTAATGCCTAGTCTGAGTCTGCCAGGAGCACAGGCATGCGTGTGCACACACACACACACACACACACACACACACACACACACACACACACACACACACACACACACACACACACACACACACACACACACACACTGCACACAGACACACAGTCTTGCCAAGAGAGGTAGCACAAAGCTCTCATGCTTTGATCTGCTCTTTTCCTTTTTCCTTCCCCTCCTTGCTCTCTTTCTCTCTCTGTTTACCCCTGACCTTCTCCTCTCCCTCCTCCTCTTCCTCACCCCCTGCTCCACCACAGATGTTCTACCTTAACAAGTTCAGAGTTTACGTGCGGGGGTCCTCATGTCCTGTACTGCTGTACACTAATCCCCTTGTAAATGTTATATATGGCTGTTGCCTCTTTTTTCTCCCTCTCCTTGCTCGTCTGTCTTTTGGCAGATCAGTCTCTTTGTCTTAATGGAGCAATTTAATGACTTCATGGGGCTGTAGCGATATAGACAAATGTTAAATTGTGTAACTATGTATCTAGCCGTCTATCCATCTATCTTTCTATCTTTTATCAGAGCAAACATTTCTCTCTGTCGTCTCTGATGCTGCAGTCCAGGAGGAAATGTCTTTCTGAGGCAGATTTCACGTGGAACTGATAACAGGAGTGGATGTAATAGCTCGCAGAGGGAGATAAGTGTGTGAGAATAAGAAAGAGGGGGACAGTTAGGGGGTACAGAAGGAGAGAGAGAGGAAAGGCTGTGAGAAAGGTTGAAGAGTAAAATTGGAGTACAGGAGGTGGGAGAAGAGGAGGAGGAGGAGGAGGTGAGAGAAGATGGTAGATGGTCAGAAAAGAGCAAAGAAGCAGTTACAGCATATGGGACAAAAAGATCACATGCAAGGGAGAGCAAATGGGAGAAAGAAGAAAGTGCCCACCATGACTCACCAATGTGGCTCCACTTACTGCATAGTCCCAGTTTGCTTGGAAAGAAAAAGTGTGCGTTCTGTGTGATCGATCAGACAAAAGCAAGACCGTGACATTAAACTTTAAGTAGGGTGAACTGAGTGTCAAGTGCCATAGTTGGGTTGTAAATTCTAATCTACATTACATATATTGTTTATGTACTATATGGGTACAATCTGCATTCAAACCAGACTGTTTTATTTGTGCAGTAGAATGAATTATTTAGGTTATGCAACTGCAAAGAAGAACAAAATATATCTATACACAACATGTAGTGCATAACCTTTCTAAGAAGATGGATATATACAGTATAGAGAACATCATGTGCAAATGTCAGTAGACCCTTGCAAGAGCAGAATGAACAAGTATGCAAATTTAGAGTGAGGGAAGATTGTCTACTTTATAATCAATCAGGGATGGTGTCATTCCCTGGGATGGATAAAAAAAATAAAATGCTAAAATAGGTCGCCAGTTGTTAATATACCTGGGCAGCCCATCCAAGTAAAGTCTATGTGTGGGAAACACTGATAGGTAATAATGTAAAATAACTACATTCACAGAGCACAGTGAATTTAAATTAATGGTTAAGTAAATGTGACATCAGTCTATGTCCCCAGTACTGGGTTTTGACAAGCCATTGTGATTTTTGATGCTATTATACCACATTTTATAGTTTCTTCCTTTCTGTCAGTCTCTCCATCTGTGTCTCTTTCCCTGTCTCTGCACTGTATCCAGTTAGAAGATAGATTGGGACCTTGTGGCCGACTGCAGAGATCAAAACCACCAGCATCTGCCGTCACTATTCTATTTTTTCCAAGTGACTGCAGTCTGGACAGATTTCTCTGTTTCGGTTTCCTGCTGCTGGAGACGACTTGTCTTTCTTCATGACATGTTGTGGAATATATAACTCGCATTTGTCCTTTTTTTTTTTTTTTATAACATGTCAGTATCATTTGAGGTTATCATAGGATGCCAGTGCTTCTTGGCAGTGACAGTATGTGTGTAATGATAACATTTGCCACCAGATGGTGTCAGTACTCCACTCAGGAAAGGTCTTGATGCTGGATGAAAGCAGAGGTTGAGATCTCTAATTGATAAAAATGGATGCTCCAGTAGCTACACGGGGAGGGAGTGGACACAGGTATCCTCTTTGTTGTATATTTAGACAACATACAGACTGAATGTAATTACCTGGGCTTGTATGTTTTTGTATTTGCGTGTCCATTTGCATGTGTGAAAATGCCCTTCCTGGTGCAACAGTTCAAGCCATTCTGTATCACTGGGTGGCTTGGAAAGTGTGCATGAATGTATGTGTGGTTTTGAGGAATGGGGATATGGAGCAGCTGTTTAAATGCTTTGTACAGTAATTGCAGTTGTGTGTGTGTGTGTGTGTATGCATGCGTGTGCATGCGTGTGCATGTGTGCGGTATATGGTGTCATCACTTGGGCTGTGTTGTGGTAGACTCTCGGCTCCACACACCAGGCAAGTCTGTAATTACTCAAGCCAACGCTCATACACACTGTAAGCTTGTAGAGTCTGTGGTCCCCCCCCCAACTCTCTCTCCCTCTCTGTCTCTTTCTCTCTCTCTCTCTCTCTTTCTCTTTCTTTCCCCTAACTGGCTTACTCTTTCTCTTCCTCTGTGATTCCCAGTGTGGTCCCAGCTCTGGTTTGGCCATGAGATCTGTCTCCTGTGTTTTGGAATGTGTCGGTGCTTCTGGCCAATTCACCCTCATGCTCACGCTTCACTGGCACACACACACACACACACACACACACACACACACACACACACACACACACACACACACACACACACACACACACAAAGGTATCATAATGATAATGTATTGTCTTCAATGACCAACATATCCCTGCCAACAAGCCAATTATACATGACTCTGTTTAGATACACATATTTCAAACAGTGAGCTAACATACTAGACAGGTTTTGAAATTGTCCTGTCAGCAGTGTGTGTGTGTGTGTGTGTGTGTGTGTGTGTGTGTACACTGTATCCAGCTGTTGGTCCAGTCCAGCCACACCTGGGATTGCAGATAGCTGCCAGCAGCTTCTTTGACCTCTGATATTAACACAGACAAAACACAGTCGCCCCCCTCCATCTCTCTTCCCTCTTCAAACTCTAACAGATGTGAGATGTACATATCACAGTTTTGTATTTATGGTCATGCCTGTAAGAGTGTGTTTGTTTGTGTATCAGTGTTGCCTCTGTGTGTGTGTGTGTGTGTGTGTGTGTGTGTGTGTGTGTGTGTGTGTGTGTGTGTGTGTGTGTGTGTGTGTGAGAGAGAGAGAGAGAGAGAGAGAGAGAGAGAGAGAGTTCCTATGTAGCAGCCGTCAGAGGACAAGAGGCTAAGTCACATCTCTAACCAGTTTGAGAGCCTCCCTATCTCTGCTCACACATGCTGGGTTGATGGAGACACACAAACAAACACACACACACACACACATACACAAACACACTCATGCACAAATGCACGCAAGCAGAAACTCACTGATCGCAAAGAATACACACACTGTGCATGCACACATGCTTATACACTTCGTTTATATATTCCCTTTTTACTGTTTCTCTCTTTCCACACACACACACACACACACACACACACACACACACACACACACACACACACACACACACACACACACACATGCACACACATGCAGACACACATGCACACACAGATTCCCTCTCCCAGTGTGGCTAAACTAGATTAGTGTGTATAAAGGCTCATAATCCCTGCTGCCTCCCCAGCAGGCAGAGAGGAGCCTGTCCTCCAAATTAGGTTGGCCTCTCTGGGTGATGAGTGGCTGCCAGCAAGGGTCCACTTAATTTGTGTGTGTGTGTGTGTGTGTGTGTGTGTGTGTGTGTGTGTGTGTGTGTGTGTGTGTGTGTGCATGTTTGCATTTGTGCATTAGCTGTGAAGCACATGTCTCCAGCTGCTGTGTCACTTGTCCGCACGTAGTCATCCACCCAAAGAAAGGACAAAGGAAGATGACACTATGAAACCATTGACACAGTGTTTGGTTAACTTAGTGTTGTAACATGGTATGTTTCTCTTGGTAAATATCACAGGGCAAAAGTTGGCTGAATCTACAGGAGATAAACAGGAATAGCAGGATTTGCTTGTTAAATGTTAAATGTCTTCTGGCTAAGTTCATTCCTTTGGAGAGATTTGCTACCACAGAGAAAGTAAAAACATGTCATTTTCTTTGAGGTGTTTGTAGTGATAATGATATATGACACACATTGTAAAACACTCACTGTGTATGACTCCATTGGTTATGGTGGGAAGTTTTGAAATCTCAATCTGGGTTATTGTTTGCTGCAGCCCTAACAGTTACTGCAGCCAAAAAATCTGATGGTGACAAACAGATGATTATCAAGCTATAAAAAACATACTTTTTTATTATCCTTAATACATATGCAATGTAAACGATGATTTTCAAAATTCATCACCATAAAACATTAAAGAGGTGAATATAGCTTAACACCTTCTTGTGAAACAAAGTGGTTTAAAGTTGGTTCTGTATCTTAAAGTACTTCCCATGTTCTTCAGCTTTTTTGTAAAAGCATGATATCATCATGCCCAGCAGGTTACTATATCCTGCAGATACATCTGTTGTACATAATTTAAAGGCCTTCCCTCACTCTGCAGTCCAGGGCTGTATGCACTTTGATCTCTAAGTTTTTGGCTGGACTTTGACACTCCGCTGTTATCTATAGATATCTACAGTATATCTTTACTGTATCTATACTAGGTCTGTCCTCCACCAAAGAAATACTTCATCAACTAAAGCTTCGGTTATACATTCTGCAATAATGGCTTTACAGACATGAGCAGATCTGGAACTGTGATGAGGAAACGTTTAAATGTGTTATACTCCGTGCAGGTTTCTCCTCACAGCAAACAGAGACTTTCTCAAAGCTCCTCAAAGTTCTCCATTTTGTCCATCCGTGTAGTTATTTTGGACGTGCACAGACGGGCAAAAACCTGCCGCACAGAACTCCTGCGAAGTGAGGCGTGGCATTCACGAAGCTCCACACTCATCCGATTTTGTGGACTTATCGATTCGTTGATTTAATCAACAGATTTGTAAAACTGAGTTTTTCCACAAAGAATCACACAAAAGCACCACTTAAAAGCTTGTGTTTACCAGACATGTGATCGTAAGTTTCTTAGAAATAAGTCATTCAGCATGAAAAAAGCATGAAAAACCAATAAAGAAATCTTAGTCGGCTAAGACTAAAATGACTGATTATTCGACTAATCAACTAAGAGGGATCTCTGTAGCTTCACATAATTCACCCTCTATGTAAATGTAAGTCTTTTACAGAGTAATTTGCAGCAGCGCTTTACTGTCAGTTATGTGTGTGTGGCTGTATTTTTTGTGTCTGCTATAAGCCGATTTAATGATGTTTGAACTCTACAGGCAGAAGGTCATTTGACCCCCTGAACTGGGATTGATATAAAGGCTAATGTATTATGTAACAGTATATTGTATTGTGATAGAAGACTGACTGTACTAATGATATGTTTAGTCTGTTACCGTGGTTCACTGTCCTCTAGCAATCACGTCTTGTGTCAGCCATACAAATTCCTCTGGACATGGCAAACAAAGTGAAGCTAATTCTGAAGCTTATTCATTACTGATAAGGCATAAATGATCTTGATTATTATCATTGTTATTTTTGTACTACACTTACTGATCTCCATTGGTGCACATATGGCTAATCCAGCCCCAGTCTTTCTGATGTTGTGAATGTTGTCCTTCTGTTACCCTCTGTGGTGCTTATCATCATGATTCAGCAGGCTGACTGTTATACCAAGGCTGTATTAGCTATGGGGCAGCACTCTTTGGGGTCTTTAGTGTGCTAATAGTGAAGGGCCCATAGGGAAGCGCAGTAATTGGTCTTTATTTATGCTGAGTGAAGGCTATGATTAACTAATATCACCCCTGAGTGTATATACACGCACACATTAACACACATGCGGCATGCACATGTGCATACACAGTCTCTCTCTCTCTCTCACACACACACACACACACACACACACACACACACACACACTCGTACGATCCCCTTATATAGCGTGTGTGGTAGTGAGATTGAGTGGAGAATTGAGTATTGAGCTAATCCCTGGTGGCAGGCTGGAAGCTCTGTAAAGCCACTGACAGGCAGTATAAAAAAAAAAAGCATATTGTAGTTCACTTACAGTACCACAGTGACTTGCTAGATGAGTAGGGATGCTATCAATATAGCGTTTTAATGATTTTTGTAACAGATCACAAGTTAAGGGACAACAGTGTGTCAGATATGCATTAGTTCTTCCATGCAGTGTTTATATTAATGAGCATGCAGATTTGCCCGGTGTTGAATGCCATTAAACTGCTAAAGGGTCCATAGCATGTGAGACAGTGAGAAAGCAAGGGTGTGTGTGAATGCATGTGCATATATGTTGTCTCTGTCTTTCTATGCCGCTGCTAATGAGCTGAGGGGCAATAAGGCCACGTTTTGTCTTTCGAAGAGACAGACGGCGAGCGGGGAAAGTGGTGCGTGTTGGGCTGCAGCCTACTAAACTTACACACATGGAAGGCAGTACGCGTCATTCACGTTCCGGTTCTGTTGCTGCCACTGTATGCATGGCAGACCCACACCTGTGTATATACGTGTGTGTGTGTGTGTGTGTGTGTGTGTGTGTGCATGCTTATGTATTGTCAAATCCCCACAGCGGTGGTGCTCTCATGTGTTTACTCCTAGAGTAGAAACTGAACACCAGGCTGTAATCAGAGCTGCAGTGAGAGGATCACAACAACAGTGTTCCCTCATTATGGCTCCAGCAGATCACCTTTACCTCCTGTGTGTGTGATTATGGTCACCCCCCTAGTAGCCTTACAGGCAGCAGTGGTATGTGTGGGTGCAGGCAAAGCGTTCAGTGTGCATGTGTGCTTGCATGCGTGTGTAATATAAAGAGCTTTGTTTATTGAGTTTTTGGCTCAAAAGTGAGTGTGCGGCTGCTATAGAAGGCTTGGTCACTGATATATCAAGTGCTTCTGAGCAGATACATTCTCTCACTGCACAGAAGGCCTGTATTACATAGACAGCTATTCACAAACAAGTTTATAGTTTTCACCTTGTTGTTGGGTCCTCAGCATATTCAGATTCTTACATGCGAATGTGTGAATGTGTAAATGACAATAGTAGCACTTGTAAAAGTGATTGGGCTGTGAGAAACAGAGCTAGAGACGCTTACATGACGCTTTGGCAATATCGTCCTTGTTACATTCATGCCAATAAAACATAATGAAATGAACTGAATTGAATAGAGAACGAGAAATGTCCACATTTTCAAACAGATTTCCATGTTACTATTGGTAAGAAGACTGTAGCAGCTTTGTGAGGATATATTTTAGCACAGAGGTGCTTTGAGCTTAATGTTAACATGGGTATAAAAAAATATTGATACACTTGAATATATGGTACCAATTCTCAAAGACACTGTATTGATTTTTAATTGAGTGTTTCCATGTGAAGATTCATGGCAGACGGGGGGGCTGGAGCCGATCCCAGTAGCTTTGGGCGAAGGCCCACCCTGGACAGGTCGCCAGTCCATCGCAGGGCAAACTAGGGCTGTCAGTCATTAATATGTCAGTCATATTTAACTGCGATTAATCACACAATTTTTTTTACCTGTTCAAAATGTACCTTAAAAGGAGATTTGTGAAGAACCAAGAGATCAGTTAAGAACACATGACACTGGCAACCCTCACAGGTACTGCATTTAGCATGAAAAACTCAGCTGTCAGTGTGCTGACTTGACTATGACTTGCCCAAAACTGCATGTGATTATGGTATGAATATGGCAATGGCTGTTTTTCCTCGCTGAAATTCAGCAAGTTGGAGTATTATTTAACTTCCTTTGTGACACGCTATCATAATATGACTGATACCAATGGATTCCTAAGGTTCTTGTTTCATTAGATACCAGTATCAGCACTCTACCTTTAAAACAGCCCACTACAATCCCCGAAAGATTGATTGCGTTAATACATTAAAGAAATAAATGACATTAAAACTAGGGATGCTAATATAAAAAAAATAAATAATTGATGACTGACCCTCGTTAACCAATTATTAACCATTAAGCAACAAGGTTAGTGCCTGCATGCAGCGGTGCGCCAGCTGCAGTGTTTGTCTGCCGAGTCCTCAGTTCCCCAGCTCTGCTCCACTCAAGCGAGCTGAAGACGGGAGCCAACATTCCTGTATCCTGCAACTCCAGCTCAGACTGTCTTAAGGTGAGCTGTTAAGATGGACCAGCTTTTCCCCTTTAAGTGATGAGCCGCTCCTCTGAGTTTTTCTCAGCTTTTTCATTAATTATTAATATTTCTTTTAACTGTTTAACCGATAGCGTTAATTGATTAAAGTTCTTAATAGTTAAACATGTTAATTATTAACATCCCTAATTAAAACAAAGTCAACGCAATTACTGCATTAACTTTGACAGTCCTAGTGTGAACACGTACATATTCACTTTAGCCCTAAAGTTTAGGGCACACCCTTAAAACTTCTCACATGCTCCTAAAAGTCAACACTGATGCCTGATTGAAGTGCATTCTTCCCCCAAGCTCAGAGGCAAATAATTGCTCAGGAACTCAAGCTAGGTACACATCAGTTTCATCTGCTCCCAACTGATTCCCATTATTGAATTAGGATAACCTGGCCCTCCTCTCTTCTTCCCTCCATCTCTTCTCATTCTCTTGGTTTTTACATTATTGCATTATCTCCGCCTCCCTAACCCACCCTCCCTGCTTTATGTGGCCCAGTAATGAGACAGTGACAGATTACCCTAAACCCTACTCTCTCTATCTCCCCCCACATCTCCCCCCTCTCACACTGGGATAGAGGCTTGCAATGAGCTTCAGTTTGTAAGTGCTGTGTGTGCATGAGCAAGTTATGTGTGAAGTGTGTAAGCTTGTAAGCTCAGGTGACGGGGCTGTGATATGGTTCATGTGGTACAGATTCTGTTTCTAATCCCATGTCAGACATTTAGAGCCAATTTGTAAGAGAGCTGGCAGGTAGACTAAAACCAGAATAAAACACCTGCAGGGCCCAGGGTGACCCAGGATATGATACTATCACAGCATGTTGAAAATGCTAATGATGCTATCACCTTAGTGCCATAATCGTCCTGGGTTGTAGTGACATGGTTTGTGTTAGATTGTACACTTAAAAAAGTGAAGCCAATGCTGAAGTGCCTTAAACTTGCATTCTTTCTAACAGCCAGCAGGAGGCGACTTCTCTGGTTGATTGTGTAGAAGTCTATGAGAAAATGAGTCTACTTCTCACTTGATTTATTACCTCAGAAAACACTGTAAGCATGAGTTTATGGTCTCAGTTGCTTGTTTCAAGTCTTCTTCAAAACAGCATGATGTTCATTTAGTGAATTATGGTCCCATTTAGAGTAAAATAGACCATAAAGCAGGACATACTTTAGGGCGTGGATGCCTGGTTGTTACCACGTCGTTGTCTGGTCTGGTAGCTGTCCGTAGAACTTTAATCCTTTCACAGTGTGTTTTCAGTTCATGAAAATCAATTATGATCTTTTTGGTTGCCCTAAAATGTCTTTTTCAACATTGAGTTGTACTTAGCTCCATCCTCTCAGGTTTCTTCTGGTTGCAAAAGACTAAGTTGGCGACAGCCAAAAACCAAGCTGGAGACGGCCAACATGCCAAACTTGAGACTTCAAAAGTTCACAGTTCGCAGTCCACAAACCAATGGATGACGACACTGTGACTATGTCCACTTTTTGTATACAGTCTATGTTAGAAACACCTTACAATGAAATGTGTATAAGTTGCACAATTTCTTTTTGGCCCATCTCTAGAGTCATGCAGTCAGATGTGGATATGACTGCTTTTCCATGTTACTGAAGTAAAAGTATGCAAGTAGCAGCAAAACTGTAAAGCACTTTGGATCAAAGCACTATATATAAATGCTGCCATTTGCCATAAAAACTTCAAAGTACTGTAAATGTACTTAGCTGCATTCTACCTCCGTCTATAATACATCACATTATTTGTGTAACTGAGGAGGAAAATATAGTCCTGAAATGGAACTGTGTTCATACGCTGTACATTATAAGGGGTGGTCACTTTTCTCCTAAAAGTTTCCAGGTGTCTTTCTTTTCTACCCATTTTCTGTTTCACTCATCCAGTATGTTTATCACTTGTTCTTTTGCTGTTAACCACTGTAAAACACTGGAGTGTTTATGCACTGTGTGCATCATAGTCATATCTGTATGATAGTGTGGTTGTGAGCATGTGTTGGAGTGTGTATTTGAGAAGAGCTTCAGTAATCCTATTGACAGAGATGCAGCTTTGCTTCAGCTCTACAGCAGCTGTCTAGTTTGGAGTGGAGGGGTCCAGTTCTCTTTAGCTACAGAGGGACGAGGTCGTCTTCATGCTGCTTCCACTCTGGTTGACCTGCAGTCACTGTCATTAAAGGCTTTTATGTATTTCTCTCCCCTCTCTGTTTCTCATTTTCCTCATCTTTGTATTGTTTTAAAATGCTTTCATGGCAGTTAGTCACCTCATTTGTTCATTTCAAGTGTTTAATATGTGGTTAACACACACACGCACATCACACACACACACACACACACACACACACACACACACACACACACACACACACACACACACACACACACACACCCCTGGTTCTGGTGTTGCAGTGGTCTGCTCCGCCCCTGGCTCAGTGCTGTCTCTGTGTCTCAGAGCACACATTCATTGTCTAATCTTCCTCTATGTTTAATTTACAGCCTTGGCTGCTGCTACCATATGCTCCTTTTGTCTCTGCCTACTAACACACTCTCTGCCACGCACACATGTACACACACACATACATACACTGCTCTGGGTAGCTTTGCCCCAACCTTCAGCGTTAGGAAAAAAAAAAAGCAAAACAAACATGCCAAAGAAAGCCCGCACCCAGCCCCCTTTAGCAACAATTCTCAACCTTCCCACAAGCTTGTGTTGACACAGACAGAGGTGTGTATGTGTCTGATTATGTCTTAGTATGTGTTTGGTGTCTGCTGTGTTGCTGTGCAGGGTTGCTCTGACGAGACAGACTGACCAGTTTGAGGTGAGAGACCTTTACACCAGCTGGTATCCGTCACTTTTTTTTCCATCATCGCTCCATCTTCTTTTAGCCCTTTCTTGTACTGACACTGTGGTGTCTTTGCATCTGAAATGTACTTGTTGCTTTGGGTGTAATTCTTTTTTCTTCCTCTCTTTTCAATATCTTGTGCTGCAAAAGCCAAATACTCACATTCTGGTGTTTGCTATATATCTGCGTGCAGGGTGACGCAGAACAGGGCTCGCAGACTGTGCTCATCCAGGGGCAGCTAATGTAGTGTCACTGTGAAATATAAATGGGCCGAGAGCAGCCGTGCTGTAGATGAGCACTCCCAGGCCTTTTTACACCGTGCTGCCGTGTGAAGAGCCCCTATCCTTATTCATTTTCATGGCTCCGCAGTCCCGCTATTGACTTAAAGTGCAGCGATGCAGCCACCTACTCCAGTGCATTTGGGAAATATAATGAGCTACGACGACAGGAATTTAAATACAGTGGAGTGGTGAGGGCAGGAGATGAGAGAGGGTAATACAAGTGGAGCAACAGAGTATGTTTCCTGTTTGCTTTGCTCAGGATGAGACTGAATTGCTGCGTTGTTCTCCGCTCACTTTGTCCCAGCCGCTGCCGTTTTTTCTTCCTCTGTGGCCCTCTCTCTCTCTCTCTCTTTCACAAGCTACTTCCCTTGCCCTCCTGGCCAGTAACACATGTTTTGAAATGACGTATTCACACAGTGAGACGCTTTCAGCGAGGGTGTATGAGAGAGAGACACACAGAAAGAGAGTTTGTGGTTAGCAGGGCTTTCTCTCTGGCTCCAAAGGCCCTGGCCAAGTCAGCGGTGAGGTTTGGCTCACTTCTCGCAACACTGCACACACAGGCTTGCACACACACAACACACACACACACACACACACACACACACACACACACACACACACACACACACACACACACACACACACACAGTCTCTCTTTCTTTGTCCTTTATACCCCTCTCTCTTTCTCTCTCTCTCGCACTGACCCTTCTGCGTTAGTGATCTTTTTACTTGATGTACAGTGAGCCCACCCTCTTTGCCTTTCTGCCCCCCAGGAAGTAGATCACAGCTTGATTTAATGGGCTGACTGCATCCCAGGATAAACCCTAAGTTGTTCTGCAGTGAGGTTCTGCCATTACAATAAGCCTCTACAATACTACTTTTCCCTACGTTTCCCTCTTCCTCTATTTTTCACTCAGCACACATTCACACAAAATGAAGGCAGGAAGACTTCCCTCCAGTTCTTAATGAGACAAAGAGACATTTAGCAGGGAGTACAAGGAGTTAGGAGTGATCGATCATGTTAAGCCTGTGGACACACTCTCACATGGACCAGAAGAGAGGGAATGTGGATGGAAAGACGATAAAGAAAGAGTGAGAGAGAGAGCACAGGTTGGGAGGTGTGATCAAGAGATGTAGCTTCTTAATGTGGTCACTGGGCAGCTATTAATGTGGCCTTAAAATGCATCTCACACCCCAAAAGATCCAGATGGGGATCTGGACCAGGTGGGCTGCGGGGGGGGGTTGATAGAGGAAGAGAGGAAGGGGTGGGAGGGATTGAGATGGAGGCAGCGCAGTGATGTATGAAGTCTTGTGGAGTTTGTATGTGTGTGTGTGTGTGTGGCTGTGTGTGGTGGGCATTTTATGGTTGGACTGAGGTCTGCCTCTTGGGGCCTACATGTGAGCCAGCTGTGTGCATGTTAGTGAGTGTAATTGTGTGTCTTTGTGCGTGCGATGTATGTGTTTGTGTGCTGACTCGCCTGCTAACCACTCTACCATTTTAAGGAAAAACCTAACAGCCACTATTCTGGACAGTTGACTAACAAAGAAAGTACAGCACTGAAAGACATCCTGAGTAGATCAGAGATAGTTTCGACCCTGGTTTGAGGATCTACAATGTGTCCATGCTAATATCTGAGCTACAGTATCTATGTAGGTGTTTTAACAAGCCAACATTTAGTCAGTTTTAATTATCTGGTGCGGTTCAACCCCTGGTGCAGTTTGTTTGGGCAGTTGTGTACGGACCAAAATAACTGGTACAAGATACTTGCGAGAGGTGGTCTCGGACCGTTTCCAAGCGAACCAAAACAGAGTGCTGTTGCGTTGTTGAGATGAAAACTTATATTATACTTCTGCAGAAGTCTGATGTTTGCTTGACATCTGGTCTGCAGAGAACATACAGAACGTGATAAAGTCCACAAAAATAGTGACATTTATTGTCACTGGAGATAAACTGAAGGAGAAGGGGCCTGTGTGCACAGTATATCAGTGCCGAGTCAAAGTGAGAAAACAAAAATATAAATTCGCTCTTTGCACATACCCCTCAGCAAATACTGTTTTTGATTTGGTCTGCTTTAATTTGTGCTCTGTAAAACTGGATCAGACTTAATAGAAAACGAACCAAAAGTATCAGTTTCACTCTGGTCCGGATTGAAACGGCATTATAACTGCTCAAGGGGCTGCGTTGTTGGTTGGTGGGGGTGTGTTCAGAAGGTCCAGTTTGCGTAACGGATCTGTGAATTTGAGGATTTGTTACAATACTCTGAAACAGGATTTTACAACTCTGTTATCACATGGATACTTAGTACCTTTAGTGTCAGTAGAACACTACAAACAGTAGAAATACCTTGTTGATGTTACAGTGTAATCCAGTGTGCTTGAACTCACATGATTGACCATCGTAGCGTCCTGCCAAGCTTTTTGCCAGATGACCCAGTGTTTTTTTCCCGGAGACCTCTACTTTGGCATCCCTGCTGCACTGCTGGACTGGTTCCATTCAAATAAATGATGTGGCTGTGTTTCTTTCAAGGCTAAAGTCAATATAAAGCTGGGCATACACTGCACGATTTTAGATATGTTTTTGTGTATTTCCTACTCCTACTGTACGAGTAGATTGTTTGCCATGTCAAGCCAAAGTTCATGATTTATATGCTCACACTGTAATCGATTGTGAGCTACAACCTTGCTTATCCATTTTGCAGAGAGAATTGGAGGTAATCTAGCAAAGTTTTATTAGCTATATCGCTTTGATTACTGTAAAAAGAGTAGAACAAGTCACTGATGGCGAATTGGTTCATGGCTCTACTTCAATTGCACAAGAACCTGTAGTCGGCCGACCAGTATTTCTGACATGTCAGAAATTCATCCGATCGTCCAACGGCCGGTCAGGAGGAGTCAATCGGTCCTCTGTCCCTCCTGTACACGCACTGCAAACGCGGCTGCAGTACAGTGAAATCGATGCTGAAATCAGTCCCACTGTAAACTGAGTCATACAGCTAGGAGGTCTATGCCCAGCTTATAGGACTCCTTAAAGTCTATAGTACAATTTAATTTCCCTTGTGGATTAAAGGTTTGAATTCCAGACTTTCTCTGAGTAACAGTTGTCAAGATGCCATTTAGCAAAGCAGCCCTCAACTTCATTAGATCAGAAGCCCAACAAAAGTGTCACACGATATATCTGAGGGTTTGTGAGATAATTAATGTGGTTCCTACACAAATCTGTATTCATTTTTGCATTTTTCTAGAATCTTTTTTTAATTTTACCTTTTTGAGACTCAACCGTTAAATGTTAACCATTTGCAAGGTTTAGAAAGGACATCATTCTTTAGTGGAAGTTATGAATGTGATTCAGTGCGTCATTGGAAAAGAGCAAATCAGTTTTTCCTCAGTGAAAATAGCCAAAAATAGTGAAACCAAAACTTAAAAGATGACTTTCTTTCTTTCTTTCTTTCATTCTTTCTTTCTTTCTTTCTTTCTTTCTTTCTTTCTTTCAGGCTCTCTGTTGTCATTCCCAGTGTCGCCTGTCATCGACTGACGGCGAGAGCGTGAGTCATTGTTGAGCAGAGCCTTTAAACGAAGCTGCTTTTTTATGAGCAGACATAAAAACGCATGGAGCTGGCGTCATTTAAAAAAAAAAAACATCTCACTTCCCAAGGCAGCCTGCAGAGAAACAGAAAGAAAGGAGGTGTCAGGGTGGTGGAGGCTGAGAGGTGGCTGAGGATACAACGGCGTACCACACAGAGTCAAAAAGAAACAAAGCAGCTCACCTTCTCTAGTCGTCTTTTTTTTTCTTCCTTAAAATCTCTGCCTTCTTTGGTGTAGAAACAAGTACGCAGACATCTGCTGAATGTCTTGAATGTTCGTCTTAAATTATGACTTTAATTTCATATATCACACAGATACAGCAGGTGCTGTATGAGCCACAACTTCATAGTGCATCCCTATTTGCAACTCTGTTGTCTGTTTATATTACAAGGAATTTACTGCAGATGATGTTTGTATGAACATCTCCTCATTGCCTAAATCTGTGATGTGCTGTAGTGATGTTGGGAGTTTCCTTCAGTCATCTCCACTGACTCTTTCACCCCACTGCTAAGTGGGACTAAAGACAGACAGAAGAGAACCTAGGGACATGTGGTATGAGGTCAGATGATTGCAGCAGTGTTAGTGAAATGTGTTGTCTCCTTATTGTGGCTTGGCTCTGCGCTCCAGAGGCGGTTATGACTTGGTGATTAGCTGCAGCATGATGCACCTCCATGGAGCAGAAGCTGGCAGGCGGTGAGGCCCATGGAGACAGAGTTCTGCCCAGTCCAGGGCCCTCCGACTGGCCTGGGGTTTGGAAGCCTGCCCCTTCTCACCATGTAGGACCTCCATACAGTAGTTACTGGTGCATAGCTGGGTCCAGAAATCACTAGCACGGTAACCAATGTGTGCTTGTGTGTATAATGATCTGCATCCTGTCTATTAGACCCACAAATATCCCCGTTGATAAGATGGAGTGTGAGATTAGATAAGGCCTCTCTGTCAGTAGGCCAGCATTCAGTGCACGTATCAGACATCCAGTCTAATCTTCAGAGTGAAGAAGAGGTGATGACATGAATTCAAGCCAGTGATGCTTTGAACTTTTGTCTGAAGTGAGAACCTAAATGAGTCTTTATGATGATCTATACAAGATAGGAATGATAAGAGTATTAGCATGTTTTTATAATCCAGTGTGACACAATCAGATACTAAATTTCCCATTTTAGTCCTAAGCTGTTAGGGTGTAAATGCCTCCTTGTATACTGTACCTTAACAGTACTGCTCCTTTTTTAGCATTGTGTTTCTGTAACATTGTCAGACTCGCAATGTACAGTTAAAATATAGGATCAAAATTAATGCACTCCATACATTCTTCTTTCTTGTCAAAACCTGGAACCTGCATTACCCATAACGCATCTTGACCTACAATAGTTCGTTTGGATATCGATTGCTCCAAGGATGACGTATTTTTGGAGGCCAACCAGGAAGTTGGCCTCGTCCTGACTTCCCTCGACAAAAGTCAATGGGATTTTCCATTCGGTTTTGGATTATTGCAGAAAATTAAACTACAAACTACACCACAGTCGCATGAATACAAGCATACACAAGGCCGTACAGGCAGACGGGTTGGTTTGTCAGCCACTTTTGGGGGTCTACATTTCTACAAATGCACAAATGCTCATCTACTGACTTCATTAAAGCTAGGATGGACAATGTTGGGAAAGTAGCAAGGGTACACTAGACTTTAAAAATGATCCAACTGAAAAAAACAAGCCCAGTGTTACCAACTCTTCTAATGAAAGTAGCAAGCAGCACTGGCTCCAAAAGTCTCTACATCTAGAGAGAAAGTCAACACTGACAGTCCATCATTTCAGGCCTCCCTCCAAAGCCACTCACCCAAAATTATCATTATGAACAGACAACAGACATGGCTATTGTTAGTACTCACAGCTGTCAAGCTAGCAGCTTGTAGGTAGGTAAACTGACAGGTTACCTGTCCAATCATTACATTCTGGCTGAATGAAATGACTGGTTAGGCTTATTACAGTTCTGCAACAGCCACAGACACTGGAGGTCTTTTTTGTTTAACCCTTGTTGTTGTTATTTTTTTGCCAGAGCATTTCATTTATTGTTGTTATGAGAATTTCATCAAATGTGATTGTTTTTCAAAATGTTTTTGAAGATAGCCAGCCCTAGCTTTTAACACAAACTTGTTTCAAATCTACTGTCTCTTTTAAAATGTGCGCAAAACCAACAGACCAAACCAGTCAAAATTAAATTTAATGTCGACCATTGACAGACAAGTGATTATGATTCTTGCACGTATCATATATGGAGACTGCGAAACTGTCATCATAGGATGTCTGTGGATGTCTATTGGTTATTATCATCGCAATTGGCAGCTTGACTCGGGAATGATTGTTTAAGCGTTAAGCATGCATGGATGCATAGCACACACAGACACACCTAAAGCTCTCACAGCTGTTAAATGTAACACACACACACAAGCAGGCACGCACACACACATGTTATGATAAATCCATCATGGCCTCTGTGTCCCATTCTACCAGCTGCTCACTGCACTGCTACTACGTCTGTCTTGTTGCTAGGATACATACACACTCTGGGAGTAGCTCACCCCTTGTCATGCACATTCTGTTTGTGCTCATATGCTGCCAAGGTGTCACTAAGTGACACACACACACACACACACACACACACACACACACACACACACACACACACACGCTGAGCGTCATGGCCCTGTATGCAGCACACTAAATCAAGAGAACTGATGTTTTCTACAGTATCACAGTTGTTTTTGTTCCACCAGGGGAGCCTCCTTCACGTTAGTGAAAATTACATTTTCAAAATTGTCTTTTCTAATACCAGTGCCCCAGTGAGTTTAGTATCATTTTAATTGATTAGAAAATATGGCAGTGATTGGCTTCTGTCCCTCTTGTGTGCTGTTAAGTCCCTGGACAAGAGGGGGCAGGATGGAGAGTTCATTGCGAGTGCACAAGTGCCATGAGGGGGCGCTATCAGTCTATCTACCTCATTGCTGTTATAGTGAAGCATCACTTCCTCCTTATCAGTGAGGAAACCTCGACAGGAGCTCCCTCCTCTCTTCTCTCTGTTGTCTTTTTATCTCCACCTAAGCCTGCCTCTCTGCTCATCCCCCACATCATCTTTTTCCTCCCTGCCTGCCTCTTGGTTCCTTCCCTACCTTTTCTTTTCATCCTTACCTGCCTCTCCCCTTACCTCCTACCTCATCTCCTTCTCACTTCTCTACCTGCCTCTCTTCTAGTCCCTTACATCGCAGCCAATTCGCCACTTTCCTCTCCTCTCTCAATTTTCGCCCTCCCATCTCGCCTTTCCACAGCAACAGCAGATGAGATTCCCCTTTTCAGAGCCTCCTTTCCCTGCCTCCCTTCATCTCTTCCTCCCTCCCTCCCTCTCTTGCTCCATGCATTCATCACTCTTGCCCCTCAGGGCTTTGTTCTGCCTTAATCAGGAGCTTAAATGTTGCATTCTCACCCAGACAATGCCTGCCATTCAGTCTGGGCCTGTGTAAATAGGTGTGCCCTGTAAGTGCGCCAGCGGGCATGCCATGCCAGCCTCGCTGCGGTAGTGGTGATCAGCCATAGCCTCCAGCTACAGGAGGCACTGCTCCATGTACGCACACTCTCACAAACATACACACTAACTAGCAGCAGCAGGAGGTGGAAGAGCAGAAACTTACTGAAGGCTGCCTTTGAAGTGCTGCCATACAAAGGCATGGATGGCCAAAGCAACACTCACAAAACAGGCACATGGGCACAAATACTCATCTTCAAATGGAGTGCAGGGAGACGGATTCTTTTCATAATCAGCTATTTGCCTCCTGTCCGTATTTGGCCATTTCCTTTTCAGCTCCTCTGCTTCTGGCTTGCGGTCTTGACTTATTTGTATTTCTTAGCCGGAAATTGTGTTTGGTGGTAAAATAGCAGAATAGTGACTAGAGGGTTATGTGGCTTCGGGAGACCGGCAGCCTGTTTCTTGGCCACCTGGCATGCTCTTTCTAGGAGGCACTGCAGGCCTCTACCCAGCTGGATGATGCTTGCTGTCAGACTGGTGTGTCAAATCCAGGCAAGCCAGCTTCCTCCCAACACCCGACCATCTGTCTGCATCCATGATGGCACTCTACCTGCACGTAGAGAGAGATAAAAAGGGAGTGCTTGACAAACACTCTGTATGTTGAGAGAAGCCTGCATATACACACAAAGAAAATAAACAGTGTGCATTTTATGAATAAACCTATGCTCAGTAGTGCACATCCACCTAACCCTTGATTGTGTATTCATATCAACCTACAATTTACAGAGAGAGAGAGGGAGAGAAGATAAAATAGAAAAGGGTTGGACAGACATGCAAACATGCACAAGGCAGACAGCAAGTAACGCACAGACAAAAAAGATGTGAGCCACACTCGCCCGTGCTATCTATCCTCCTCAGATGGACATTTGGGCTTGTTAATCTATCGCCTGGTAACAGAGACAGCCTATCAACAACAGCCACGCCCCTCTGCACATGCTCATAGAGAGTGGCTCATTTGGATCTTTGAAGGGAAAACGTGCACACCACACCAAAATGCACGCAGGCAAGCACATGTCCACACACACACACACACACACACACACACACAAACACACGCACACATGCACAACTCTCCCCACAAATCCTGGCCTGTCATTGCTCCCCATTGTTTGGCTGCAGTTGCTTTCTCCTGGTGTGACTGCCAGCAGATGGCTAGCACTGAGCTGTCAGAGTCAGCCTGGGGCCCACACACACAGGCACACACAAATACACAGGCATGCACACACACACACACACACACACACACACACACACACGCGCGCGCACGCACATGCACACGCGCGCGCGCGCACACACACACACACACACACACACACACTTATACAAAGAGTGTCTTATTGCACACAGAGCATATGCACAGTGTCCACTGAATGGCTCTAGTATTGGCTCTATATCACTCGTCAAGGTCTGCATATACTTCAGTTTAAACAGTGCGTCACACTCTTTTATTCTCTCTGGTTTTTCCACACACACAGGCTCCTGATAGACTGTGGAGCCGTTCAGCAACAGGTGCCCCTCATGACCCCTCTCACTGTAATGACTGTGTAATCTCATAAAAGAGCCGCCTTACCGCATTAGCATGTGTAAAGGCCATTGTGTTTGTGTGTGTGTGTGCATAAGTAACTGTTTTGAATCTTGCTTCTGCCGCCATCCTTTGCATCTTTGTGTGTGTAAGTGTTTCTGTGCATGTGTGTGTTTACGTCTGTGTGTGCAGAAGCAGGTGTCAGGCCTAATGGAGTGTGTCGGCACAGTGTAAAAGCAGCTGCTCTTGCCCGGGGTCGCCCGGGGTCATCCCGAGGTGAAAGGTCAGGGTCGGGGTGAGGAGTCGGCTGTAGCTACATGACATTCCTCTACTCGCTAATCATAGCTCTGATGAATGGCTGCAAAGTGGCAGCTGGTAGACAGGAGGCGGTGTGTGTGTGTGTGTGTGTGTGTGTGTGTGTGTGTGTGTGTGTGTGTGTGTGTGTGTGTGTGTGTGTGTGTGTGTGTGTGTGTGTGTGTGTGGCGGTATCAGAGGAAGAAGCAGGGAGGACGGCAAGATGAGAGGGGAGGGGAAGAGAAGGGGAGGAGTGTGGGAGGGGAGATCTATACATTGCAACTAACACACATTCACACAAGCAGGCAGGGCGAGTATTGACTGCACAGGGCTGTGATCCTGAAGGAGCTGTACATCAGACAAGACAGGCACAACAACACAGGCTTTTGTCAATGTCGGAAAGTCCAAACACGCACAAAACCTTGACGCAGGCCCAAAGGCGCACATGCACACATTGTCATCCTCTCTCTCTCTCTCTCTCTCTCTCTCTCTCTCTCTCACCCCACACACACACACACACACACACACACAGTTTGTTGTGTCTGCAGAAAGCTGGGACTAATGACAGGCTTTGTGTTGTGTGTGCTCACTCAGCTGCCCCCTGGACACACTTTACCCACCCAGCAGAAAACAGCCCTTTGTGCTTCTTTCTCTCTCTCGCTCTCTCTCTCTCCTTCTATCTCTGTATCTCTCTCTATCTTGTTCTCGCTGTCTCCCCACTTTCTTCTCCCTATGGAGAATAGAGTTGTTTTGCTGTGCTCTGCTGTATATATTACCTACTGTATATATTTTCCTCGGGCCTGACAACAGATATATGAGTGCAGCAGTGTTTTTTGGCTGACACCAGCCTTTCACATTTACCATTAAATGAAGCAATAAAGCCTGTACATAAAAAATGACATTTTGATACAAACAGGGTTATTATTGAGGATGTTCGTATTTACACTGCAGCTTTTGATATCATGTGCTAAATCACTGTAGATAAAACAAAACCACAGTGAGTTTTACAACTGCCGTATACTTCAGCTTGGCAGAAAACTATGAGAGGAAAGAATATTTAGTAACAATACAATGAGGTTGATAGTTTCTCTGTCAGGATTGCAACTTAAAAAAACTTTACTAGCGTTTTTCCTTTAACTATCCAATATTTATTGAAACTGTATTTCACCCAGTGGGCATATCCGGGGCCTGGAAAGTGAAGCAAATGTAGGTCTGGGAGTTGTGTGTGTTTTTGTCGTAGAACTTTAACCTTTTCACAGTGTGTTTTCAGTTCATGAAAGTGAATTAGAATCTTTTCAGTTAACTACAAATGTGTTATTTAGCAGTTGTACTTTGCTCCACCCTCTCATGTCTCTTCTGGTTGCAAAAAATCAAGATGGCAAAGGTTAAAAATCAAGATGGCGATGGCCAAAATAACAAACTCCAGGCTCGTTAAGTCAGTTGATGAAGGAGTGTGTGTCACATGTTTTTGTATTCCTTGTTATAATATATGTAATACTGTTATGATATCAGTCTTATATTATCTTTTTATCTTTTGTTTGGTGATTATTCTCTTTACATTTTATCTAATTAAGTAATCTGTTTTGTCTCAGCCAGGATGTTTTTTTTTTTTTAATCTTAGCAGGGCCCTCTCCTGGTTAGAGAAGAAAGATAAAAACTTTGGCATTTATCCCAAACTAGTCTTTCATACTTCCAAAAATTGTTGTCTGTCACAGTAATGAAAGTAACAGTGGCCTACACCATTCCTACTGTGCGACAACTTGTGTTTGTGTTAGAGGCTGAGGAGAGAAATCTGTTTGCTTTTGCACATCAAGGTAAACGTTCACGTCTGCTAAATAAAGTATTTACAGTATATATAGCTGGAAACAAAGAGTGTCAGTAGTGCAATGCACACAACACACAAACACAAACCCTTTGATTTGTTAAACCACCATGAGCAGCCTGTCTGTCTCCGTCTGTCTATCTGTCCATCCACTTAGCCCTCCTCCTGATTTGTATCCCTCCATCTTCCCTCTGCCTCGTATCTAAATGCCATCAGGGAGAGACGAGTGCAGCAGAGATATCTGTTCATAATGTCACAGTGCTGCCCAGAGGAGTGTTTTATATTGACCCGTGTATGTCTCCATATCGGCTTTTCCTACTACATGTACATAAGCAGTACACGCGACATGCATACTATTATCTTCAGGAACAGTCTGGAAGCATATAATGGATAACAATCATAGATGCTGTTGTTTTAGGTTCACTTCTGTGACCTGCTAAAGGAAAGGCAAAATTAATTGATCTAAACATTCATTAATTTTCTTTACCAGCTTAATCCTTTGTATGGTCAATTCGCATGGGTTATTACTAGTACTGCTAATAATAATTTTTAGGGCTGTCAAAGTTAATGTAAAGTAATTTTAACACTACTAATTTCTTGAGCACATTAATGCAACTTGCGATTTTTAGGTTGCAGAAGGCTCAGTTTTAAAGCTAGAATGAAGATCTTATGAAACTAGAAAACCTGAGGAACCCATGATAGCAATGTGGAAGAGGCGAAATAACGCTCCAAACTTACACAAAATACTGGTGAGGAAAAACTTGCATGGCCATTTGGGTACCCATAAGTCTCCCCTTCACAGAGATGCCCACATTATGATAATCACATGCAGTTTGAGGCAAGTCATAGTCAAGTCAGCACACTGACACTCTTATTATGATTCTTATGATCTTATGATTTAAACATATTTTTTATGCTAAATTCAGAACCTGTGAGGGTTTCTGGACAATATCCATCATTGTTTTGTGTTATTAATTGATTTCCAATAATAAATATATACCTGCATTTGCATAAAGCAGCATATTTGGTCACTCCCATGTTGATAAGAGTATCAAATACTTGACAAATCTCCATTAAAGGTACATTTTGCACAGATAAAAAATATTTGATTAATTTGAGATTACGATCAACTATGGCCAATCATGAGATTAACATGATTAACTATTTAAATCGATTGACAGCTCTAATCATTTTACTATATTATATATTATTAATTTTGTGTAAAGCTTCTCTTTATGGCTACTAACCTCTTTCACTCACACATAAACACAAAAGGACTTGGGACTCAGGTGTATTCTTGTGTGCGTGTGCGTGTGCGTGTGTGTGTGTGTGTGTGTGTGTGTGTGTGTGTGCGTGTGTTTGTGCATGTGCGTGTGCGTGTGAACATGTAGTTAGTGCTGCACAGACGGTCAAACGGTCAACTTGTTTTTGCTCTGACAGCCAGGCCAAGCAGGAAGAAGCCAATCGATAGCACTTACCCTCTTCCTGTTAGAGTTCCCAACAGACTCGGTAGAAAGACGTAGCCCTGCAGTCGTCACCAGCTGTGTATGTGTGTCTTTGAGTGTAAATGTGACTACCCATCTGTACATACTTATTGTGTATAAAGCATTGTGTCTGAGGCTGAATAAGATTGAATGCATTTATGTATTTGGAACATTAGCCCAAGGACACACTGTAGTGCAATGAAGCAGCATTGTTCTTGATTTATTGGCATCCATCTAGTTTCTCCTTACCCCGCACCAAACTGCAGGTTTAACCTATGTCTCAATTCAAATAACTCTCAAATAGTAGTCTGATAACCTTGAATTTGAATTCTGAAGATAAAATAAAATGGATAAAACACACGGGAGTAAAAGACACTATACAGTTTCATGCAGATTTATGCAGTGGTTCAATGGAAGTTCCTCCCTGTTCCTGCTCTGTGTACTATGACCTGCCTTGAAGGGGTGGAGAGAAAAAAACGCCCCACAGAGATCAATAAAGTATCACATAGTTATTGAGGCACATGCATCCTGTTTCCCAGGGACAGTTCAACCCAGGAAGTGGCCAAATGTTTACTGTTATACATCAAATGCTGCTCTTTCCTTCCTTTGAGCTCCACTCTCCATCAGGATGCACATGTTTTACAACCATAACATCACTGGCATTTGAAGGACAGGATGATAGTGAGTGCAGAGGTCAGATCAGCACCCACTTTGGCTGATACGCTGACCTCCAGTATCCTGTGCTGCTGGGGAGTGTGCTTTTGCTTGTGTGTGCGCCATGCAGGTTAGACTGAAAACGTACTGCGGATTCAGTCAGAATCTTATCAGCAAGTCTAATGTTTGCTCCATGGTCGTGTCCAGGGAGAGGAAGTTCTGGTCTTGCCGTTAGAGGATGTCTTTTTTTTTGTTGTTTTATTTTGGATGAAGGCAGGTTGAGCAATATGCCACATGATGAATTCTGATAATATTGTGCATTTTGTTGCTGGTTGTTAGTATTCCAGCTGTTTGTGCATTAGGGCTGTATAATGGTAAGAATCTGGCCATACGATGCATAACATGATGCAGAGGTAACAATTCAATATGTGGTGGTATATTGTGATACTGTAAGGAAGCAAAATTATTAATAATTATTATTAATATTTTTCAAATATCCAAATTCACCATGACAATAACACATTTGTACTGCGTGCATATGACTGTTTTTAACACCAAGCTGCATGTGATTATCATAAAGTTGGCATGTCTGTAAAGGGGAAACTCATGGGTACCCATAAAACCCTTTTTCATTCACATATATTGCGGTGAAAATGGCCGTGACAATTTTTCTTCCCCAAAACTTAGCATAACTTGGAAGCGTTATTAGCGTCAATTATGTGCTTTGGAGAACCAGTACATCACAAAATATGATACTGTGATACTCCTGTATCGATATTTTCTTACAGTTCTGATGTGTATGTATTTGTGCATTTTTTACATATACAGTAAGCTTCAAACACTGTGGGACCAATAAAGGAATATCTTATCTTATCTTAAAAGTCCTTTACAAGTTGGCTTATATTAAAATGAGTAATGACTAAAGATGGTTTACAGGGTAGTTGGTGCATGCATGTGCACCTCTGTATGCAATTATTTGTGTCTATTGTCTTATTGTGTCTATCCATCTGCCCTCAGATGAGCCTCAGTGTGAGGCCTCTGGGCTTCCTGTCCTGCCCTTGACTGACCCAAGCTTGACCTGTGTTTGGGCCCTGGGCCTCCTCATGGCTACTGTATGGGCTTGCGTGTGTGTATACAGTATATATGTTTGTGTGCAGTACATGTGTGGCCATCACAGGGTGGTGGGGTGTAATTTGAGCCCCAGGTTAGGACAGGACTGCTACAGAGTCCATCCAGGCAGAAAAAGCAAGACATGGGAGCTGCAGGGTGGGCAGAGAGAGAGAGGGCAGGACAGATGAAAGAGTAAGAAGAGGGAAGGTTAGAGAGAGAGAGAGAGTAATGGACAAAGAGTAGGGAGGCTCTTTTTAACTCGGCCTCCGTGAAAGAGAGATGTCAGTCTGTGTCAGTTCGCTCCACTAACCAGCCTGTAGCAGGAGAAACAGATCTCCCCTCCCTCTCTCTCACACTTCCTTGCTTTCTCTCCCTCCCGCTCCCTCCCACATCATTTCTACTTTCCTCTCTCATATCTTTTGGTGGTAGCTCTTCTGCCTCAGTTGAGAGAAGCAGAAACACTCCACAGCTCAGGGGAAAACAGCAAGACTAAGTAAAAGACCAAGCAGTGAACCAGTCGTCTCTAAAAGGCAGGCAACGTATAGTGCGGGTCTCATCCTGATCACACTTCGGGTGAGTGAGAACGGGTTGCTCCGAATGCTGTAGAGTAAGGCCCTCAAGACAGGGCGCGCTGCCGGCTCTGCTGCAGCATTTCCCTCAGTGTTGTCAGGAGGGCAGCACACAACTCTTCAAACACAGAAAGGATCAAATCTTCAAATCCCCTGGAAATGTCAGCTACGTTTGAGGAAATGTCAGCAGAGCTGAGAACACACGCAAACACACATCGGGCCGAGCATGCGCACACACACAGGCACCCGCACTCAACACCATGGCAAGAAAGGCAAATGCGATATAGGGCAGCCACGTCCTGTGGGTGAAATCGGCTTCATCTCCTTCATTTTCCCAAATCTCAAGGGAGAATCACTGCATGCCTCTGGAGGCATTTATTCCCAGTAATGTTGAAGTTTTAATCTGTGGCATTTTCACATGAATAAACACAACATGAAGTGATGTAGCACAATAGGGATTCAACTGGTAATGCCAGTGCAGTGAAGGCAGAACAACAGCTGGATGTGGCACCAGAGGAAACTGAGGAATAATTACATGATTTATTGCTTTAAGGTCTTTCAAAAGTCTGTACTCATCTTGGTCGACTCCTCAGCTGGTTGTAGAGGATGATTTCAAAGACTAATTCACGAAATTAGAATTTTGGTATCACACTTGTGTCTGTAATGCATTATAATGTGCTTATAGCACTGTATAAGTATAGTTATAAGCACTCATAAATATCCACAATGCTTTATAGCAATAATAATAACATATTTTATAATGAATTATAAGGTCAAGTGTCATAACACTTCATAATTGCTGATCACTCACTGACATTCCCATAGTTGTAATACATTAGAATCATTTTATAATACATTCTAATCACTGTTATAATGCATTATAATGTGATAATAAGTTACTTTATTTTGTATGTTGTTGATTTAATTTTTTTTATTTAATCTTAATAGTGTCACTACTTAAAGCAAACAGTAACTGCTTATATAGTAACTTCCATCCATCCATCCATCGTCAACCGCTTATCCCGTTAGGGGTCGCGGGGGGGCTGGAGCCGATCCCAGCTGGCATTGGGCGAAGGCAGGGTACACCCTGGACAGGTCGCCAGTCCATCGCAGGGCACATAGAGACAGACAACATATAGACAGACAACCATTCACACTCACATTCACACCTACGGGCAATTTTAGAGTCATCAATTAACCTAAACAGCATGTCTTTGGACGGTGGGAGGAAGCCGGAGTACCCGGAGAAAACCCACGCTTACACGGGGAGAACATGCAAACTCCACACAGAAGAGCCGCAAGCTGGAATCGAACCTGCGACCCTCTTGCTGTGAGGCGACAGCGCTAACCACTACACCACCGTGCAGCCCATATATAGTAACTTATAATCACATTATAATGCATGACAACTATGGTAATTATAATACAGTGTGAGCATTTATGAAGTATTATGATACTGTTATTATAAGATGGCAACAATTGAATCGAAGGCAACTGGAGTTAAATTTGTCTCTGAAGGCGTTACAGTCTGACTAGTCCCCACTAGTCTGGGACTAGTGGGGACTAGTCAGACTGGAGAGTTACGAACTGATAAAGCCACTTGGATAAGGGGCGAAACGTCTTCAGAGATAAATCTAAGTCCAGTTGCCTTCGATTCAATTGTTGCCAGAATGAATATGACCTGGATGAATGAGAACATTCACAGAGTTTTTATAAAATGTTTTATAATGTGTTATGATTACTGTATAAAAGTATTATGTTTATTTATGAGTACTTATAACTAGGGCTGTGTACTGGCAAGAATCTGGCAATACAATACATGTCACAATACTGGGGTTAAAATTCAGTATATTGTGATATATTGTGATTTTTTAAATCTAATTTTATAGGAAAACTGTCATAATATAAAGAATCCACCACCATATGTATAAAGTCTGACATTTTTTATGCAGTGAACACAGCGTTGTGGAACCATACAGTATCACAAAACATAATGTAGTGATATTTGATTTTTTTTTTTTAGTATTTTCTATACACCTACTTATAACTACATTATACAGTGCTATATACAGATTTTAATGCATTACTATGTTTGTATTGCATTGTAGAAATTAACAAAATTTTAAATTAGAAGTTAACAAAATATCCTATAGTACACAATGACTCCATCCCTGGTCTTGCTCCCTCCGTAGTTCCTGTAAAATAGATACAAAGGAACACTTTTAATTTACTATCAAAACTCCTCATATGTGGATCTTTAGTTGCCTCGGGTGATCTCATCTGCAGCCGCTGACATCATCCTGTGTTTCTATTGATCTATCGTCACCCCCGCTGACTAACTTATCGACATCCTCAAGTGTATTTCCTGTCTAGACCGTCAGCAGTGTTTATGGATGGCCCTGGCCCTCGGTGACACACGCACACACACATGTGCGTCCACCTCCTCTGCTTATCGATATATACCCTTTTGCTTTTGACTCGGTCCTCCTCCTTAATGAATCTGGTAGGTGTTGAACTGCAGATGTTGTGCAGGGCTCAAGTATCGACAGACCCTGATGTGATGAAAGAGCTTGTCCCAAGGGAGGCCTGGGTTAGCTCACAATTGTGTGTGTGTGAGAGAGAAAGAGAGTTTTTGTTAGAGGGTGCATGTGTATCACCCCATCACTGTGTGTCACTAGTAGGCAGTTATATTGAGTCCAGAGTAGGGTGAGTGCATGCAAGACAGTGTTAGCACTGCTTCAAGAGGTTGACAGGTGAGAGACATGGGTTGAGACAGGCAAACGACTAGAGAGGTTGTGACTGTCTTGATTGACAAGCCTTTGTCTCGAACACACTTATACATGCACACAAGCAGCACTCACACTTTTTCCTCTGCAGGCCCTCTGGACTCTTTGTTTATCTGTAGCTTCATATCAAGATCTGTACTTATGCTAATGTCTCGTGATCCTTTGGGGGCATACAGTACTCCACACTGCTGAGTGATTTCTGCTGCCAGACTCTCTCCACGTCCTGCAACATCATCCATTACCAACCTCCTCTTTACCGATTAGAGGAGATAATGTTGAACTGTGGAATTAACCTCAATTAGTGCTACCGCTCCAGATCCCTCTCATTTCACCTTCTGACTCCTGCGCTGCATCCTACATGTCCGTGGTCTATTCCTGCTTGGGCATATATCAAGTGAGCATATAAACTCAAGCTGTGTCTCAAGTTGGAGACTCCAATACTTGTAGTGCCATGTAGTACACTGTGCACGCTATGTACTTACTTGTGCAGTGTGTGAATTTCAGCAGGGGTAGTGTAGTCTCTTGTGGCTGTCTGCGGTGGATCAGTTGGTGATAGTCAGCCACAGACATCACACTGTATTAGAAGTCATTTATTTCAGACGGATAGATTAAAGTAGCAGTAGGTAGAAATGGAGCAAATATGATTCAAAAAACTTGTATTTCTAAATTGATAACTATATCCTGACAGCATGAGACAGGAAAAAAATCATGTCCTCCGGTGTCCTCTGGTGCTCCTAATAGCATCTGCAAGATTTCACAGAGTGGAGAAAAGCAACCAGTCAGACCCGAGTTGGAGCCTGTCGTCTCTGAACAGCTGTCAATAACTCGCACACTACAATTTAGCAACCATCATCTCAGCCATGTTGAGATCAGTTGAGGAAACACCAAGCACCGCCCACCAGCCGGAGCAAATTTTCTCATTTTACAGGTAAACAGTAACTACAAGATGTTGCTGAAAACATTTGAGGTAAGAAATAGTCATTACAGTAACAGAATATTGATTCATATTTGATCATCGCTGCCTAGTTTGCCCATTTGATTGGAGTTCGGGAGTGACAGCTGCCTCTGTTGAATGAACAGCCAATAGGAACGCTGTCTTTCTGAAATGACCTGTCATTGGCCAAAGTCTCCCGTCACAGGCTAGATTTTTTAAAGCCTGAAAACAGAGCCATGAGAGTTGTTTCTCTCAGAAAACTTGAATTACAACATGCTGAAAAGTAACTATGGATTTATTGCCCAAAGTTGCCAAAACATTCTGACTACTGCCACCTTAAACCAATAGTGGTTTCTATCCAACTACAGTATAGTGGTACTTTGTGAAAAAAAAACAACATATATAGCTTAAATTTTTATAGTTTGGTGTTTGGTTTTGGTGTCTGCAGCTTCCTCACCCGCCATTTTCACGTTTGAAGTTGGTTGATGGTCCCTTGCTTTCCGCCATGTAGCAAAAATGGCGACCACTGAGGGTGAGAAGTGCCCAGCGCTCCACATGTTTTGAGTACAACATCGGATACTTAGAGTGCAGTGCATTTTGATTGGTTTCTCATTGCAAACGTGCTTATAGTATGCACCCAAAAAGCAGTGTAAATACGGGATTACGCAAATTGAGAGAGAC
The DNA here is from genome assembly GCA_947000775.1 of Pterois miles. Taxonomy (NCBI): domain Eukaryota; kingdom Metazoa; phylum Chordata; class Actinopteri; order Perciformes; family Scorpaenidae; genus Pterois; species Pterois miles. Next base: position 4,150,937 of record CAMQGK010000463.1, read on the forward strand.
CATCAGACTCAGTTTTAAATGTAAAAAGCAATAATATAGATTTATTTTAGTTTTATTTAGTCCCACTGTGGCATCATATAATTTAACATAGAGGGCTATCATCAGGTAAAAATGTGAATTCATCCAGTTCTTTGACTTGTTAATGTAGTCACTATGAGAAATTAGCAGGCTGTTATTAGCATTTAACTAAAAGCACTGCTTTGTCCAAGAACTGCCTTTTAAGTTCATAACTAGCTAATGGTTGTGCCCACACTAACACTCTGTTATGTAACATGATATACTGTAAGTAATCATGCCCCTCCTTAATTATATGGGCATAGATGAGTCATTTGGGAGCAATGATAACAACAGCTAAATGCGTACCATCGAATGTTGGCAGCCCAGCTTGTTCTTTAAGGCCAGTATGTTGAGTGTTACTTTCCACCATCTGTTTTGTGGACGAGAGAAACAACAATATCCCATTATATTAGAAAGGCTCATGGCCTTGAGCTGACAGCAGTTCAAACACTTAGTTTCCTATATATGATATAAATAAATAAGCCCTTCACATGTGCACTTTTACTAAAAAACAAAACAAAACAAACAAACAAAAAAAAGACAGATAGCAAATAGGCTGAAAGGGAGAACGAGAGACAGAAAAGGTTAAGAAACCTCTAGCTTCTAGAGTGGAGGTAATCCCCAGGCTCAGACATGACTATTTACCTGTGTTTTTTTTTTTTGCTTACACCTGACGTGTTAGGGATACAGACTGGGGAGGCACATCCAACGCATCTCATGAGGAGGATAAGATATGTAGGGAAACTCGACAAAGCAAAGAAGTGAATACCCATTCTCTAGCAACACACATACTCAAATACACTCGCATGAGAATCCCAATACTTCAGTGGCATAGCCATTAGTGGGAGTGCGTGGGAGAGGTGGATCGTTAGTTTGAACAAAGGGCGAGTTTATTGTTAAGTGAGATGTGTTTAAATGTTTTTTAACTGCTGGTGTGATGGAAGCAGCTGTCTGGGCTTGAAGAGAGGGCAGGTGGGCAGGTCTGAGAGAGAGAGAGGCAGTTAAAACAAACTTCCAATCCATAAAAATCCCCCTGACCAGCAGGTGGATTATAGGCCAACAGCCAAAACACTTTTTTGTGTCATCGCTACTATTGTGGTTTGCAGTCTGTAACTGTAGGAGGAAGCATTGATGCTCACACACACCTGTGTGTGCGTGTGTGTGCGTGTGCGTTAGTGTTAACACACATACAAAAAAAACGCACTAACTACATCCCCCCTGGCTCCTCATGAGAAGTCATTAGGAATATGTCTGTGTGTTTTATTTTTAGCAGTGTGTGTTTAGGAGGGGTTGTGGAGTCTCGTCAGTCTTCAGGGCCCTCCTATCTGCTCTGTCGCTCTGTGTCTCTGTCTCCAGCTGAGAGCTATGTATATTTCATCAGCCCAGGGTGCCTTTTTGTCTTAAGATGCGCTGCACCTCCCCTGCCTGTCTCTCTGCTGCTCGTCAATGGAGGGAGCCATCACAGCCTCCTTTAAACTCTCCCCAACTTCTCTCTCTCTCTCTCTCTCTCTCTCTCTCTCTCTCTCTCTCTCTCTCTCCACTGACAGCCACCCTCTGCTTCTCCCTCTGTTTTTCATGGTCAGCTTGTCTCTCTCCTGAAGGCTCATCCCCCTTTCCTCTTTCAGCTGTGGAGGGGAGCAGAGTGGAGCATATCCAGACTTGGGCTGTCAGGAAAACTCTTTCTCTCCCTCTGTCTGTCTCTGTCTTTGATTCTGTCTGTCTGTCTGTCTGTCTGTTTTGCGGCTCTGTCACTTCAGGGAAGGGACACTTCTTCACCCAGCACTGCATCCCCTTTAGTTGTTTTCTTTTTATAGCAGAAATCTGAGTGCTGTGACAGCAGCTAAAAATGGTTGCACCAATGACGGGCTACATCAGCAGTTAATTGCTATATTTGCACCATCAGTGTCTTTTTTTATGGTGTAGCTTTTAGTATTATGCCAATATCACTCTTACCCCCAATCATGCAGGGACATTTTTGTTCTTATACCTCTTATACCAGTCTTATTCTATTAAGCTTGTTTTTATTTTATATTCTCTTGGATTTTTAATGACTGCTTTTATTTAAATGTCTTTTTATAATGTGTTTCTTTTGCACTTTGTTTCAATGCTTTTGATATTTTATGTAAAGTGCTTTGAATTGCCTTGTTGCTGAAATGTGGTCTATAAATAAACCTGCCTTACCGTCTGTAACATTGTCACGGCACCCCTTAGTATTAACCCATTGTCACTCTCTTTGACTCTTTAACTTGTCAAATACCAGCATTTGGTAAGTGCCCCTCGGCAACGGAAACCGATGCATGGCAGAACCCTTTAGCAACAGTATGTGACAAACCAGGCTTTCAACTAACTCTAATGTAAACCCACCCGCAGCGTTATTTGACGGTTGGGGCAACTGACGTAGTATTAATAGTGTGAAAGCCAGTTCGGGGCTGGCGGAAATGGTGGTGAATGGGTCAAACAAACACAAGATTTTCTACCAGGAGACCAGTGTTCATGTCCCATGTGAAACTAAAAGTAACTTTGACTTATTTTATTACATCAGTCTTTAGTCATGTGACTCATCTGTATTGTCAGTCCTGTGAGTCATGTAAGTCACTAGTCAGTGAAGTCAATGTCAACCACAGCCTAATGCTAACTAAGTGGCTGTGTTGCCTAAACTAAACTTTCTGTGAAAATGGATGTTTATTTTACACTATGGACACTATGCATGTAGCAAGTGTATATTGACACACCGTCCCTGGTCCATCCAAAAGTAATGCAAGAGGGGTACTCTGTACGTTGGCCAAGTTACAATGACCAAACCTTGCTATTTGATGAGTTAGGAGTGGGACGGTGTTGTTAAACAGTACTATGAAAAAGTATTTGCCCCCTTCCTGATTTCTTTTATTTTTGGGTATTTGTCACACTTAAATGTTTCAGATCATCAAACAAATTTTAATATTAGACAAAGAAAGCAGTTTTGAAATGATGATTTTATTTATTAAGGGAAAAAGCTATCCAAACCTACCTGGCCCTATGAGAAAAAGTAATTGCCCCCCTTGTTAATCTTGAATTAACGTGATTAACCACAATTTTTTTTAGAAAGCTGAGTTCAATTTCACTAGCCACACCCAGGCCTTATTACTGCCAGACCTGTTGAATCAAGAAATCACTGAAATAAAACCTGTGAATGAGGCTAAAAGATCTCAAAAAGCAACACATAATGCCGTGATCTAAAGAAATTCAAGAACAGATGAGAAACAAAGTCAAGGCTTTGGGACTCCAGCAAACCACGGTGAGAGCCATTATCCACAAATGGAGAAAACTTGGAACTGTGGTGAATCTTCCCAGGAGTGGCCGGCCGACCACAATTACTCCAAGAGTGCATTGATGACTCATCCAAGGTCACAAAAGAAGAGCAACATCTAAAGAACTGTAGGCCTCACTTGCCAGTTAAGGTCATTGTCCATGACAACAATAAGACAATAAGACTGAGACTGTGCAAAAATGGCATCATGGGAGAGATCCAAGGCAAAAATCCCTGTTGACCAAAAACAACACAAAGGCTCGTCTCATATTTGTCAAAAAACATCTTGATGAACCCCAGGACTTTTGGGAAAATACCCCTTGTACTGACGAGACAAAGGGTGAACTTTTTGGAACGTGTGCATCCCATTACATCTGGCGTAAAACTAACACAGCATTTCACAAAAACAACATCATACCAACAGTCAAACATAGTGGTGGTAGTGTGATGGTCTGGGTCTGCTTTGCTGCTTCAGGACCTGGACAACTTGCCGTAACTGATGGAACCATGAATTCTGCTCTCTACCACAAAATCCTGAAGGCTATCAGTTTGTGACCTCAAGGTCAAGCACACTTGGGTTATGCAGCAGGACAATGATCTGAAACACACCAGCAAGTCCACCTCTGAATGGCTTAAAAAATTAACGTTTTGGAGTGGCCTAGTCAAAGTCCAGACTTCAATCCCATTGAGATGCTGTGGCATGACCTTAAAGAGGCCGTTCATGCTCGAAAACCGTACAGTGTGGCTGAATTAAAACAATTGTGTAAAGAAGAGTGGGCCAAAATTCCTCCACAGCAATGTAAAAGACTCATTGCCAGTTATTGCAAACGCTTCTTTGCAGTTATTGCCACCAAGGGTGGCACAACCAGTTAGGTTTATGGGGCAATTACTTTCTCACATAGGGCAGATAGGTTTGGATAGTTTTTTCCCTTAATTAGTGGAATCATTTAAAAACGGCACTTTCTATTTACTCAGATTATCTTTGTCTAATGTTAAAATTTGTTTGACGATCTGAAACATTTAAGTGTGACAAATATGTAAAAATATAAGAAATCAGGAAGGAGCAAATACTTTTTCACAGCACTGTACACGTGTGGCAGGATCAGAATCTCGATCTTGTCTAATGGACGTACAGTATATTGAAGTCACTCACTGATTCAATTTTAATGACTTTACTCCACCTCTCTCTTATGTAAGTCTTAATAAAGTCTTTGTTTCTTGAATGTTAATCATGTCTTTGTATCTTCTAGGCGTGTACTGTGATTGAGAGTGCAGCAGGAGCCAGTAAAGAGGTCGACGCGGGGCCTTCGCAGCCTGCAGGTGACCACACTCCTTCTCACCCAGCGTCCTTGGAGCCAGAGAAAGCCGACCGTCCACTTTCCAGTGAGTATAGCTCTTCTTCAGTCTGCAATGCTATGTTTTAAACATTTCATTTTTACCCTCCTCTCCTTTGTCTTTATCCTTTTTTTTTATCTCTGTTTTGTTGCTGGGACTTAAAATAATTCTATCTGGTTCACTTTAATGTCCTGTTTATAGGATGTGACTGTAGAGTTCACAGCATTTCACTTCACACCAGTGAGATCTTTACTAGATGTTAGTACAGACCCCTACAAATAAATATCCTTGTGGCTATTCTCCAATCACAGCATTATCTGACACATTTATTGTGTTGTTTCATGGCATGTTTCTTGATCTCAACACTCTGTGTGGCCACAGCTGTTCGAGAGACATTCACACTGAACATGCGGTAGTAAATGAGTTGGTTCATTCAGTTACTAAGAATAAGCCATACCCTCTGAATGCACATCTCTTCACTTAGCAGGCATCTTATCTCTGCTTCCTTTTTCCTGTGTGAGGTGTCCTCATGACCCTGCTGTGTGGCAACACAGGAAGTAGTGAGACCCCTGCAGTGAATGAGATTAGGTCTGAGGCGGCTCTAACACTCATCGAAGAGTTAAAAAAAAAAAAATCTTTTGAGTTCTTCTTTTTAGGCTTGTGCTGTCATGTCCAACATTTCATCCTCTTGTAATGCTTCAACCACTCCTCCACCATCACTGTATTTTATCTATATATACCTACCATAGTGATCGCCCCCACCCAAAACTGGATTAACTCTTCGTTTTCCATCTTTTGTCATACAACAGTCAACGTATACATGCTGCTGTGTGAGACCAGGAGGAGATAATAATGATTTCCCTGCAGTTTGTTTTGTAAATGTGCAGGTGATCTGATCCCTCACTTGCTTTCAATGCATTGTTTAACAGCAACTGCTTTTAATTGTCAACCATGCAAACCCAACCTGACCACAAATCATACACACAAAGACCTACACTGACATTCGTCAACGTTCATACACAAATGCACATGCTTATACACCGTGGACTACCTCTGGGTCTGGCCAGCGGGGGGCAACTTCTGGGTGTTAAAAACAAGTCTGATTGTATAGAAGTCTATGAGAAAATGAGTTTACTTCTCACTTGATTTATTACCTCAGTAAACATTGTAAACTTGAGTTTATGGTCTCAATCACTAGTTTCAAGTCTTCTTCAATACAGCATGATGTTCATTTAGTAAATTATGGTCCCATTTAGAGTCAAATAGACCATAAAGCAGGGTATGCTTTAGGGCGTGGCTTACAGGTCACTACCACAGCATTTTCCACTCTAGGAGTTGTCCGTGTTTTCGTCCTCGAACTTTAACCCTTGCAGTGTGTTTTCAGTTCATGAAGGTTAATTTTAACTTTCTGGTCACCTTTTATTCAGCGTTTGGTTGTTGTTTGCTCCACCCTCTCGTGTTGCGACAACCAAAATTTAAAAACTCAAGGCTTCAAAATGGCAGTTCACAAACCAATCATGGTGACTACATCCACTGCCTATTTACAGTTTATGCTTACGCACCATATCTCACTCTTTTTTTGCTGTCGCTTTTGCCAACCTCGACCCAGAACAAAGGATTACAGGTTTTATGGTCATTTCACTCCCATCTCTTTCATCTACACTATATGAATGCAATTTGTTGGGATGCTGGTGAAGTTAAGGATGAAAGCGATTCAGTGAGACTGAGAGATGAGTTGGAAGAAGTCCTGATGAAGCAGGGGCAGACACAAAAAATAAGCGACATGTGAGCGTGTATATGTGTGAGTATGCCCCGAGGGAGGCCATCACTACAGTGGGTTTTGGAGATCAGTGCGTTTATGTGGAAAATGCTGCTGTCTCCTGTTATCAGTGTAGCTGGACTGCCTTTTCACTGGGTATCTATTCCCTCTCTTCCTCTTTTACTACACAAGCATTTATACTTCTAAACACAGGAGTTTTGTAAATTTATATTCTTAACTCTCTACCCTCCTTTTTTACTTCCTCTCCTCCTGCTCTATCTTCCTCTCTTGCTCACCGCTCCCTCCTTCTCATGCTACTCTCTCTCTCTCTCTTTTCTCTAAGGCTATTTCTGTTTAGCCGTGAGGGCCCCTCTGTCGTTTACAGAAACTCATCCCAAGCGCTCTTTCTGACTGAACCGACACACACACACACACCAGCAAACCAGTTTAACCACAACACACTCAAAGGCACCTGGTTAAAAAGTCATGACAAACAGGGCCACGCTGCACACCCGCAGACACACATACACGTAGAAGACTGAGCGTTTCTCCCAGTGGTCTAGTGTGGGTCGAGAACAGGGCTTTCATAAGTTATTTAAGTGCCCTCCGTCATGCGTATTGCGCTGCGGCTCGTACTGACATGACACGGTCCATTTCCCCCGCTCAGGCTAAAAACGTGACACAAGACACGCTTGTGGTGTTCACACATAGAGTAAAGAGGTTCACAATCAGTCATGATCTTAAGACTGTTGGGTTTAAATCATTAAATGGGCCCCAACTTAACAGCTAGAGTGAAGCTAAAGGGAGAGGCTTTAGACAGTTGATGTTACACAGTCCTGCTGTCCACTGAAGTCTGGGTTTTAATTGTGCTTGTGTGAATATTTAGTGGCTTAATGGGTACAGCTCTAATGTAAATGTTTGCTTTGACCAAGTGGCATACAGAGCGAGGAGGCAGTGTGTTTTCACATCGCATTGCGGCATTGAAGAACGTCAGTATGTGAGTCAAGATGGGGACACACCAACCCAACATCAGAGAACTAGCGGCGATGAAGGCCACCGCAAAGACTACAGATGACAGTCAGTAAGCACTTACGTTCTGTGCATGAGTGAGATGAAATAACTCTCCACACCAGCAGGCAGTGGTAGTCTGTATTCGTCATTCAAAAAGGGAAACCAGAAGACAGAGGATGGCAGATATAAAAACCATTGTTCTGATACATACCTGAAACGAAGTGGCGTTTGCCAACCATTTTCACAACACTCTCACTCACCACTTATCTTCACTCCAGATGGCCATGTCGCTGTGAAAATATCCATGTATTGGAATAGTCAGATGAGATGAAGAGTCCTCTGTATTTTTCCTGAACTTTGGTTTCATTCAACATGCTGAATTGAAAACCTCCAACACAAGCAGACTAAACTAGGCTGATGGACGCTCACCGATGCCCCCAAACTGTCCAACCTCAGACTATCAGCTTGGTGTGTCAGGGCCTTTAATGAGATCTCCATATATATAGCGACAGCAGATCCCCATTTCTCATCTCAAACGTCCTGACATGTTGCGGCCCATCAAGCGCCCCTGCCTATCAGACAGGAAACATCTGGGGTGGCTACCATGTGCTTCAGGCCCGTGGACCCATGAACACATTTGCTGAATATTTCCAATACATCAGCAGTCAGTCAGACTCAAAACAATCACACAGTCAATACATCACTATTAATGGTGAAGGCACAAGGTGAACCTGCCTGCTGCATATACATCTAATGGAGGGAGGCCCCACAGGACTAATGTAAAGAGTTGAATATATTTGTATCATTATGCGCTCTTGTCTGCACTGTGAAAGCATCTACTCATCTCTTTTGTGTGAGTTTAGCCTTTTTCAACATTTATTCTGTTTCCATCTGCTGCTTTATCACAACCCTCTTACCTCAATCTTGTCATACTGAGCAAATACATTTAGAAATATGTATGTTTATGTTTGTGTGTACATACTGTATGTGTGTATGTCCTTGAATTATATGTTCTGATGATGTGATTGTCATACGATAGGCAGTGAGTGTGTTTTGATTGTACAGCTGGACTTGGCAAGACTTGGCAGTCTTGTGCGCTTGGCTGCTGGCCAGTTCAATACAATTACAATTACCCACCGCGGGAGCATGGGGCACCACTGAAGATGGGCTGTGGGTGCTGGTTGGGGCACAGAGAGGGGGTAATTCACAGTATCTGGCAACCCGCCTTTGCTCAGAAGGAGGATCAATGTCTGAGCTGTTGCTTGCTTTCGCCATCATGGTTAACATTTCGCATTAAGAGTTTTGCATGCAGCAGTGTGGTTCAATCCATAAACAGCCATGTTTCAAGAGCACATACACCACACACACATTAAACGAGGAACAGTCTGTCCATGAGAGAGTAATTACAGCCACCCATCCCTGTGTCTTTTGTCCAGAGAACAGAGCAGCAGGTGGAGGGATGAGAGTAGCTGAGGGATGACAGGAGCAGTGTGCTGGGGGGGGGGGATATGGGGAGGATGGCGAGAGGAGGACAAGGACGCTGAATGGAGAGACGACAAGGGATGTGTTTGGAGAGAGAGATCAGAGGGTGACAGAGGAGGCATGGAGAGGAATGCCACTGCTTGCCCCCCTCCCTCCGACTCCCTCTCTTTTCTTCTTTTCTTTTGTCCCCCTCAGTAGGGGTGACAGGAGGGTGGGCTAACTTCGAATGACAGTGACAAGCTTGCCACTGCTCCCATGAAGCACAGCAGATGGAAGTGTGTGTGTGTGTGTGTGTGCGTGTGTGTGTGTGTGTGTGTGTGTGTGTGTGTGTGTGTGTGTGTGTGTGTCTGTATGTGCGATTAAAATGCCACCGGAGACCAGGGTATACCGAGTCTCTTGGCAGCACCACGCCTGGCAGAGCGCCACCTCACTGCCCTCTTTTTCCAGCCCAGCAGAGTGGGCGTTGAGGTGTGTGTGTGTGTGTCAAGTGAGGGGAGGCAGTCTCAACAAACAAATATTAATTCACAGTGTTCCCATTGTCTATTCCATTATATCCTTTCTTCAGGGGGCAGGCGAGCTGGATGGCCTGTGTGGCTGTTTGTTCATCCATCTATTTGAGTAATTCAGTAATGTAATGATCACAGGATTTTTTGAGAAACAGAGCTCTGTTCTGCAGTGTGGCGCCAGTCCTGGCGGGCATGGGGGGAATTAGTCAGGAGACAGTGGGTTTGGCACTGTGCCTCGGTTATTAGCCACTCACAGGGTGGGCACGGGGTTGTGCCCCGACTCAATCACTCACTGTGTTTGCGTGTGTGTGTGCTTAAAGTGTTTGTTTCTGTGTGTGTATGTGTGTGTGTGTTTGTGCGCATTTGAGTCAGGATTCTCCTCTGGTCACACTGACCTTATTGTGCAATCACTTCTGGTTGATTTGTACCCTTTCCAACACATTCCTCTCTCTGAAAGGCTGAGAAACAGGCCGTTAACCCCCTCTCCCCCTCTCTCTCACTCTCTCTCGTCTTCCCTCCGGATGGGTTTGATTTAGTGACTGTGGTTTTCCATCCAGAGCCTGGGAGCCAGAAAGAGTAGACTTAGGGAGAGACCTATGGATTCACAGCCAGCGGAGCACGTCATTACTTGGCCATAGCTCATCAGCAGATACATCAGCAGGCTGGGGCGCTAATAGATGCGAGCTGTCGCCGTTCGGGAAGTAATAAACCTCTCTTCATTTCATCCCCTTAATTATTTCCTTCTCATGCGTTGCATGAATTGCACTAAATGATGACAGCAAAGAGCATCTGAGAGTGTGTTATGTTATTCAATGAATATTTGCCTGCATTATACAGCATATAATATCAACTTTGTGAAACGTGGACCAAAGAGTTCTCTTGGAGAAGTTATATTTAGGCCCTCACTGAGGCCACCCGATGTGAGGTTAATGCTCAGTGAGGTCAGGTTACAGACTTGTTTCTGCAGTAGCCCTGAAAAAGATGACCACTTAGTGAGAGACCTCCAGACTGACCTTTGACCTCACAAAGGAAACAGGTGTTCAAGCTGGACTCAGCCTGACTGCCTGCACACTCAGAGCTGGTAACAGCAGTTTCTTTATTTACAACAAATGAACACAAATAAGCAAACCTTCCAGTGTGATACAGCACCATAACAAACTGTAGACGTAAGATCAATCCATATTTGGGTGAAAGTGTTTTATACATTTCTGAATTTCTTTTCGTTTGTCTTTCCTTGTGCTCATGCCCTGTTTTTCTTTCAATCTTCTTCCTTTTTCTTTATATCTCCTTTTCTCTCCCTCCTTCTATGCAACCCCATGACTTCAATCATCCTTTCCTCCCACCCAGCCTCCCTGTCTCCAGCACCTCCACCCTTCTCTTCCTCCTTCCTTTCTGCCCGTCGATCCCTCCTTCCTTCCCTCCCTCTCAAACTGTCCTCCACTGTCAGGCGACTTGGCCGAGGCTAAGTGCTTTTTGCTGTCTCGCTGCAGGTGGGACTGTAATAAAGCTTGTCAGTGGGAGGCATGAGTCGCACTGTCACATGCTCTTTGCCTCCCCTCTGTTAACTGCCTCCTCCATCTCCTTCCAACCATCCCCTCATCCCTGCCAACCCTCCCCTCACCACCACCACCACCACCACCACCACAACTCTTCTCCAAGATCCTCTGCTTTTATTTCTCCTCTCTCATTTGTCTGCCTTTTCTTCCCCATTTCGTCTTGCTCTTACCCGAAACTGTGCTCCTTGACTTGTCTCTCATCTCTCTCTCTTTCTGGTTTCCTTGCCAACAGCACTTTCAGGAACATGATGAAGAAGAGCAACAGGAGACACCCCTCTCAACATAACAACCGCACACACACACAGGCACAGACACATACCCACCATCCATGTAAATGACTCCAGGTGAGGTTGTATTGTTTGCCCAGCTGCTCCTGCTAACCAGCCTCTCCTGTTCCACAGTAAACCAGCAGGCTGCATGGAAATCAGCTTCCTCTACACAAAACACTTCTCTGTTCGCCCTCGTCTTTTCATGTTTGCAGATAGTATATGTTTGTGTAGATGTGTGTGCTTGTTACTGCACATTACACTCAAAGGGCATCTAAAGGTTGGAGTTGGTACACTATTTGTTTTTCAGACTCATTTAAACCCATTTCTTACTTTGGTGTGTTTGTGTGTGTCTGTGCAGTTTCTAATTGAAATGGCTTATACACAGTATCTTACTTGTTCTAGCCACAGGATGGCAATACTGAGCCCCTTCTTTAAATGAATCCTTCCTTACTTCCTACAAGCCACTGTTCACACAGACACACACAGACACACACACACTCTCTCTCTCTCTCTCTCTCTCTCTCTCTCTCTCTCTCTTTCTCTTTCTCTCTTTAGTCTGGGTTAGCCCAGGCTTGTATAAGGTGACGGAGTGCAGTGAATAATTTAGTCGTGGCCATGTTAATGGCTGACAGCTAACATGGCCTCTCTACTCTGCTGTTGGCCCATTACTAGTACATTCTGTTTCACTCTCACTCTCTTTGTTGCTCTATTGTCCTCTCTTTTTCACATTTTACATTCATGGTGTTCTAATGAAAATGTCTAGATGTCACTTTTTTCTAATCACGATTGTATTACGAACAAATTGAAAGATACCTCCAGTACTTCAACCCGGATCCTATTTTCTCATGTTTTGTGTCTAAGAGACGAATGGGGGCAACAATTTTTTAAATTGGTTCAGTATTGAGGGAGTACTCAGCAGCCGCCAGCCGCTAAACAAGCAGTAATGTAATCATTTGAAGCAACATGGTACTGATAGTTCACTAAACATGCATATTTTTGCCACTGACAGCTCAGATGTTATTATGTTAAGTGTCTGACAACATTATAGAGAGGACCCTACAGGGAAAGGAAACATTTTTTAGACTTTTGCTTGATCCGGTCTGTTTGTTATTGTGTGTCTCGCTCACAGAAGTATTTTTGTGAAATGGCACATCACCTCCACATTGCGGAAATCAGCTAAATATTCAACCATGACACTGAAAACCCTAAACTACACTTTCTGTACTCCAACACTACAAACTCAACAACAACATCGGCATCCTGTGGCACTCCTCTCTCCAACTCTCACTCATGTTTCCACTGTCATCTTCCAGCAACAAGTCACATGACAGGAAATGAAAAGTAAGAAAAGGTTTTGTTTCTCTGTAGGGTCCTTTCCATAATGTTGTCAGACACTTATAATAACAATCTGAGCCAGTCAGTAGCAAAAACAAGCACTTTTAGTTAGGGAAGCACTAATACAGATACAGGATTTGACATCAGGCTGACACTGACTAAAATAGCTGGATCAGATATCGGTTACTATGGGATCGATCTATTAAATTCAATTCTATACTTATATACTCGGTCAATACCCAAAGCTTCGGTATTGCTGTCGGTATCTAGACTTAACTACAATGCTAGTAGATATAAAATGATGGTACCAGGTAGTCACAACTGATTACATTACAGCTTGTTTAGCGGCTGGCAGCTGACAGCTGCAGCGTTCTCCCTCAATACCAGTTTCAGAAAGTGTTGTTCCCATTTGTCACTTAGACTCAAAAACATTGGAAAATAGGGTCCAGGTTGAAAAACACCAAAGTTACCCTTTAAGGAAATCCGAGCTCTTGTCTTGTAATTATTTCAAATAGAAATTTAAAATTGAATACAGTAAATACTTTAAAGAAATGTATCATTATCTCACCACCATTTTGTGGTTGAACATCTATGAAAACGTTAATAACATTGAGGAATATTCACTTTCACTTCTTGTTGGTCCTTATTAACATTTTTTGTCAACAACCTTGGTGCACAAATATTACATTTTTAAAGTTGCAGTAATGTACATTGACTTATTCTGTCCCATAGCTTCTTTCTAAGCTATTTAAAACTTCCCTGTGTGACCAGCCACAAAATAGTATAAACAATTTCCAATTACCTGACAGAAATGTTTCTTAAAATTGAATCTTTTAGCTTCCCTGACCTTATTATTACTTCTTCCTGGTACCAGCCATCACCCCAAGTAAAATAATTACACAGATCTTTGTATTTTGCAAGATGAATTATGAGGATTTTGTCTTGTATGCCAAGGGCAGCACAAACATGTTTGGTTGGCAAAATGCAGGAAATGTTAATTAACATTTACTCTTCTAGATGTGTTTACAGTGGCAGTGCATTACTTGATTTTTCATAATGTCTTCAACAATATTAATTAATGATTCATGAGATTAATTTGACAGGTAATTGTTAGAGTAACTGAGCACTGTTACAGTAAATTCTGTGACATTTTTATTTCTCTAGCTCATCTTCATTTTACTATATTTTCCTGTTCTCGTATATTTTACTTCCTCTGTGGCCCCCTTTTCTGTTTTTCACCTCATCTTCTCATTCCCCATCCTTCTGTCCTCATTCTCTACATAAACTGTTGAGCAGATTGCAGGAAACTCGTGTGCATATGTGAGTGTGTATGTGTATATGTGTCTGTCTCGGCCCAGTCAAGCACTATTAATGTTATGATTGCCCCACTGGGCTTCAGCTCTCCGTGTGTGTGACGTGGGTGAGGAATAATATGACCCTAACATTAATGCAATCACATACACTAAACAAATTACACCTCCCTCTCCGCTTCTCTCCCTTCACTTTTCTCGATCTCAATCCAACCATGACGATGTTACATGTGGTGTACGTGGTTTTCAGCTTGTACAGCCTATATGTGTTTTCAGAGGCCCTGCCTCGCTCCATTTTTCTCTCTGATACGATCAGCATGACTGTGTTTGGGGCAGTAGGAGCTGTGGAGCCTGGCGTGGCAGGCTGCAAGAGCACCAGGGTCTGGCCAGGATCAGGCAGGCTCAGGGGGGATTGGGAGTGACGTGTCCTGGTTGAGACATCCCCATAGTTGGGACTCCCCACCAGCCTCTCTGGCTCCAGTCTGGCTGACAGAGTCCAGCTGGGCGTGGAGAGGAGGTGCTCCATCTATCTCCTGGCCTCCTATCTCCTCTCTTCTCTTGAGCATCTGTCTGTCACATCAAAGTGCTCATCTCCTCATTTCTGCATTCCTGTTTTACTGCCGCTGTTCTCACCAGTTCTTATTAGCTACATTTCATCTATTCTCTTTGTCACACCTCCTCTTCTCCCCTTCTTTTTTCTGTCTCTCCACTGCACATCCTACTCATACTTTTCCTCCTCCTTCTCCATCTCTCCATCTCACACAAACACATCCGCAACCCTTGAAGTGGGGTCATGATTGAGGCGTGCCGTTAATTAGCCAGCAGTGGTTGTTGTAGCAAAGCTATGGTAGGGTGTAATTAATTAGGTGGCATGCGCGCAGTGGGAGAAAAAGAGGGAGAGGAGAGATGGAGTGAGAGAGAAATGCCGGCTATCAGTCCTCCTTTTATCCTCTGAGCTCAGATGAGTTCCCCTAATGAGAAAAAATGAGATGCTCCCAACCAGGGAAGAAAGCATTTTGTCCTTTACATGTTCTCTCTGCCTCTCCTCTGCTTGTCGTTCTGTCACTGCCTTGTTCTCTTTTCATCTGCCTATCACATCCGTGCTATTGCTAGTGGGGTGCCAGTGAGTTGGAGTCACCAGCCATAGATCTCCCACTGTAGAGTGAACACAGCCTCTGGGACACGTCCAGACACACTCATACTGTGCTGACGGCTATATGGCATACTGCAGAACAGCACGTGCATTTCTGTGCATTGATGGGTATTTACCGTGTTGTAATGGCTGCTGCTCTATTGTATGTGTGATAGTAGTGGATGTGGAAAACGAGAGAGAAAGAGAGAGAGATGATAGATGGAGAGATTTCTAAAAGGCACAGAAAATGTGGGAGGGAGGCAAAGGTGCACACTCAGAGCTCTGTTGATCCTCTCCTCAATTCAACACTGACTCCTTGACCTCATTCAGAAGTGTGTGTGGATATGTGTCAACAGCTGTGTAGCTGCATGTGTGTGTATGTGTCAAAGGCCTAACCATAGTAGTATGTATCTGTTTACAATAACTGCAGAGAATCTAAACCTGTACCCTTTAGTGGCATCATAAATATTTAGATGCACAAACCCTGACACCACACACCTCCTGCATAACATTTACTTTCTCGTGGAGACACCCAGATGCATGTAGTACACCTCCAACATACAATGACACACACACACAAACACTCTTCCCTTCTTAGTGTAAACTGATAGTTTAATGGCTGCCTGGCCTGTCTTGTCCTGTGTGACTGAACTGTCCTAGGTGACAGGTTTATGGACACTTTGTCAATGTCACTGGAGACAGACAGCTATTTACAGCCCAGTGTTAAACATGTCGTACACTGGCTGTTAGTATAAATCCCCCGGTAGGATTGGCCAGTGGATAATACACATTGTCGACCATGTAAATCATCAAATACATACACACTGTATACAGCAGGTGATCACTCGGTCAACTGCCCGGTCCTTTTTAACCCTCTTAATACTACCAACATACCTCACACACAGACGTCACACACGCTGTAGATCTGTATCTCAGTTATTTACAGCCTCCTGCCATCACGTTAACAACCAACACTCGCTTTTCCTCCCCTCTGTCTCTCTCTCCCCACCTTCCCCTCCATCTTTCATCCCCTTCAACTATCATTTAGCTTTACGAGGTGTCCTAAAAGAAGCCCGAGGTGTGCTTCTCTCCCTCCTCCCCCTTAAGTCGGAGATATTGATATCCTCCATAAGTCAGGCGTTCCTCTCACTGTTAGTGAGGAGAAATTGATGACAGAATGGTGTGACAGGAGGGGAGTGGAGCTGGCAGGGAGTCATAGGAGTTTGCCTGTGTCTGCATCGGAGTCTGTGTTTGTGTGAAGCCTGAAGTGTGTGCTGCATACAAACAGACTTATTAAGAGAAAGAGAGGACTTGGTTTGGCGAGGAGGCAGCAGGTTAAGTGAAGGAGAGGGCCTCTAATCGAGAAAGAACTGACACTTAGAGAGACAGAGATCTGGACGGATAGAGAGGAGGAGGAGGGAGGCAGATCTGTTTCTTTCTTTATGAGCTTTCCGTCTGTGTATGATACTGTTGCTATAAACAAGAGGTCAGCTGAAGAGTGGCTGTTTATAAGGTCCATCTCTCAGAGTGAGCATATCAAAAAGCCTATGAAATCCTGATCAGCTGCGGTTTGTGTGTCTTCTCTGTGTGTATTTGTATGGTTGTGTTAGCCATCAGAACCATTAGCAACCATCTGTCTCACTATCAAACAGATGAACAAGAGCGTACTTCTCTTTGCGCTGTGTATGATGCTGCATGAGTTAGCTTGTAGCTAATGTGTTTTCCGGCAACCACATCTATGTACACTAGTTTGTATGTTGCAGCAGAAGGTACAGTGTGACCAGCATCTGCTGGTGAGACAAAAACATGCCGTTCTTACTATCACAGAAACACACCTGGTCATCGCTCACCATAGAGCTTAAGCTTACCTTGTTCCATTTGTGCAAAATGCATTAGCATAAGGTGGGTGAGATTAGAGTAACTTCACATGAAGAGATATGAAGTCACCGTCACCATGTGGTTGGCCCAAGGTTGAGTCATGCTAACTTGCTCAGCACACTGAATTTTGTTTCTTCAGATGTGGTTAAATGGTGTGATTAGTAAACTTCTTTACTGTGTGGGTTTTCTTTTTTGCATACTTCTTGTCTTGTGTGTGTGTGTGTGTGTGTGTGTGTGTGTGTGTGTGTGTGTGTGTGTGTTTGTGCACTCTGACTGCTGTTTTTTTCTATTCCATTGGGGATAAAGAAAAGGTTTGTTTGATTAATTAATTCTGTTAGACATGAATGTAAATGATCAAAGGAGCACATTTGCATTTTGCGTTTAATTATTCATGAGCCGCAATTGCTCATGAATTAGGACACCTGTGAGGGCTTTCTCCTCTCAAGCTCAGACACTCACTCATGCACATATGCGCACACACACCAGCACATCCTGGGATGTGACCTGTGGTGTGTTTGACCAGACCTGCTCGTCACCCCTGTCTGTGTGCGCCGCTGTGCACAGGGATGCAGGTCACTGCAGGTTCATGTTGGTATTATTAGGTTATGTTGCTGCTCTGGCTGGGGTTCAAACGTTCTGATTAGGTTATTGCGTAGCGCTAAAGCTCAGACTGTCACCCTGACTGTATGATTCATCTCCATGGAGACAAGAGAAAAGCTCTGATCTAATTACCCATAATGCTGCCATCTCAGGCTTGAGGAGAGGGCTGGGTGGCGTGAATAAGGCGAGAGGAGCAAGCGAGGAAGAGGCAAGGGGCGGCACATAGAGGTTGTAAAAAGTGGGATAACAGTGAAGGAGGGAGAAATATCAAGTGCAAAGAAAGGAGCATGAACTGATGCCAACAATCAAGAGCCTGATAAAAGCAGGTATTATTTGTCTTCTTTCTTCCTCCCCTTCCTCATCTCTCCCCTCATCATCAGCAGCATCCAACTGCTGCACAAATGGGCCCTTGTTGCCATGGATATGAGCAATGGTTCTCCCGTTCTGCTCGATGGGGCTCAGTGATAAATGACGGGATGTGGAGGAAGTTAATAATTTATCCCGGGGAGGGAGCGACCGTTCTGGGGAGCGTTACCTAGCATAATGGGTTAAGTGCAGCGATTGCTGCGTGCCGAGCAATAGACTCACAGGAGGTGATGTATAAAAAATGAATAAAGGCTGAGTGGAGCCTGCTGGGAAGGAATTGTCAAGGGATTGTGTGTGTGTGAGGAGCGGGGGGTTGGTGTTGTGTTTTGGGAAGAAGGCTTTGTCATTTCTTGAAGTTATAGGATTGTCAGGTAAAGAACAGTAGAGACTTAATCGAGATTCTTCCAGGCTTTCGGTACAGATCTCCTCCCACTCTACTTTTACTAGAAATGAAAAACAGCTCAATATGCTTTGGGCTTTGAAGTATGACAGCGGCAGTGACAGATGAAGCTGCTGCAGAACAGAGGTGCAGGCCTTAGCTGTGTGCACCGTGCTGTCATTATCAATGACTCACTGACACTTGTTTATACTTAAAGAGAAATACATTCTGTTCCTCATTATCTGACATTACGTGTTTATTTTAATGCAACATTTGTCATTTGCCTCTCTAGAAGAGCCTATGAGACATCGTATGATTTGTGCTGTTATTATGTGAGGGAGAAGAAGAGTACAAGAGTGAGAAAGGGCACATGGGGTAGGCCCACACCTCCTAGAGCCTTAACGCAGCACCTGCTTCACGTCTTCTTCTTAGCAATTTATGAGGTGCTGCACTCTTAACGCTGCCTCCCTTCCTGTCCCTCCATCTTACACTCTCCTCCCATCCCATCCCTCCCTCTTTTAGCCCAGCTATCTTTCACATCTTGCAGTTCAAAGCTGATGGTGTGTGCCCAGGTTTATGTAGGGGTCACCATATTGTGTTAATCCCACAGAACGTATCAGATCAGCTTGATTTCATTATTGTCCTGATGCCCCATATGCAGGGGCTCAAAGCTACTTAGAGTGATCCTCTCCTAGTGACGGTAGAAAAGAAGCTGTAGTCTGTTATCTGCGGTGGAGCTGGAGTTTATTGTGTTGGACACTCTGCTGCGTTCCGAGAGTGGATTTGGAGCATAACACGCTTGTGTTAAAACATAGCAGAGACTCGCATCTTTTCCCTTGCATCGCCTCCCACTGATTATTTGATGGGTTTTTCAACGCTCATGTCTGGTTTTGAGTAGTGTAGTTTGAGTCTATTCTCCTTAGATTGGTGTGTGGGAGTGCATGTGTTGTCGCATGCGTGTGCCCCAGTGGAAAATGTGACTTATGGTTTTTCTTTTCATTTCTTCTCCATTTTGTGTCTAGTGTCTTGTGTTTTCCAGGAGCCCTTTTTCTGTGCCTCCTTATGGCTGATAAGTGATGCAGATAGCTGTGATGGATAATACAGCCTGACACACACATTAAACCTCTCTCTCTCTGATTGAGCTGAACCGTTATGGATGATGTGTGTATGCATGTGCTTTATTCTCCTGAACATAGAGTGTATTTTCAGTGAGCTGTTATGCGGATTCTCAAAACAGAAGACATCTGAAGGAGGGAGGGAGAGGATGGACAGGAAAAAGGAAGACAGGAGGGAAAGAAAAAGCCTGTGATTATTCTCTGCAGGTGGAATAAAATAACACCACCCGGAGTTCAATAATCACCATGTTCAAGTAAACATCAGAAAGAAAAGGAAGAAACATGTTGAATTGTAATTGCCGTGGTGTTTGTTTGTTTTTTAATAATACAGTTGTTTGCAGTTTGTGCAGCGGTCTTCACTCAGGAATGACAGATGCGTGTCACAGAGGTGCAATACAAGTTGGGCCAGCCATTAGCAGACATGTTAAAACAAGAAGCTGCTGCTCCTTTTTTCCTCTTTGCTCTCCTGTTGTCCACTTACCCATGTCTTTATCTGTTTTTTTGAGCTCACATTGTCATCGCCACACAATGGGGACAGATGAGACAGATGCAACGAGGAGGTGTGACAGGGTCACCCACATACTGTACACTCAAAAATCACCCACATTTAATGTACACTCCTGCTGACACCCCCCCCCCCCACACACACACACACACAAACACACCTTAATGTCAGAGCCCTGCAGGCACCCAACTTTTGTGACTGACAGCTTCATCAAACTCCCACCCTGTTGTACTCACATGTGGACACATACATGCACACTGATTCCGCCCCCCCCCACACACACACACACACACACACACACATATACACATGTACAGACTCATGCCCCCCCAGGTTTCCTTTGTTCCCAGCATCTGTTTCTCTTGGTGATTAATTGCAATTAGCGAGAGGTTTGAAGGCCTGTGGAAGAACACAACAAGAGGAAAAACATCAAGATTAATGAGGGGAGGCATTCATCAGAGAGAGGACAGAGAGAAAGGAAGGGTGGAAAGACAGGAGAGGGAGGGGGGGGAGATAGAGGGATGACACGGTAAGAAGGGAGGGGCTGGGAGAGGAGGAGGAGGTGGAGAAGGGAAGGATGCTCAGATGTTAATAGCGTAGGAGATGGGAAGAGCGGAGGAGCGTGACATAAAGCAAAAGAGGGAGAACAGCAGATAGAGAGAGGAAACAGAGAGAGAGAAAGCCAGTTGTCAAAGCTCAGGCCACAGAGCAACACCACAGGGGACTGATTAAATATGGAAATTATAATTGCTAATTGACCTTTATTAATCAGAGCAGTACGGGGGGCTGTATTGCATTTTTGTGTCTCTTTGTGTGTGTGTGTGTGTGTGTGTGTGTGTGTGTGTGTGTGTGTGTGTGTGATTGTGTATGTACGCTGACGCATGTGTGTATGTGCATGTATGGTGGACTGTGTTTGTGTATGTGTGGTTGTTTGATCCCCTCATGTAGCTCTCTCTTGTCTCAAAGAGCTCTCTCATGTTTAAACACTGCATAATGGCAGAAGCAGCTAGAATAACACACACACACACAAACTGGGTGGTAATGAGAGTGTGACTACATTATGAAGAGCTAAATAGGGTCACAGTGGAACCTCACTCTTTGGGCTGCCAGATGTGCAATCATGAATGCATGCATGCACTCTCATACACATGCATGCAAGCAAGTCGTCTCATTTCTCTCCCTCGCTCTCCTTTCTCCTCTTCTCTCCTCCTCCCAGCGCTTTGATGTCTTCATGCTTATTATTACATTTTAGGAAAACCCTGACACCCTGTTTCAGAAGCGTGTGGACAGAATTTCTCTGCGTTACACACACATCGACAGTCACACACACACGTACGGATGTCAGTCATGTAGCCAGATCACACAGATTTGATTAGAGACTCCCTAAATTCATTAGCCCAATGTGATTTTGCCAGCCGTCATTAGAGCCATATGTAAACTGGTCTGTAGTGGTTTGATTTGGTTTCAGCTCGTCGAATGCGTCAGATTCCGTGTCTGTGAGCTCTGCAGGTCTTAATCACTTTTAACCAGTCGCTATCCCAGAGATCCATTAATCACAAATACTTTACTGTTCAAGACATATTTTTCACTTTTTCCAGTAAACACAGTCTTCGACTGTTGGCCACTGGGAGAAGTTGAAGTTAAGGGAAGTGTCTTCCTTTCTTTTGAGTGTGCTTTTCTTTCACATTCAGGGTAGTCATTGCTCTTCTGAGGATTCAAAGTGGCAGCTGCATAGGTCTGTTGGTACTCTCTTTGAATCTGTATTGCGAGTTAGCTGTCTGCAGCTGTAAGGGCATCTGCTGAGACCGAGTGTCATTTCTGATCCCCAAGAGACAGAGTTGGGGCACTCCTCCCCTCTTAGCCCTGGCTCCTCTAATCCTGTTAGCTCAGCTCAGCTCAGGATCAGACTGCCATGACTGGTCTTCTACCACAACTACACACACCCCCACCTTTCCTCCTCAGGGGCCAGGGGCCCCCGAGGCCTGAAAGGGACAATTGTTGCAGGGTCCAGAGGTGGTGGTGAGGGGTCAGCCATCAGAGGGGAAAAGATAGGACACACACATGCCTGGACACACACACGCACACACATAACATATTTAAAACATACTCACCTCCCTATCAGTTCACTCACTCACTCTCTCACACACAATCACTCACTGTTGTTATCTGAACACTGTTAAGAGTCTGGTCTTTCCCATTTCCTCTATTCATTCGATTTCTCACTGAACAGCAAAGAAGCTGGGTTGTCCTCACATCACTGCACACAAACACACAACACACACACACACACACACACACACATGCACGCACTCTATACACTCAATACACAGTGGACTGGCTCAGCCCTTTTTCCTGCATTATTCCTCTTTTGTGTTGTTAGTGAGGAGCCCACCTCTCCTTAGGGAGAGGATTGGGTGTCTTAGGAGGGCAGCAGAGCCTATCAGCTTTGACTTTGACTGTTGCCAATTTCCTCACCATTAACCAACACACAGTAGTGGAGTATAGATTGGTGTTATGCCTCATCTGTCCAGCAGAGGTCACTTGGCACATTGGAGCTAAGGGTTCCCTCCTTTTGTCATGACTGCTGACTTTACTGCTCATCTATGCAGGAATAATGGCTGAAATCAACCAATGTACAATGTTAATGGCATTTGAATTAGAACACTTCAAAATTAATTAGGTACGTAAAGTATGCAACAATCAAAATGTCACTGTTGATGAAGCTATGTTCCTGTAAGCAGTGGGGGGAATCGACAGACTGATTTGTTTGGTGTTATCAATCTGGGTTAGGCTCTGCTGGCTCTGGGCTTGTTTCATCTGCGCGTGTGTTTGTGCGCATATGTGCGTATGGCTTGCTTGTATGAGGTGTGTGTGTGTGTGTGTGTGTGTGTGTGTGTGTGTGTGTTAGTGTGTTTACCGTTGGGTAGGGAGACAGTTTGATTGAGCTCTGCGCCGTAAAGCTGTCTGTTTGCCAGACCGTTTGTCTCCTAGCCAAGACTCTGCAGCAGAGAAGAATACAATGATTATCTGTCACACGGCAGCAGCGTTCTTCATCAGTCTGGCTAGCAACAGGCCAGACTGCCCAGTACAAGCCTCAGACCACACACTGAATCAGCCTCAGGACCTTTTCAACCCTGCAACTCTAAATATTCTTTATTGGTTCTTTTCTCTGGGTGTTAAAATGTTCTGTTAGGCTTGAAACAACTATTTGACTTTCTCTGTTTGACTTTAAAGGGCCCATAGGAGCATGTCTACAGCTTTTCACGTTATCACAAAGTGTTGCAAGCATGTCTCTCTGTTGTTGTGGTTTCTTGTGTGTGTGTGTGTGTGTGTGTGTGTGTGTGTGTGTGTGTGTGTGTGTGTGTGTGTGTGTGTGTGGGCCATGCAAAAGTTTTCAGACTGGAGTGTGAGAGGAATGTCAACAACCTTTAACCCCTGGGCTCATTAATGTGAGGGGTGACAGGGTGAGGATGTGGTAGTGGGATAACTATGTGTGTGTGTGTGTGTGTGTGTGTGTGTGCGTGCGTGCGTGTGTGTGCTTGCATCCAGAGCGGTGTCTGAGCAGACATGATTTATCACGTATTAGTGGGCAGAGAGGAGGAGGACAGGCCTCTCAAAAGCCTGGTGTTACAAGGTCAGGTCAAAGGTCATGAAAGGTCAGAGTGTTGAGTGACTATCAAAGAGCGCCCTGGGAGCTAGATATGGCCAACCAGGGCCGGATAGTCTTCCAGGGACTGACTGGCCAGACAATAGCATGTAAACACACACATACACACACCTACTTGCAGGCTGGTGTAGGTGGAGTGTATAGACTATAGAGGTCAGATGTCAGGGGAAATAGCCATTAGATCAGTCCACGGATTTACCCTGCTCCTCCACCTCTCGTACGTACACACACATTAGCTATCCTACATGGGTTACCTTTTGACAGACTGACAGCAAATATGTTCTAAAATACGCATCTAAACCAAGCGTGCTGGTATACCCAAACAGACATGTAGGAGCAGACAAAGCCCCACAAAGGCAGCTAATTTCACACTGACTCTGCTGGGGCCCTGTTTGGGCACGGCCGTGAAGCATAGACAGAGAGACAGATGGTGCAGGGCTGGCAGGAGGAGTTTTCTGCTGTCCTCTGTGCGTGTATGTGTGTACGAGTGTGTATATGCATGCATTTGACTGATTGTTTATGTGCATTCATGCTCGTGTGCATGTATTCTCCTGTGTCTCTGTGCATTTTCAAACATCACTTTGTACCCCACACAGCAGCGGAGTCAAGGCTGTAGGCTATGCTAGCAGTGCCTCTCCTAAGTGCTTCCTGTTGCCAAGCTAGGTGTCAGGAAAAGTTACCCCCAGCACAACCTCTATGTCTTCATAGACGCTTTTCAATCCAGTCACAGTGTTTTGTAAGTGTTGTTTCCTTGCTAAGAGACTGCAGAGTGGAGACTGTGCATATTAAGCATGAGGAGGACCTGTTTGAAGTTGAATGTAGCTGGCAGTGAATGAAACAAGCTCTTGTATCTTTGTGTTTTGCTGGAGGTATTGTTTTTCTGTTGCATTGAGCACATGTACATAATCTGTTTGTGTATGCATGTGTGTTGGGGTGTGCACTTGTGGTTACTGTAATTGAAATGACTGGTTGCCATGATAGCTTGTGCATAGCTAAAGCTTGTTAGTGTGCTTGGCTTGGCTGCACTGGGGCCGGGGGGTAAGGAGGAAAGGAAAGGAAGTAGAGTTAGGGATGAAAGAAGGAGAGATGGCTTTGTAAGGCAGTGAGGGAGGTAGGAAAGAAGATGGCAATAAACCAGGAGGATAATGTGAAGAGGCAGGAAAATAGATACAAATGGATGTGTAGAGGTAAACATTAAAATGGAGAGGGGGTGATGAACACAGGTGGTGCTAGCAAGCTGTTTTAGCATGCAGCAGCCGGAGGCAAGACTAATGGGCTAACAGACAGGCTGACAAATAGGGAGACTGACTAACTGACTAATAGTGAGGCTGACAGACGGATAGACGGACAGGCTGACAGCCAGTGAGCCAGCCCGGCAGACAGAGAACCAGTGTCATCCCACACTGGGAGAACAGGAGGAGCGAGAAGGGTTCATATTCTCCAGAACAGGTGGCAGAGACATGCCACTGCTGCCACCTGGCACTCACCACCCTGTGTCCTTTTCTCCCTTGTTCTCTCTCTGAGCCATAATATTGCTATCAGCTCTTGACCTGGTCTCCCTCCAGAGCCCCCGCTGTGTAAGTACAGCAGAGCCCTGTTTTTCCCCATTTGACTTACTTCTAAGGCAGAAAATTTCCTCTTCTAAAGGCTTCGCCCTCCCTATTGTGGGGCGAATAGGCCAGGCAGGCAAAAGCCAGCATGGTAGCGATTAGTGATTACCATCCTCCAGCCTTCCTCGAACTCAGAGAGGCATGCAGGTAAACCCTCTGTCCCCATCAGTCAAGGCCAGGGCTGTGTGAGCAGGTGGAGGAGCGGGGGAGCCACTCTAGAGGCTGGACCCTGACTTACCCAAGTAGTAGAGGCCACCTGCTCCCATTCACCGCTCCACAGCCCTGTCTGCCCCGCGAGCGCCACACAGGCTAATTAAACTCAGTGTGGCATATACACTCTTACTCCCACTCACACTGAGAGACACACATACGCCAGCTCACATCAACTGTGTGAATTTAATAATACAAATAGACACGCGCACAAAGAATAATCCACCCACACTCTCTGGACGGGAAGAAGAAGAAGAAAAAGTGAGGAATGCAAACATTTTCTAACACAGGAACAGAAACAGTTGTATTACACGCTTACACACAAACACACACATACACAGACTGCATGCTGCCAACAGACTGTCCCACTTTAGAGTAGGAGTGTTCTATTTGGCGTCCACCCACAGCTCTCCTCCTCTCTCTGATCTCACTGCAGCATTTTTCGTGGTCCCTCGACATACTGGGGAGGACAAAGCTGTCACTGACGTTATGAAGACAAAGCATTCGGTGACTTCATATGGATACCTGTTTAAGCCCAGACCAAGCCTTTCCCCTATCTCTAATTTGTTTGCTATTGTTTCCATATCATGGCAGAACTGGGCAGCGAACAAATCCCATGATAGCAGGGCAACATGCATTCATTCCCCTGGTAGATTCACATGAAAGGCATACTTTGAAATAATTTTTAATCCTACTTGAACTATTTTGGTATTTGGTTCTGCGTAAGACTGACCACTTTATCTTGACTGTAATTATTAATAACTTTGTAACGTAGAAAGGAACAAAGACAATGTAACACTCAACTCTGACGTCTCCTGTAGGGTTGACGTTACCACTGCTAATGCAGCGCAGTGCCATTAGCTAGTCGGTGGGGAACAACAGAGAGATTCACTTGCACTAAAGGGCACATGCAGATGGCCCGGCTACATAAACAAAGCACAGAGAAGCTTGGATTACAACACACAGAGGGAGAAGGACTTCATTCTCTGCTCATGTAGACGTTAGTGTATTCTCATATAATCATCATATAATATCTTATGAAAAAAACATATTCCTCCATTTTCATTTGTTTTCCTAAAAATGTCCAGCAACCTGCCAATTTCCGCTCCTGATATGCATATAATGTTTTCAAATAAACTTCTGTCAGGAAACAACTTCCTTAGGTCTAGACAACAAAACTATTTCACTAGGTTTAGGAAAAGATCATGGTTTGAGTTATATTAATCAAATAAATCAACGTTGGCGAACGCCGGTGTCCTGGGTGAAAGTCTGGTATTTTTTGACCCATCCATTTACCCCAGCCTTCTCCCTACGTTGCTCTTTATACTCTCTGGTTCATGATTACGTGAATTACACTCCACTTGATTTTGTGGGATATACACAAATTGCAGTGCATTACTGTTCTTAGGTATAACTAGGAACAGTGTATGAGAGCAGCGTGAATTACTCCACTATATCTTTACAATGCTAATAGTTGTTTGCTACTATATTAATGCATTGAATCCCTTATATAGAACCTTTAAGGTATTTTCTGCATATTTACCCTTTATAGATTTCAAAACTGCAACTTGAGAGTCATCTTTTTTGCAATTTTGAAAAACAGCAAAAATAATGACTTCTGCAGGGAGAAAATGAAATAGTGTCTGATGGATTAAGTTTGGAAAGCTAACTGCGACTTAAGCCTTTTGCAAAAAGGGAATGGAGAGGGGACAAATATTTTGGGGTGATGAAGAGTGTGTGTGGGTGTTCGTGCAGAGAAAAGCAAAAAAAGAGGAGACAGAGGCGGTGAGGGACTTTGAGAGGTGTGACTGTTCCTTAAAATGATTTAAAGCCCAGCCCTCCTGGACCCCCACAGCTTCCAACATGCCACAGGGAGTTGTCCCATAATCCTCTGTTCCAGGTAAACAGCTTTCTTCCACCAAAAACCTGGACCCATCTCCTGTACACACACCATTAAAAAGCTCTCCTTTGCATATGCCTTTAAACCTCCTCCTTTCTTAAAGCTCAGGGCCCGTTATCAGTAATGGAACTCACTGGCGCACAAACACTGCTCTGTAATTGGTGCAAATTAGCCTGATGTTTGTTGATTTGTGGCTGATGAGGTGCTTAAACAAACATCACAGTATCAGTGTTTGTCTAGTCTGTTGCTGCCTTTGTATACAAGAAAATATCAGATATTACCATGGAAACAGTTTTTAGCCAGAATACACTTCCACACGTAAATATGTCCTCTCCTGATGAGGTTAAACAAGCTCTGCCCCTCGCTACGTCGCCCTTGATGGTCTGGTGTTAACCCGCACAGCTGCATGATGGGCAAAGCTGAGTTCTCCTTCCTCTCTGTTGTTTAACAAAGTCTTTCTCCACACAGCAGAGAAACTCCTCTGTTTACACTCCATCACAGACACTTAAACACTACTCCCTCGCCTCTGCCTTCCACTCCCTCTTTAATCTCTCCCTCCTCTCTTTTCTTTCTTTTCTCTATCCACTCCATTTAGTCATTAGGTCGGCTCTCATCTGCATAAGCTTTCCGTTGTAGCACTCGATTGCACTGGGCTCCAGCTCATGTTTATTAAATAAGCCTTCTTGTTGTGTCAGCCCCACAGCTTGCCCTGCTCCCTGCCTTGTCTTACTATTTTCTTGCTTTGCTCCTTTTCTCCTCGCCGTCTCTCCCTCTCTTCTTCCCTCTCTCTGTGGTCGGCGTGCTAGCCCGCCCTTTCCCTTTCCCCCTCTCTTCTTATTCCTCTGTGGGGGTATTAAAGGCCGTTTCTGTTGGCCGTCACTCTTCATAAGTGGTGTCTTGCTCAATGTGTTCGCCCTGTTCCCTGTGCGAGTGCACCTCAATGCCCTGGTGCGCGTTCTCTCTATAGGCCCCACTCAGAATGGAAATGAAGGGAGTCTGTAATGAGTTCCACTCAGCCAGGGTCCCCGACCCCACCGCCATCAGCCAGCTTAGAGGAGAGAATCAGAGACACAGAGAGAGAGGAGAGAGACGGGGGTCAGAGATGGAGAGAAGAAGAGGCTCAAGGGAAAACACAAGGCTTTTTTTTTTTTTTTTTTTTTACACCCCCCTCTTTTAGTGCCTGGTTGCCAAGCTGCTACAATGTTAAGCTGGCCTTTCTTTCAGTCTATAGGGAACAGTGTGGGACCGTGACATGGAGCAGGAGCAGGAGAGGGGAGTGATTTTGGAGGGGGGTGTTTGAAAGAGGGAGGAGAGAGGTGGAGGAGAAGGACGACAGAGCAAAGCCGAGGACAGGAGAGATGATAGGATTAAACAGGGAACAAAGGGATAGACTGTATTTTCAACAGAACATAGGTGTGATGAGAATACAGTACGTGATGTAGGACGATGACGACAACGATGGTGACGACAACCGCAGCCTCCATAATTGATATCATTCCTCCTCCTGCCAGCTCATCCTACAGTGAAACATTGCCTCTGCTCTGCTCTCACCATGACAGGATCCTGCGTTTAGCTTCATGTAGGGTGAACCTCTGAAGAAAACTGTGTGGGTGAATGTAATTAATAGGTTGTACGTCCAGCAGGCTTGTGCATATTTAGGCCACAGCCGTTTACCCTGAATCCTAATGAGCCACATCGTTGAATTGTTGAGTCGCCAGGATGTTGACAGGATGTGTGCAATGGGGACGACACAAACCAATAACAGGAAAATAGGGTATCCCCATTTTTATGGACCATTTTTTTCTCAAACATAGGAAATATGTGTTAAAGGCCCAGTGTATGGGATCTGGTGATATCTAGTAGTACGGTGAGGGGATTGCAACAAATTGAAGCCTCTCCTGTGAGCCAAGCGTGTTGGTGAGCCACGGTGACAGACGCTAAAATGTGAATGTCCCTCTCTAGAGCCATTTGGAGAAAAGCCAATGCGTAGTGTGTGTGTACGTGGTAAATGAGTGGTGAAGCAAGAGAAAAAAGAGCAGCGGCAATAGCGAGTAGCGTTATCAACTCCGGCCCAAGCAGGAAAAGTTAACAGAGTTTGGTTTGTCCGTTCTGGGCAACTGTAGAAATATGGCAGCCGCTATGTAGATATAAACAGCTCATTCTAAGGTAACGAAAACACAACAATTCACATTATCAGGTGATTATGCATTAAAGAAAACATACATTATTTATTAATATTAGATTCAATTTCTGATAATTGTTACACACTGGTCCTTTAAGCAGTTAACTTCATTTCCATACCTACATTTCTGTGTGTGTGTCTGTAGATAATTCCTTTACAAGTTGATGAGTCATATTCAATGTTATTTACACAACGTTCTTTCCCTGTATACCAAAGCAGTCAGCTGGAGAAGCTGGAGTCATGTCAACACAAACTGAAATGGCATCCTAAGAGATGTGTGTGTGTGTGTGTGTGTGTGTGTGTGTGTGTGTGTGTGTGTGTGTGTGTAGAGAGAGAGAGAGAGTGAGAGTTGTGTCTGTAAGGCTTTGATAGATGAGAGACAGCTGATAAGGAGACCTGGGGTTGGGGCAGTCAAACAGTGCACAGATACAGAGTGGCTTGGTCTTTCCTATCTATCCGTGTGTGTGTGTAGCTGCACTGTTGTACACAAGACTGTCTGTTCGGAGGCAGATGCCTCACTGGGCATGAAGCCCAGGAATTGTGTGTGTGTCTCTGTGAAAGAGGGTAATGGCTGACTCTACACGGCCTCTGACCCTGCTGGGCAGCACAAGTCCTCCTCTGTTTCTCCTCACACTGATTAGAGGGTCAGAGCTGCATCACACACACACTTACAAACCTATACACACACACACAGTGTGCCTCTTTTGGCTCTGCCGTCAGCACAATAGAGAAGGAGAAAGAGGACATTCAGTAACGCTGAGAGAGAGAGAGAGAGAGAGAGAGGTGGGGTCAAACTGAGAAGAGTGGAGAGATGTGAAGTGAAGCACATAAAGAGAACAGTGGCACAACAAGGATTTGCACAGATAAGAGAGAAAAAATGGATAGCACAGGATATAGGCTTGGAGAAGACAGATATGCTCAAACAAAGATAAAAGAGAGGCGAGTGAGAGCGATATACCTGGTTATTAGAGGCAGAGGGAGCAAAGGATAAAAAGCGAGGATGGGTGGAGTTAGAGTAATAGAGAAATGGTGGCTTTTTTTTTCTTGCTTTGTCCTTTCCTTTCTTTCCTCTCGCTCTTTAAGGATGAATCATTCAGCAATCATTTATTTTTCTGGTGAAGCATGACTTTACCCTCTCTACCTCCGTGCCACCTCTCCGTCTTTATATCTCACACTCTCCCCGTCCCTCATATCTCGCTATCTTGAAATGAAAAGAAGGAGCAGGGTGTTTGCACAGCCACTGGATGCCACGGCTCTGTAGGACACACAATGTCTGAGAGCAAGGTGTGTGTGTATGTGTGTCTTTGTGTGTGTGTGTGTGTGTGTGTGTGTGTGAGAGAGACACAGTTTTAGCCCTAGAGGCAGCTTCCCTGGCATTTGACTAAAGGCTTGGGTGTCTGCGGGCCACTTTGTGTACGCATGCATCTACCCCAGTTTGTATTTGTCTGCGTGTGCACAAGTGTGTATGTGTGCATGTGCGTGCATGTGGCACTGACCCATGTAAAGAGACAGTGTGTGTGTGGAGCATACATAATGGATGCTCAGCCTGCCGCACACAAGAGTGCACAGCGCCGTGAGGGATTCCCAGTTTAACAAGCCTGCCTGAGTGTGTGTGACAGAGAGAGGAAGATAGAGAGAGAGAGAGAGACAGAGAAAGGGAGAGTGCAACATCCATAACTGATCCTAAAGAGCATAGCCATGAGGGGAAACTCAGTGCCATCCCCATCATATTTTTCCACCAGTCTTAACCTCTGCTAATTTTTCTACTTCTGTATACAGTATCTCTCTTTCTGTAGCACCCCTTTTGATTTCTGATGGTTTTTCTGCCCCCATCTACTCCTCCACATCACCTCTTCTTTTCTGTATAATTGTGTCTTCAGCTTGGTGGTATATCTGCTTCCTCCCGTCCCTTTGGAGTGGAAATGTCATTTGTTTCCCGAACTGCTCCAGAGAAGAGCAGCCAGGGTCTTCCACCTGTTAGACACTGATAGCACGTGCACGCACAAAAAGCACACACACACACATGCTCGATCCAGTTTCTCTCGGGCCCCCAAACATTGTGCGTCATCCTGACTGCGACACACATTTCCTCTGTGTGCTGTTGCTCTCCAAACACAGAGAGAGTGAAAAAGAGAGAGGGAGACGGGAGGTCACTCTGACCAGTTAAGGCAGATGAAAGCATGCAGCTGAGAAATTAAATTTTTCAGAGCTTTTTATTTCCTTTTTAACCCTGTGGTCATGATTACAGAGCCTGTTGTTGCACTCTGCACGTGGAGCAGGTTCAAAGTTCACAGGTCAGATTGTTGTGTAACCAAATAGGAATGGAAATCTCTCCATTCTAAGCCCGTTTCTATAATGCACCCTGTACCGTAAATGATGTAGCAGATTTCCATTTCAGAGACATGTGGGAACAGGAGTTGGAGTTTATTCTCCATCTAAGGCAGTTTGATGGCGAAGGCTGAAGTAGGATTTACAGAAATCTTCCACTGTGGCTCCAGTGGGACCAAAAGTAGCAACAAGACATCATTAAGCATACAAATGTTTATGACACTCTAAAAAAATCACCAAGAGCAAAAACCTCTGTCAGACAGTACAGGTACTACTATTACATGATTAGAGACAAATACATCAGTTAGTTGAGAATAATTGTTACTTTATGATTCAAACTGCTGGGGACTAAAAAAATGATATGATTCTGCTAGAAAATGACTGCCTATGTTACCTGTATTCAAACATCTGTATTTTTATATGTATTTGTATACTGTAGGTGCCTGGCAACTGGACAAACAGCACTGATGAAAAAAGTAACGCCTGCTCACTGACTCCAAACTACAAATTCATTGAACAGAATAGTTTTGATCCCTTTTGGATCACACCATAAATGTTTAAAAATAGTTGCAACTAGGGCAATCAATTCAAATATTTAATCCCAATTAATCACATTATTGTCCATAATCACAAATTAATTGCAAATTAATCACACATTTTTGATCTGTTCAAAAAGTACATTAAAGAGAGATTCGGCAAGCATTTAATACTCTCATCAACATGGAAGTGGGCAAATATACTTGCTTTTATGCAACTTTATGTATATTTGTATTATTGGAAATCAATTAACAACACAAAACAATGACAAATATTGTCCAGAAACCCTCACAGGTACTGCATATACTATAAAAAATACACTCAATACACACAATTGTTGGAAATTTCTTCACTGTGGGACACATAAAGGAATATCTTATCTTATCTTATCTTACTCAAATCATATCCAACAGGCAACAACAGCTGTCAGAGTGTCAGTGTGCTGACTTGACTATGACTTGATCCAAACTGCATGTGATTATCATAAAGTGGACATGTCTGTATTCACATATCTTGAGGTCAGAGTTTGTAGTGATATGTACCATCTTTCTCGACAAGCTAGTATGACATGGTTGATACCACTTCTTAGGTTTTCTAGTTTTATATGATGACAGTATCTGCACTATTAACTCCAAAACTGAGACAGACTAGAAAACTAAAACATAGACTTACTGAACAGAGATCGGGTTGCATTAATGGGTTAAAGAAATTAGTGGCATTAAAACAAATTCCCATGAATGTGTTATTATCACATTAACTTTGACGGTCCTTGTTACAACACATTAACAAAAGATTCAGTTTTAAAAGGGACGTGATTAAGTTAATGAAACCCAGAAAACAACAGAGGACTTAAACATTGATCACATTTTTGCAATAAATGGTTTAAAAATTAGATAAACTTTTACCAGCAACTGCTGATCTATCTGAATGTAATGTCATGAGGGAGCAGACAAGGATATTTTATAGAGGATTTTATCATGAACATTGATACTGACCCAACAATAAGTGGCTTTAAAAATTCTCTCACACACACATACACATTCCTAGCATCAGCAGACTGCTGCAGTCTTAATCCAGAGAACAGGATGTCAGCTTTATCTTGGGCTCAGAGCAGAGCTGAGGGCAGGGGGCAGAGCCCAGAGGTGTCAAGGTGTCTGGGTCCTGCTGCCGCCGCCGCCGCTGAGGGATGCAGAGTACACTTGGCGGAGTGGAGAGGAAGGGCTGTTATAACGGCTGACTGAGAGGTTGAAAGAATTCTTCATCCTTATTGTTCTAGCTGCCTTCTGTAAACAAAAATGAGAAGAAAGAATGGGGAAGGTGGAGGGATAAGTAGAGGGGGGTTGAGTGGGAGTGATGCGGAGGAAGAGAGGGAGGTGGGTGGGTGGGGTGTCCTCTATTGTAATAGCTGGGTCAGCGGGATCCCTGCCATTCAGGATTGAAAAGAGGCCCCAATTAAATGACTTCGTAGAGCAAGCGAGCTGGAGCAGTGTGTGTTTGTGTGTGTGAATGTTTTCTGCATGCGCCTGCATCTGTGTGTGTGTGTGTGTGTGTTCTCACACCTAAGTATGCGTCATTGCTGCATTTAGGAATGTAGGCCTGACAACTGTGTGTGTGTGTGTGTGTGTGTGTGTGTGTGTGTGTGTGTGTGTGTGTGTGTGTGTGTGTGTGTGTGTGTGTGTGTGTTTGTGTGTGCACACGCGCTTACTTTTGTGGTAGCGGGGGTGACTAGGTACTTGAAGTGTCGCCATGGTGCTGTAATTAGCGAGCAGGGGTGAAAGGTCGGCCACAATTCTGCTGGCCCGGGACAGGACCTCTCTCAAGAGCCGGGGGAGGGAGCGGGGGGTGGGGGGTTGTGACGAGGAGAATGGTGAAGGGAGTGTTTTACAGAGCAAAGACTAAGCACACAGCTAAAGGAGGCTTCTGACTGAAACAGGAGAGAATAGAAAGCCATTAAGCAGTGTTAGTTTTGTAACGGTTATCCGCCCCGCTCTCCCCCTGCTGGCATATGTCGACATGTTTATTGTTGAATAGTGTGTGTGTGTGTGTGTGTGTGTGTGTGTGTGTGTGTGTGTGTGTGTGTGTGTGTGTGTGTGTGTGTGTGTGTGTGTGTGCAGGAAAAGCTGGTTGGACACTTTGAGTGTGGGCTATGAATTTAAATGTCTGTCAGTTGGTTAGCTTATGACGCTCCTTAATCTTGAAGTAGCTTTAATCTTTGGAAAAACAGAAAATAGATTGATTGTGAGGGTAAAGTGAAGGCAAAAGCAAGCGGTGCTGGAGTAAACGCATGCAGGGGGGATGAACTATGAGAGAAATTAAAGGAGGGAGGAGAGAAACAAGAGGGGGATATAGTGGGAGACTTCAGTTGTGGGAGCGAAAGGTTTTAGAAAGCCTGTTAAACACCCTGTTAGTGTAGAAACTGGCTTGTTTGAATGCTTGTCTCTCAGTATGTTCAGCTGTCTGTTGGCGTATATCATCATGACTCTGTAAGAACATGGTCCATTGCTGCCATGTTTCACGAAGCATGGCACGCCGGGGATGACTCGCCACCCTGCTGCAGTGCATCAGCGTGGAAGTGGTGTATAAATTAGCAGAGCAACAAAACAAGTTCCCTCCATCTCATAAAACCTCCTGTAGATGTCCTGTCAGATCTAGCACTGTTGAGGAGTGGTATTATGACACTTTCTGTTCTGCTCTCACACAGAAAAAGCACTCTCTTTATCAAAGTATAATGTCTCCAGAGGGAGGGGAAGACAATTGTTCTTGTCAGTTTGTCAGTTTGAGTTGAATATAAAAGTAGGCCTGTTTAATATTACAGACTCTTTGCATACTCAATAGAATTTTTATTATCTTATCCCATCCAGACTCACACGCAGCTACATGCCTGCTCACACACACACCGATACACACGTGCAAATAGATGCACAGTATGTTCAATACCATGTTCTGTAGTTAAGGGTGCCACCTGTGTACTTCCTCAAGTCTGTTCCTATGTGTAAATATAAATGCCTATAACAGAGCTTTGTAATGTGCAGGAAAAGATATCAACACTCATTGGGATGGCATGATGTGTGGGTGTCTAATGCAGAGCCAGTCTGTTGTTGAAGACATGAAGCCTCTCTTTTAGTTGGCATATGGTGATCAACTACACATGCTGCAAAATCTGCCAGTGACATGTGTGAGAGGGTACGCACGTCTCCGTATGGGGTGAGATTTGTGCCACCAAATCACCAAGTCTGAATTATGTGTTTTGTGAAATTGTCATCAGGGGAAATTTAAATTTTGGACCTGAAATTTATGTTTGAAAATATTTGTAATATTGAAAAACAGTTTGAAGATTACTGTTAAC
Organism: Pterois miles; assembly: GCA_947000775.1. Taxonomy (NCBI): domain Eukaryota; kingdom Metazoa; phylum Chordata; class Actinopteri; order Perciformes; family Scorpaenidae; genus Pterois; species Pterois miles. The sequence continues at coordinate 4,186,598 of CAMQGK010000463.1, forward strand.
AGTCTGTGTTGTTAAATTAGTGAACCACAGTGGAAATTACAACTCTTTAAAAAGCTTTGAGATGGACATCATTGAAGTGCTTATAGGTGATCATTTGTATATATAATGAAACTGGATACAAAAGTCTACAGTGCCACATGGTGATGATCTACCAGTCTAGTTAAAAGTTTTATAAAGTCATTTATTTCTCCTGGAGCAATTTGAATATGCCAATGAATTCCAGCCACAAGAGGACATGAGTGGACCACAGCTATGTGTTCAAAATGAATGTAATTGCTTTTTTTTTTTTTTTTTAAATGTTTTTATTCATGATCAGTTCCTGAATTTCATGTTTTGTTCTCAAGTCTGGTCTTTGAAGGTGGCCTTGCTTTGTGCTAACTTTAAGTCAGATATTCACAGTCATATTTGAATTCCTGAATCAACGATTTTGAGTTGTCCGTTTCATAATTGCTGAGCATACAGTGCATCACATTGAAATGAATGCCAGTTGCAGTGAGTGAATGTTAATTTATTCATATTTGATTGAAAAAGTAATTTAAAGTTATACATAAATGTGTGTGTGTTTATATTATTTTTATCATTTTGAAATAAACTTGTTGCTTTTACATGTGTAACTACACTACAGCTTTGACATGAATGATTGATTTGGCCTGAATTATGTATTTTATACAGAAAGAATATACAGATTTATTATACCATTGATTGTAAAATCAAAGCATTGACAATACTCATACAAAACATATGGTTTAATTTATTAAAATGCTCAACTGGTGAAATGTTCTATTTGTTTAGAAGGTAATATAAATATATGTACATTAACATGGGATGAAAATTACATGAAATTCAGGTATTTGGTTGGAAAATCACTAAAAAATCTGTTGTGTGTCTCTGGGCAATGAGAGCTTATTTGATTATATTAGCAAGCTACTCTTTTTGAAGAAGACAGATGTCTTGTAGACACATAATTCAGATTCTGCTGTCTGGCAACATAAATTATGCTGCATATCTTTGAGTCTGTGTGTCTTTGCAGCCTGTTCTCATAGCCCGTTCATGCCTATTGTACTTATGAGAAACAATGCACTGTTATTCATATACAGTATATACCATGAAACCCATTTGTATGTAATCCAAGTAACTGTGAACCAGGAAGTAGTGGGGTGGGGGGGGGGGGCGGCAGTAGCTCAGTCCGTAAGGACTTGGGTTAGGTTAGGTTGGCTTGGGTTAGGTTGGGTTGGGTTAGGATGCGGAGGACCCGGGTTCAAGTCCCCCATAGACCAAGACCAACTGGTTGCTTGAGAGGTGCCAGTTTACCTCTTGGGCACTGCTGAGGTGCCCCTGAGCAAGGCACCAACCCCCCAACTGCTCTGGGCGCTTGTCAGGAGCAGCCCTCTCACTCTGACATCTCTCCATTGACGCATGTATATGTACTGTGTGAACAACAGAGTGTAAAACTGAATTTCCCCGCTGTGGGACTAATAAAGGAATATCTTTCTTTCTTTCTTTCTATAAAGGGTGTCAAATACGGAGGAGGTCGCAGTGGATGGATGAGTTAAAAAAACAGTGTTGATTTATATGTCATGTAACTTCTGCACTCAAGTAATCTCACTTCCATTTTTTTTTAACCTAAACTACAAACTTCTCCTAAACCCAACTAAATAGTTTTGTTGTCTAAACCTAACAAAGTTATTTCCTGTGAAGACAGAAGTTTATTTTGAAAAGACTGGAGTGGAAATTGACACGTGAGTCACATGGACTTGCATTGGAAAATGCACGAAAAATTAAGACTACATTTTTGTAAGATATCACACGAACTGTTAAATTCAGATCTGATGGTCTGTATATCCATTGCAGAGTGCCTGACTATGAAAACATCTTCCTGCTGTTTCTAGGTTTGTTTTTACATTTTCTAATTGTATTAATGTTATTTTAAGCAAATGGTATGGTATTTGCGTGTATGCGTGTGGGGGATACACTCCAGTAGATTGAGTTATAGACTTTCAAAATGAGCACATTGAGTTGATTTCATGTCATTTTGGCCAATCCTAACTCTTCAAGTGATTTGTTTAGGATTAGAAGTAAAATTTAGGTAAGGGTTTAGCATGCAGTGGTGAAAGGTCCTTACAAGTACATTTAGACAAGCATGTGTGAAGGCCTGTTATCATCATGTGTGCACTGTGCTCTACATTGAGGGAGTGCGCCTGTTAACTGCGCGCCAACTGGCACTGAGCCCTTGGCAGTGAGCTGGCATTCGCGTGCCCGCTCAGCTCCCACCACCTGTCTGGTCCCTGGAAGAGTCACCAGGCTCATGCAGAGAGGGCCTCCTCGGTGAGCAGGGGGTGTTGTGTGTGCATGTGTGGGTTGTGTGTGCTGTGTGTGTATAATATGTGGGGTTGGGGGACAGTTGCAGCCTGGGAGGAGGGGAAGGCAGGGGGAGCAGGGAGCAAGTTCGTCCCTTGGACCTCCAGATCTCTGCCATAGGAAGGGTTTGCGCTGCAGAGACAGTCAGATTGGGACGGAAGTGTCCTAGTCTGGGCACCGTTTCCTCCAAGAGCCAATGAAAATCTGCCTGTCCTTCCCTCAGTCCATCTGTCTGTCTGTCTGTCCATCTGCATCGTGAATTAGTATCTCTGTCTTTTTGACTGTGGGTTTTCCTTTATGAGCCCAGAGGATGCCAGGAGGAACGAGGGAGGGAACACACTGCTCCTCCCTCACTGTTCTCAGCAAATCAGTTTTAGAAATACACTACGTATGTAACATGTCAGTTAGCTAACGCACAAATTTCTCCTGTTGTGTTTGTAAAAGTGTTACTCTAGAGACCAGGAGGAGAGACAGCAGAGAAAGAGAACTGTTAAAGGCTCGGCACAGTGCGTTTCATAGCTGCTGTGTGGGAGTCGTGGGTTTTCAGAAAACCCTTGTACTACCTTTCAGCGAGGGATTGTGTGAACATACACTTGCTCAATAATTTAGCCACTGCAAAGAGTGGTTCTGATTAAATAATGAAGGAGCTTGGCACTGATGATCAAGATCGTGTGTGCAAGTGTGTGTATCAGTGTGTGTTTGTGTGCTGGGGACGGATTTTATCCATTCACATGCTCGCCTGCTCGTAGACAGCACCCCAGCCCATAATAACTTCAATCAGGGCTGAGCTCACACATCCTCATGACAAGAAAAGTGTCAAAAATCATTTCAGAGCTAACTGTAGTCTACGGTGATCTACAGTATAAAAAGCCAAGAACTTTGTGTCTGTCCACACTCGCTGGGAACATCAAGATGTAATCAGCATGAACAATCAGGGAAGCGAGAAACACTGCATTTTCCTTAAGTGTTTATTATTTCTGGCTCCAAAATAAAATATGATTCAACATAAAAAGGCCTGTTGACAGCTCAGATTGATGCACCTCATGCAGCCTTGCCTTGTGCCTCTGCTGTCACTTCTTTTCAAGTTTGGAGTTTCTTAGTCTTGACGCCTTCTGTCGCTCCTCAAAACACAGATCCTCACAAATAGCATAAAACAGTGTCTGAAGAAAGAGTGCTTTTAACAGGTTTTAATGACCTCTGGCATTATTTCTTTTCAGAGTGCCATTAGTTGTCCCAAATTTTGTTCATGTTGCTCATGGTTCAGGTGCAGGGCAGGGCCCCCCTGCCAGATGGAAAGTCAGAGGCTATTTAAGCCTGTTGCTGTCTCTGGGTTGTAGATAGTAATGAATGGTTTCAGACGGCATATGCAGTGGCTTTAGAGGCTGCAGCTTGACCTTTCAGCTCTATTAATCTGAAGGGTCCATGCAGGAGGCCACAGGCAGCCAGCAGAGCAAGACCTCTAACCTCACATCAGCATGGGGCAAAGGTCAAAGGTAATGCTTATTGGATGATGACTGTGTGGTCATGTTGATGCACTGTTTTTTCAATAATGTAACATTCAAGATCAAGTTAATTGCCTTTCAATTTGACATAGGATGTTCCCAATTCAGGTCCAGTTCTTTTATCACTGATCATTGAACACTCAAAGTCTGCTGATTGACCTACCTCACCATTACTTACATTATCCCATGTACCACAGCTGCATGCTCAGCCTAAAGTAGAAAACAATTTAGATATGTGCGAGAGCTGAATAGTTCTACATTAATTAAACATATCACAGCCTACGACATTACAGAAAAGAAGAATCTAAAATGGATTCGATGTTTTTAGGGCTGCAACTAATGATTATTTTCATTGTCGATTAATCTGTTGATTTTTTTGCTTGATTAATCAATTAATTCTTTAGTCTATAAAATGTCAGAAATAGTGGTTTCCCAAAGCCCAAGATGACATCCTTGAATGTCTTGCTTTGTCCACAACTCAAAGATATTCAGTTTGCTGTCATAGAAGACTAAAGAAACGAGAAAATATTCACTCAAGAAAATATTAATTTAAGAAGCAAGAAGCTTTTTTCTTGACTAATTACTCAAAATACTGTAATTGGCAGTTAATTTAATAGTTCACTACTAATTGATTAATCAGTTCATTGTTGCAGCTATAGACTTTTTTTTATAGCTAAAACAGATCAGTTAAGACATCCAATCCTGATCCTGTTAATCATCTCAAGACATTCTTAATTTTACCAACTTCATCAACATCAACAAATGAGTATTTGCTAGTTATTTTTACTGAGCAAGTAGATGGATTCAGAGTATCTTCCTCCCTCTCTCCCATCATTTCCTTTCTGCTAATGACCTTACTGCACTCTCATTTATTGCATCTGATCTGAAATCTACACACAAACAAGTACACAAAGCCAGTGGTGCACAATTTCCTCCGTTACACACCACGCAAAGCAAACTCACACAATGGCACCACAAACATACACTTGCATGCAAAATCACTTCTGTATCTGGACCTTGTGGGGGTTGGGGGGGGGGCATAATGCAGTGAAGCTGTTTTTCCTATAATGCAAGCTATCCTTCATGTCTTATCTGAGGCTGCTAATGTCTGGGGCCAGTGGAGGCTGGAGTGTGCGATTCATGGCCCAGGCCTTGGCTTTGTGAGAGCAGACATCAATAACCTCCCTCTGCCGAGCTCTGCCTGCAGCACCACCAGCATCCATATGGCTCCTGGATGCATATGTGTGTGTGTGTGTGTGTGTGTGTGTGTGTGTGTGTGTGTGTGTCTGTGTGAGAAAGAGAGAGAGAGAGAGAGAAAGATCAAAGGTTCAAGTAAGCTAGGTGACAGTGATTCAATAAGGAAGAAGGAAAGGAGAGGAGGGAGGTTGGGAATCAATGACACTCAGTAGTGATCTTTAACCCCGACCTGCTCTGACTCATCACCTTTACACTGGTGTGACAATAATGAACACAGTCTGTGTTTCTCTGTCTATGTCCTTCTCGAACACTCTCTTCTTTATGCAAAATAATGATGTGACAAAATATGAATCCGTTTTGTGTATTGTAATTTGTATTTATCGTATGACTCGGTTTATATCAATCTGTTCAGTTTGCTGCATTTCTAGAAAGGTTTTTCCCAGGTACCAGTGTAGAGGATGACAATTGTTGTCTTAAGCTGGTGATGTGTGATGACATTTATACCAAAATAAAAGCTGTGACAAAGCTTCTAACTTTGAAATACCTCCTAAACACTACAACATAACTGTTCTTGCAGCCTGTAAATGCAAAATATCATTGCAGTAATGCTTTTGTCTGAAGCACTACTAATTTTATCTAAATTATCTCAAAATTATGACAGTTACATGCAGTATAAACGGTATGTAGATATACATATACAGTAGATATAGATTTATATATATAGATAGATAGATAGTGTGCAGCAGTGATCAGAAACTATTGACTGTACTGAGTTATTAAAGGAGGGTAACATAATGAGGATGTTGAGTTTTAGTGTCTTTTGTAACTCCGTCGAGTCGGGAGGAGCAGCAAACTCGAATGAGTGATGACCAAAGGAGGTGCAGACTTTAGGAATAACCATGCTAATGAATTGGCTAGAACGTAAACTGCAGTTACTATTGGAGATATTGCGCTGATATATGGAGGGGTTTTGCCTGTGATAATCTGATAAATGAACTGATACCAGTGGATCTGACGTCTGGTATAGAGTGATGGCCAGTTGACTAGAGAATACAGGTTACAGTGATGAGTGTTGAAAGGGGCACCAGTGACCAAGCAAATGGCAGTACGGTAGATGATGTCCAGTTTATTGAGAAAATTTTCGGAGGCGAATTTGTAGATATATAACAATAATAATCCAGGATTGGGAAATTGACTAAGGTGTGGTCAATCACTGCAGCAGAAGAGTTCTTAAATTATCTTTGAAGAACCTATTGATAATGCAGTTTCATAGTACTATTCTATAAATAGCAACTGCATAAAAAATGCTGACTATATAATTCCAAATACATATTATGTGAATATCAAATTGATATTGTGAGGCCACATATTGCTCAGTGGACTCACCATTTTCTCTGTATATGTGGATCTACTGCAGTTGCATAAAAACAAACACAGACACAAAGAAAGACACAGGCTCAGCTGGTGCGGTGGTATACTACAAACAGATACTATATTAGATATTGTCATACCTAGTTGTTCATCATTGTCTGTGTCTAGTTCGACCAACAAATATGCACAACTGGAATCATAACAAAAACACAACACTTTGTAGTTTGGGCCTGTGTGTTCTGTTGAAACAGCGTACAAATGAAAAGGAAGGGCAGGAAGAATTTTAGCGTGACACTTAAACAATATTGAGAGTGTTTCAGTCTGGTTTGGATTGTAAAGGAATATAACAAAGAAGAAAAGAAGATAGAGCAAGGAAGCAGAAAATAAGATGGATTAAATATAAGTGGAAATCAGGAGAGGATCCATAACTAATGATTGTTTATGAAGGATTTTCTTGTTCTGTCTCAGCTTGGTTTCTTTGTTGTCTGTAATCTAGTGTTGAGTAGATATAACTCATTACGTATTCTTGTTTGTTGCTGCCTCCATTTTCAATTTCTTTGAGGACACAAATTGCAAAACGGAGTGTGTTTATAACAGGGGTGGTAAAAACATGAGACATTGTCAGATTTGACAGATTTGTGGATGAAAGCAGAATATGTGGCATTAGTAGTTGGCACAAAACTTAAATGCTTCTTTTGTCCGACAAAGTGTTGACCTTGGTGTAAATTCAGTAAAAATGTGCGTACTTCTTTAAAATCTAATTAAAAGTAAAGTGTCCTTCCTTATTTATTTAAAGATATTTAATTAAAATGTTAACATGACTGGTTCTCTTTTATGTTTTACTTAGATGGTCCAAGGACAATTTAATACGACTTTAATGGATTTTTTACCACTAAGGGTCAGAAAAACTTCAAAACAACCTCACAGAAACATAGTGGTTTATAAGCAGTTTAAGTGCCAACAAATACCTTCTTTCACATTCAGTGGACAGAGTGACTCACCATCGCAGCTTTCTCGACACCTGTCAAAGAAATATCAATGATTCATCTAGTGATGCTAATTTGAAAAAAAAAATTAACTTATAGCTGACCCTCATTAACCAATTATTTCTAACCTTGAACCAACAAGATTAGTGTGTCTCATGTAGCGATGCACCAGCTGCATGTGTGAGCACAACAGACAACTGAGTCAAAGTAAACCAGCAAGAAAGTAAACCAGCTATTCTTTAAGTGACAAGCCGCTCCTCCTACTTCGCTGAGTTTTGCTCAGCTTTTTAATTAATTATTAATATTTAAAATTCTTAAGTAAGGGATAATGTACAGTGAGCCAGTCATTGGTGTGAAAGAAACCCAGACAGGGCGATGCCAGTCTCTCGCCCTGAAGGGGTTTCTCAATAATGACCCACTAGCTGTACATTATCCTGCTGACACAGCTACTTACTTAAGAAATCAACAATTTGACACAAAAACGGTCTGCCAGAGTCCAACATCAGAACTGCGTCCATAGCAACGGTCTGCTATAAAAGAAATAACAGGCCGTCGAACACTGTGATTGACCAATTACAACGAAGTACAGCAGTGTAATAATGTTGATTAAGGGTTAAAAGGTTAATTATTAGCATCCCATGATTCAACATAAAATACTTTGGATAAAATAGAAAGAGAAATGATTCTCCCTGGTGCCGACTGACCAACACATCTTGTGCTGTTTGAGTGCAAATATGTTGGGTATCATGTTTCTTGGTTGGCAGAGAGAATCTGAGACTGGTCTTTCTGCTCTGATAATAAGGTGACATTTTACTCAGCATAGTCTCTGGATAAGAGCCTCACTTTTAGCTCTCCTACAGCTACAGGAAATCTGTTTTCCTCTTTAATTCTTTATTAATTCAGTTCACTTCTATTGGCTTTATTAACATGAGTGTAACAAAGACAATATTACCAAAACATCAAGTAATAATGTGATTAAAAATTCATAAAGAAACGAGCAGAAAACAATGAAGCTTTGCTCTGTGTGTGTGTGTTTGTGAAATACTGTGGAAGTGAGTGTTGGAGTTGTTACAGTACCCTGACAGTGCAGGGTCTGGGTGGTTGTGTATTTAGCGCCTGTATTAGACCCACACACACACACACACACACACACACACACACACACACACACACAGAGTATGTTTCTACAAATTGTTGTCATCAACTTAAAGTTTGCTCTTATTTTTTTTTTATGTGAATTTGATTGATTGGATGAACACAGCAATGAGAGACACATAACTTGGCAACTTGCACTCTGCAGCAGTGAACCAGCAGGGAGGCAGAAATAGAGAGCACCTCTACTTACTGTGTAAGCCTAGCACAATGTCACTCAGAGACTGCACACAACCTTGAAATGGCTTCATTTTTGTGTATGTAGCCTATATGAGTATAGACAGAGCATACAAACTCAGCTATAGAGTATAGATGAGTTTTGTGGTGATTTAGCTAACTTTAACTAATACAAAGGTAGACACCAATATCTTTCATCTGTGCTAGTAATTTCACTATATGTTGTGTGCATACTCTATTTAGACAGGCTGTCTATGCTACCTATGAAAAATAATGCACTGTAATTCATGTATATCCCATGAAACCAATCTGTGTGTAATCCACAGAATTGTGAACCACGAAATATAAAGAGCAGAGGACATATATGGAGTAGGAGTGGAAGGGTGGGTCTAAAAATACTTGACATTCACCCATGAGACAAACGTTTGTGTCCCGTGTGAAACAAGAAATCAGTGTTGATTTATTTTTTTGTAATTGGGCAAAAATTCCACACAAACCTTTCAGCATGTTGTAATTCAAGTGCTCTGAGAGAAAACTAGACTTCTGCACCTCCTCATGGCTGTTTTCAGGCTTTAAAATTTAAAATCTAGGCTGTGACGTAAGACTTTGTACAAACACAGGTTATTTCAGAGGGCATTGCTATGCTGTGCTCTGCTCTGTGCTCCGGATGGGCGGTGCTTGGAATTTCCTCGACAGATCTCAACATGGCTGCCGGGTTACAAACTTTTCATTTTACAGTTAAACTGTACACTACAAGATGTTTCTGAAAACATTCGAGGTGACAGAATATTCATTAATATTTATCAGCGCTGCCTAGTTGACCATTTGATTGGAGTTTGTGACTGATGAACTCATGGCTCTCATTAATGGACAGCAGACTCCAGGTCAGCTCCGACTGGTTGTTTTCCTCCGGTCTCTGATATCCATTAGGAGCACTGGAGGACACTTTCACACATGATTGACTACCAGTCTCATGCACTCCTGTCAGTAATGCAAAAGTTTTTTTTTTTTGTTGCCTAAACCTAAGGAAGTTGTTTCCTGTGAAGACCGAAGTTTATTTTGAAAAGACTTTATGCATGTAACAACAGAAACTGCCATATTGCTTTACATTTGAAAGAGAGCCAATGAAGAGGAGGCATAACATAGCTGTGAAGACTGCAATCAGAGGAGTTAGGCTGGAATTGTAGTTTAATGTTTTTACACAAGGTTATTTCATGGTTTTTGATGTGTAGGACCTCATGGATCCATGTTCATTCACTTACGGTTTGCTTATCTGCCTCTAGTGGCTGCAATGTCTAATTTAACAACGTTAAAATAGGGTTGGTAGTGTTGTTCAAATACATTTTTGTTATATTTGTTGAAATTTACTACATCCCGACGGCAATCAATAAATCAAATGCTCTGACAGAAAAAAAGACAAAAATCAGTTTTCTGTGTCTGAACTGTAATAAATCTATCCAGTCATTTCACTTGGCCCGAATGAAATTAAGCGATTTAGCTGCGTTTTCCACAAGCTTGACAGCTGTGAATACTAACAATATCCATGTTCGACATTCACATTCATCATGATGTGTTTATGTTCGTAGTGCTAATTTTGGGGAGTGGCTTTGGAGGGAGGCCTGAAGGGACAGACTATCAGTGTTGCCTTCTTGGCGACTTTCTCAAAACATATAGGGACTTGTGGAGCCATGTTGTTAGCTAATTTCATTGGGAAAAAAAAATAATTTTTCCTTAGGATCCTTTTAAAAATCTTTTGCTAGATTCTCAGGATTACCAACCCTACCATTAATTTGGGGAAAAAAAAAAAGAATAAATGAAAATGCACACTCCCTGGTCACTCATGTATTACATTGTACATTATATTCTGTATGTTTTCAATGCAGTAATAATACTGTTGATATAATATAATCATAACAATATTGTGTAACAGTCTAAGATTAACATATTTGCTGCTATCACTATATATGGTTTATATTTAAGCAGACTATTTAGAGAGATTTGGATGGGGTAAGTGTCAGGTTGACTATTTTTTAGCATACCCATTAACTTGTGTGTCTTCAGGTACTAAGCAGAAAAAGGTACATTTATCCTTCAGTTTCTTTCACCCTCCTGCCCCTTCTTACTCTGCTTTCTCTCTTTCTCGATGTGTGCAAGAGACAAAGAGAAGCAGTTGAGCAGTACTCAACCCTCTGCCCCATTAATTAGCTCAGTAAATGCTGTTGAGATTACAGCAGGAGAAGTGAAGCATGTAAGTCAGTGAGGGATATAACAGGAAGGAGAGAGAGAGAGAGAGAGAGAGAAAACTCAAGACATATCCATGGTCACAGTAGTCTATGTAAACCACTTACACACTCTTCTTTTTTTAACAAAGTTTTAGGACATAGCCCAGCAGATATCTTCTGATTAGAGGGTTTTGTGCCGAAGAGGAAGAAACTGCTAAGAAGGGAGAGGAAGAAGAAAAATAGGAGCCCAGTAAATTGAGAGTTGAGCACAGAAGACACAAACATCGTGTTTCTTTACCACCTTTTCCTCTCCCTTTCTATTCTGTTTAACCATGTCTCTCTCTCTCCTTCCCCATCTCTTCTGTATCTTCATATTTGTCTCCTTTCTGCCTGCAATTGTGCCACCGACTTATTAAAAAAAGAAAAGATAGTGAGGCAGACACTAAGACCACATGGTGATGAAGGATTATTATTGTTCTACTAGACTTCTTTCTACAGAGGAAAGTAGCCGGAGCTGGTGTAAAATTCAACACTGAATATGAATGTTATTTTGATAGAGATAAAACAGAAATCACTGGGGATTTTTGTGAAACTGTGTTTGAGTTATTGCATATTAAAAGCTGCATTAAAGCTAAATGACACATTTTTTGGAGATTTAGAAGACTTGTTTTAGCGTGAAGAGCGAAATGAAGAGTGAATGTAACTGGTCATCACACTCTCATTATTTAGATTTCCTTTCCTATAATATACTATACTCACAAAAATAGTCACGTTGCACCATTGATATCGAGGTAGATGTGGTCAAACATGTCACGCTGGACGTACGTGTGTCGTTTTATTTTCTGTAGGTTTTTGCACAGGGTGTGTATCGCCCATGCTGCTTCTCTAACCTTCACTCTGCTGAGCTACTCGCATCCCTCTTTCCACTACCTGCCATTATGTGTAGCTGAGGTGTCTCTAATGGCCCGTGGCTCTCCTTTCCTCCACCTCTTCCCTTTCATTTTCTCATAACAAGCCCCCTGCCCTCTCTCACTGGAGCTCAGACAAGATTATCCCTCTGTTATTCTACCTTCCGCGCCATCCCACACTTCCTGGCGGCGCTCAGGCATGACCCTGCGGCGGCATGAAATGGGCATTTGCAACAGTCATTTCTCTCTCTTGCCCTCTCTCCTGCTCTACGCCTCTCTATGGCTCTCGCCCCTCCCTTCAAGCGCACACACTTGGAACAGGTCACAGATCATTTCAAGCACCTTGAGTGCAGTGAGGCAATTACTCTCCCTTCTGGTCACCTCCAGCACCCCTGCCACCTCTCCCTGCTCCACTTTGAGTGGGCCCTCCTCTATTATCCCTATTTTTCACACAGTGGGTCATCACTCTGCTCTTAGTGTCAGCCCACGACTCACATCTCTACTACAGTTGGTGTGCGACAGTCAGCCTATCAGCCTGGGAATCGTCTTTTTGTTGTTGGTCTGCCAGGTGCCATGGTGTTAGTTATCTGTCGCGGCAGAGGAGACAGGAAGACGGAGGCTGAGAGACCGTATTGCCTAAGTGTATGTTCATCTCAGACTGGCTCGTTGAATGAGAGGAGCCATCCGTCATCCGTCTCCACGCTCTGTTTGTTTCCCCCTCATCACAGTCCCTCTCCGCTCTGCTCCTCATCATAAACCTGACACGAACAGAGAGCGACGTGTGTGTCTCTGAGTGTCTTTGAGTGTATATGTGTGTGTGTGTGATTTATGGCGAATATGGTCTTAAGCAAGAGCGAGTGATACATTTAGCGACATCACAGCAAGAGGGGAAATCGAAGTGTTGCAGCCGCTTACTCATAACCCCTTCATCCTGCTATTCAGTATGGTAGTTAATATCCCACACACACACACACAGTTCTACAGGTCTAATTAAGGGCGTGATCATTAATAGTTTTATAAATCCTGCTGCAGTGGTCACTACTAAAAGTGTCTGTCTCCCTTTGACAGATTCATCCTGTTTGCTTACTTTGACATCAATCACACACACACGTACATCCTATGTTCTATCATGCAAACAAATATCATTTAAATCACACAGTATCGCCTCACTGCGGGACCATATTGGAGACTGTATTACTGGTTACTGTTGGGACAGCAGGGATGGACGCACACCCACAGATCAAGTCTGAGAATAGAGATTTGTGTTGCCAATGAGGTCAGCGAGATTGATGAAGCTGATTTTGCAATAACAGTGTCCTGAAACAGAAGAGTCATTGTTTCATCTTCGTTTCCCTCCCCCAAAAAATCTTTGGAAAACTCTGCTCATCATCTGTGTCTAATAGGAGAGAGAGGCCTGCTACGAGACACGAGCTGTTTCCATCCAGCTGTCAAGCAGGATTTACACACACTTTGGAGATGCTGCCAAAAACAGTAAAATAGATGCAGCGTTAAACAGTCCCTGGAATAGAATATAGTATGAAATGATTGATATTGGATAAGTAATTTTGACTAATGTGAACACATTTTATTAATCAAGAGTACATTAGAAGGTTAACTATTGCACTCAATCTCACCATTTAAGTAAAAACACCTCACATTTCACTATAGGTCTGAAAATGTGAGTATTACTACTTTTCCTCCCTTTTGCATTATTAACATTAACTAACTGCAGTTTTCTTTTACAATAGGTGAGATAAGATAACTAATTTTAGGACATTAAAGGCATTTGTCATACATTTTTATCAATTATTAAAAATGAAATCAATAGGTAATGGATAATGAAGTTAATTGGACAAAAAAGGACAACATTTTAATATTTTAATTTTAATTAATTTTAATAATTAACAGTTTTATCTATTTATCAGGTGAAAATACTGAAGACAGTCTTTTATAAATATCAGTCTTTGGTAGGTTCTCTCTTTCCTATCATCAGCTAAACATTGATGGATTTAGACTGTAAGTCGGACCAACGTTTTCATCCCAACTCGTCACATACTGATGCTTTATCATGGCCCCAGGTGTCACTTTAGGTTTAGGCAACAAAACCACTTAGTTAGGTTTAACCACATGGTTAGGCTTAAAACGACTATGTTTGTAAAGTGAAAATGAAACTTAACAATGTGAACTCATGAACATGGGACATGAACGAACCACTGATTGTAACATGAAAGTGAAGCTTAACACATGACACGCAAACAGTGGTCTCCTGGATGAAAGCCTTGTATTTGTTGGACTCTTCCACCTCCCCTCTGGCCCTTAGTGTGTCTTTTCGCTCTTTAAAATACATCACCACACTCCTGGTGCACTTTCTCTGAGTATTTACTATTGCTGCGGATAAGTTTACATTGTTGTTAATGGAAAGCCTGGCGCATCTCATACAGGCGCTAAAGATGCCTTGTGCAGTGGTATCACACACCAACGGGTGTGACAGAGCCTCAGTATTTGACACCCTGGGAATGAGAATGGGCTGGTCCAACAAAATAAGCAAGGTAAGGACATTATAGGCTGTCTGTCAGTATCTCTCACATTTTTTGTGACTAAAATTATTATTTGATTATTCGAAAAAGTAACCACTGGAATGATGGATAATGAAAATGATAGTTTGTTGCTGCTACGTGAATGTTGATATTTTATAGACAGCATTACACAGTGTCCAAGGCCTTATAAACGGCTGTACTGTGGGATGCAAAGTCAACACAACTGTTTATTCAGTGCATACATGTAGAGTTACAATAAAGTTTGGTGTAAGCATGGCATCTTAGTAGTTGAGTGAAAAGATTGGTTGAGTTTCCATTGTATTTTATGTGGCTATTGCATATTCTGCAAAAAGGGAATGATTTATCAAAGACATCTCCCTTTTTGCAAAAGCCAAAATGTTTCCATACACTGGACCTCAAATGCAGCTTGAAAATCTCTCTCTCGTCTGGTTCCTCCGCACCAACAGCCATGCTTCGTTTTGTTGTCATCTGTCTGAAATTGGCGATGCTGGTGCATGTTGATGACATCATAAACAGGGAGAGTGAATCGGAGTAGCGCTTAACATTTCTTTAATATTAAAATTGCTAAAAAGCACTTTTATATAACATTTGTTATTCCTAAGTACAAGGTGCAAATTCTTAGTATCGATACAATTGAGTTTCATATTGCAAATCGATTTTAGAGTGATATACGTCCCCTGTGAAGGACAACTTGCTGAGTGCCTGTCGATGTAATTGGATTGTAGAAATATCAATCAATACATTGATGTAGTAGATGAATCATTTGTTATTGATTTCTTATATTTTGTAACTAAAATGACTTCATAATTAACTCTTTAAGTAATAAAACACCAGGTTTTTGTGAACCCTGGATTGTGACAGAGGGGGGACTCAGGGAAAACAGCCCACCTCCCCTCCGTTGAATGTTTCTACCTCAACATTGCCGAAGGACTGTTCCCACGGTGACCAAGCTCAGCAGCACCATGGTTACAGCAGGACCCTTTGAAGCCATCTCAAGCCCCCCTCCAAAGTTTTTTCTTTCACTAGTTCTCCCCCTCTGAGCCCTTCCTCCCCCTCTCCTCCCATCTTTTCGTAGAGAGTTGTTTTGACCTCAGCCATAAATGATCATGACACCTTAACAAGAAGACACACTCACACATGCTCTCTGGCTAACATAAACCTACAGTTCAACATTATCTCATTTCTCGCAGCACAAAAACACACATTGTCAGCGTCCATCCTACAGCTAAATGTAGTGTGTGTAGCGTGAGGTCAGTTCAGGCCGTTTAAAGAGAGGTTCAGCAAAGTTTATCTCCTTTTCGTGTCATACATAAATGATCCACATAGAGCATTTCTCCACAGCGAGTGCAAAGATTTATGCAGCTGCTGGACATATTAATCTGTGGAAAAAGACAGAGAGGAGCGAGAGAGGAGGGATTCTTGGAAGGCCTTTCCTCTTCATGCTGGTGGAGGACCAAACAGCTCTCTGCTCTCTGCAGGATGAATAACAGGGATGTCAGGTGATTGCCTCACTCCGTTTTTAGCTTTTTCTCCTGCTGTGATTTTCAACAGAGTAAACATCCTTAAATAACCATGGCTGTGACAATTGCTGTTCAAAAACAAAAACAAAAGTAGTGTCAGATCTTGTGTGTGTAAGCATATGTGTAGTCTCTGCGTGTGTTTGTGTGTGTGTGTGTGTGTGTGTGTGTGTGTGTGTGTGCATATTTAAACTGCAGTTCTGAAAATCTAAGAAAAAATGGCAATGGGACAAGTAGGGGAGGAGACGAAAGAAGGAGGAATTAGGGAGGCAGAGAAGTGGTCAGATTAGACTGGTGATGTGATCTGAGGATTATAGAGAGAGAGACAAACCATTTTCAGCCATGAGTGGAGGAAATAAGAGGGGAGGGAGTAGTGCTGGGAAGGGATAAGAGGTGGAGGGGAAAAAGGGGAAGATGTATAAGAGAGTTGAGGAGGAAAGAGAGGAGAAAATGTGCATGTGTGATCATTATTACCCAGTGGACTACCTCTGGGGTCTGAAAAGTGAAGCCAATGCAGAAGTGCCATAAACTTACATTCTTTTTAATAGCCAGCAGGGGGCGACTCATCTGGTTGCAAAAATAAGTCTGATTATATAGAAGTCTACGAGAAAACAAGTCTAATTCTCACTTGATTTATTACCTCAGTTAACATTGTAAACATGAGTTTATGGTCTCAATCCCTAGTTTCAAGTCTTCTTCAATACAGCAAGATGTTCATTTAGTAAATTATGGTCCCATTTAGAGTCAGATAGACCATAAAGCAGGGTATGATTAAGGGTGTGGCTTGTGACTGACAGGTTACTGCCATGGCATTGTCTGGTCTGTGTTTTCATCTTACAACTTTAACCCTTTCACGTTGTGTTTTCAGTTCAGCAAACTTAACTGTAACATTTTGGTCGACAGAAAATGTCTCTTGTTGCAAAATACCAAGATGACAACAGCCAAAAACCAACACGGTGACAGCTAAAATGCCAAAATGGAGGCACAACAGCAGTCCTCATACCAGTGGGTGATGTCACAGTGACCATGTCCACTTCTTATGTACAGTCTAGTTTATATTTAAATGAGGGGCATTTAGATCAAGTTTATTGTGCTTCAGGTCAGGGAACAAGTGATGTCCCAGCTTTTTCATCAACCTGCCTTTACCTTCCCCACATCCACCCCACCTGACTCCCCCACCACTCTGGCTTTGCCCTTGTTTCAACCAGTTTTTGTTGGAGCATCACCCTGAGGTGCCACCACTTAAACAGCTTCAATGCTAACAACACCGGCATGAGACAGTAATTTGCTTTTATCTTTACAGCAGCAGAAAAGACACATTAAGAGTGAATCAGAGCCACAGAGAGAGGCAGAAATAAGGAGAGGATGAGGCATTTAAAATCTAACCACAGATAACTCCACCCAACCAGCCCCTTGAGTGTGTGCGTTTGTGGATATGTGTACTTGTTTGTGTGCGTGTGTGTGTCTGAATGTATAAAGGAGCATCCTTCTGCTTTGGCAGACGATCACAGAGTGTTAATTCACTTGTTATCCATGTTTGAAAATGGAGTTGGCTGCAGTGTTTGCATGAGCTGTGGTTTCCCTTGTGTGTGTGTGTGTGTGTGTGTGTGTGTGTGTGTTCGTGCGTGCGTGCGTGCGTGTGTGTGTGTGTGTGCGCGTGTGTGTGCACGTGCATGCATGTGGGTGTGCACGTTTGTGTGTGTGGGGGGTGTTTGGCACCAGACTGGAGGGTTGCTGTGGGTCCACGCTGGCGTACTTGGGGCTGGAATGTGATTGGTGGGGACAGCGGGCCAAAGGCCGCCCAGGCTAGCGACTGCCACTTGGTAAAGTGCCCCAACTAAACACAGGCCAAATCTGCAGAGATTCACCCCATGTCTCTCTGCTCTCCCTCACATGTTGGCAGCGTTGTTCATGTGTTTCATAGAAAGAAAGAAAAGCCCAACATATATGTATTTCCTCACAGTTTTCCCCTCAACCCCTTGCATATGATTCTTTGCTGATTTTGCTCGCATCAAGGAGGGGCCTGGCACTTAAGCCCTGTAACGTAAAGTCAACTAGCATACAGAAGCACTTATTAGATTTTTCCTTTTAATTAGATGTTTACTTTTTACCTTGAAGTGCTCTTGTGAACTGGCTTGTTTTTTGCATTTGGTATCATCATCTCGTCACCAAGGAGAAACAGTGAAATCTGTATGTTATTGAGCTTTGAAGGGAAGTAGGGAAAGGAGGAAGGACAGCAGAGAAACAGAAGGGGAATGGAGACAAAGAGGGACAGCTAGAGAAGGAAAAACAGTAGAGGGAAAGATGATTAATCCAATCAAGCCTCTTAGTGTTTCATCAATAGGCATTGTTCTAAGATGGCTGCCTCTCACCAGCTCAGGCTGTGGGCTGCAGCTAGGCTAACACACGAGCTAATCCCAGAATAATACAGAGATGAGGGCAACGCTGAGGACGGGGGGCTGCGCCAGCAGATTAGTAATAGCAAAGGATTCACTCACACAAACACACACACACACACTCCGGGCATGGGATATAGAGAGACAGTCCCAGATTGAGTGAGGTGCCTATTGGATTGTACGGCTTACAGTTTTATCCCGTGTGAATGTGTGCTGATGGTGCTGTTGTGGAGCGTGGTAGAGCTGAACTGAGCTGCTGCGGGTTCACAGACTGTAGCTGTCTGAAGCTGGGGAGTTTATGTTTGTATTCTTTGATGCATGTGTGTGAGAACAAGGGGTCTTTGTGCAAAAGTAGTTTACAAACAGGGTGTGTTGTCTCAGACTGCATGGTGTTGAAAAATGATGCCATGTTGTAGTTTAAATGCTATTTTCAAGCCGCTAAGTTGCTCAGGAATGGCACAGCTTGCGTTTATTTAACACACATTAAGAACATTCCCTCTGCCTCATTTTTCTATGCTCTTCCTTCAGCATTTCCCTTTTTAGTCCGCTTCCTGTGTTGTCTAGCTCCCTCTGTCCCCCTGTCGATCTCCCTCCCTGCCCCCCTCCTCCCTGCAGCATTTTCTGAGATGACAGGAGGGTGTTTTTCCTTTGTTGGGGAGCTGCTCGCACACTCTCTCCTCTGTTGACAGGTAAAAGACATTAAAGATACTAAAAGACTGAGCATGATGGAATCCTCTAGGGAGTAAGGAGGAGGGAGGAGGAGAGGGTAGGACTGATAGCAGAGTGGGAGAGTGGGAGGGGGGAGCCGAAGGAAACTGAAAGATCGACTGCTGAGGCTTGGCTAAAGGTGAAGTATTTAGTGAGAGAAAAGGAAGAATTGAGTCACAGAGGGGAGGAGGTAGGGGTGAGGAGGAGAAGGGAGGAGGGTTTGACAGTCAGTGACCTCGGGTAAGTCTCTTTGACTGTGTGCTGATGCGTGAAACCTGAGCACACGCAGTATTAGCACACCTGACTTACTAAACACAGCAGAGGCCTGACACAGGGCAAGGCAGCCTCCTTATACACACACACCCATCTTTCCAACATACGAGCATTGCAGGCACACATCTAATGATGTATTTACCCACAGTTGCAGTACTCACACACACACACACACAAAGCTGGAGCCTTGTTGCAGGATAGTGTGTTAAATTCAGAGGCACAGTGGTGAGTGGAGAAGGTCAGCTCAGGCCCTCCAATGGGCCCCAAGGTGCTGCCCCTTCAGCTGCTCTCTGCTGCCTGTTTACAAGTCCAACTTGTGTGTTTGCTTGGCGCCTGGCCCGGCCAGCCCGTGTTTGTGGCCTTGTACAGTTGTGTGATTCACAACACGCCTGAGGCAGGTTGAACCGTAATCCAGCTCTCCCTCGCACTGTTTCGCTCTCTCTCTTGCTCTCCTTCCGTCCTCCCTGTGTGTAAGTTAATGGGTTAACCATCTATGTCCAATAAGCAGGGATAATTGAGACAAACAAGCCAATGAGGAAATGTCACAGGAGAGCACAAGTCAAGCGAAAAACACACTGCCAGCAGCTCTTTCTGTGCACTTGTGGTGTGTGTGGATGCAGTCTTGTGTGTATGAATACATGCAATTAAATATTAAATCAAATACATGGGATTGTGTGCTATTCTTATTTCCTGTACATGTAAATGTGTTTGTGTGTGTGTGTGTGTGTGTGTGTGTTTGTGTGTGTGTGTGTGTGTGTGTGTGTGTGTGTGTGTGTGT
The DNA here is from genome assembly GCA_947000775.1 of Pterois miles. Lineage (NCBI taxonomy): Eukaryota > Metazoa > Chordata > Actinopteri > Perciformes > Scorpaenidae > Pterois > Pterois miles. The sequence continues at coordinate 4,206,701 of CAMQGK010000463.1, forward strand.
GTGTGTGATCCCACCCTGTTGCCAGCTTCTTTGTGGCATGTTGCTGTAAAGCAGGATTCTCCTGCTGCGTCTACTCCCTGGGTTCCCTCAGCTGCGTTTGCATACCATACACCTGCCCCCTGGGCGATATTAACAGACACACACCGACATACGCCCTGCATACATACACACACACTACACAGAAGAACACGCAGTGCACTTGTACACACATATTTGTTAATCAAATGAGCACCGCTTTTAAAGATCCCCTCCCTCCTTCTTCCTCTCTGGTTCACTATTTTGTCTGTGGTTCTCTGCTCTCCTGTCTAATAACAACGGGACTCGTTGAGAAGCAGCGGATCTGATGTGTTTGATATGGAGACAGATGAAGGGTTGGAGGATGCAGGTAAGAGAGCTGAGTGACTATAAAAAGCCTCAGCAGACGTGTGGCGCGATGCATTCCCTCGGCTGAGAACAGGGACGCTTTTGTTGTCTGTGTTAGAAAGCAGGTGTGCCACAAGGCATTGTGGGAGGGATATGATATGACGGCACGTCAGGTTGTCAGCTCTGGTCAGCTTCCCCCCACCTGCCTCCCTCGAGTGTGTGTCTGTGTCTGTTTATGTGTGTCGGCCACAATAAGGGTTAGCAGCCATTTAAAAGGGAAATCCATTTAAAATCAGCAGTGACAGTAGTGGTGAACATGAGGAGGTGCAGGCTTGATTTGTGAATATTTAAATGTGACTCTCAAAGCAAAAAAAAATATGCAAATATTGCCTGAAGATGCCATCAAGAGAAATCCTGAAGAATGTTCTTAGGACTATCCACACTACACAAATCCAAATCCTTTTTAATAAGAAACTTAAATCAGGTGTAAGTGTTAAAATGTTTTGTTTTTTTTTTTTCTGAAAGTAAGAGCATTATTTAACTTGTTTCCCATTCAGATCACTTCAGTTCATCAGAAGTGTCTTTTTCTTGGTGGAGTGTGTAGATTAATCTTGCATAATCATATGCTGCAAAACAACATGCATGAAGAGAGGTTTCTTTAAAAAAAAAAAAAAAAAATGGCAGCGCTGCTGTGGACTAACCAGTCAGTTTTGGCACCAGTATTACTGTCATAACAGCAACAAGAAAGTCATCATAGCTAGAAAAACAACTCAGAATTATGTGTATGCAATGGCTAATGCAAAAGCTTCTCTGGCCTCTAAATGAAGTGCAACTAACGCTTGATTAAACCTCGAGTGGACAGTTTCTTTGTTAATAACTAAATCAATAGAGTAACACACGTTTGTCTGGCATCAGTAGCTTTGAACCAAGCTATGCTGTTAATACAAATTCTGTTCCTCTGAGCAGAAATCAAACCAGATGTGCTGTGCATGTAACAGCCAGTTAACGCTGCCTTTGGTTCAGGGTGTTCATATTATCCTACACTTTGACAAGAATTTCTCCAGACCTTTGTTGTCCTCGCTAGAAGTGTTGGGTTACTCATGCAGCGATCTGCTTTGTGTTGCCAGAGTAAATTGTCAAAATAGACTTTCTCTTTCAGTGTTGCCAGCAGGGTCTCCAAGTACATGAATCTGTTAACTTGAGACTCGAGTGTTTATCTTCACTGTCTTTTCTAAACCGAGTGAGGCAGGATTAGCAGCACTGAAGCCTCATCAGTGGTTGGACGGTGGCCTGAGATTACAAAACATCACTTCTTCCTTTTTAACTTCAGTTATTCTTTCTTCTTTCCTCTTCTCTCCTTCTTGGTTTGTGATTTCCTTGTCATGTCAGGGTTATTCATCTGTTTATCTGCCAGCAGTGTATGATCATAGGGAAACATTAATCTTTTTAAGGATTTTTCTAAATGTTTCTTTCTCTGTTGCGCTCAGATTACAGAATACGCAGGTTCGGCCTTTTGTCTACTGTTTATCACCTGTCTGTTGTTTGACAGTTATTTCAAGGTCGAGCCATTTAAGCTCTCGGTGAAGGAAAAGACAGACACATTATGCATGTGCATGTACACACCTTTGCCATCATCCCAAGGTGTGACTGCACCGGGCGACAAGGCCAGTGTCGGAGAGGAGTGTGTCTGAAGTGTTGAGAAGTGTGTGTGTGACAGGTGTGTGACATGCTTTAGATGGGTGTGTGTGCCACTGTGGGTTAGTTTTTTGTTGCAGACACAGAGGTGTGTTGATGAGCTGTAAGCATATTAGGTGATGTGATAAGTGGGTTTTTGAGAGCAGGTGCGTTGCATCCAGTGAATGAGCAAACATTCAGTTTTAGTTTAACCATTCCTTGACCTCAATTTTGAGATTGGGGAGGTTTCTAAAGCCCCTTTTGAGGTAATGACCTAAATACTCACCCAGCAGTCAGTTTGTTGTCGCTGCTGTTTCTCCCTCTTAACAGACTGAAAAATCTGAGCAATAATTATAAACGGTGTCAGTCTTGCCTCAACTTCAGATTTAAGGAGTACCTCACAATGACCTCGGCTGTTTTTATTGCTTGTATTTCCAAAATCTATTTTCAATGTGAATAAATTGTCTTATGGACCACCTCCAAAAACAACTTTGCTGCTCCTTTGCAAAGATTCTTCCAAGTTTCTGAAAGGAATGGGACATGATTTAGGATTCTGGCAAAAATTGAATCGAAGGCAACTGGACTTAGATTTGTCTCTGAAGACGTTTCGCCCCTTATCCAAGTGGCTTCATCAGTTCGAACGCTACAGTCTGACTAGTCTGACGTCGTCAGACTAGTGGGGACTAGTCAGACGAAGCCACTTGGATAAGGGGCGAAACGTCTTCAGAGACAAATCTAAGTCCAGTTGCCTTCGATTCAATTTTTGCCAGAATGAATATGACCTGGATGAATGAGAACATTCACAGAATGATTTAGGATTTTATCACAGATTGCAATAAATTGTGGCTGCACGGTCGTCGCCTCACAGCAAGAGGGTCAGAGGTTCGAATCTGGCTTGAGTTCCTTCTGTGTGGAGTTTGCACGTTCTCACCGTGTAAGCGTGGGTTTTCTCCGGGTGCTTCAGCTTCCTCCCACAGTCCAAAGACATGCAGGTTAACTGATGACTAAATTGCCCGCAGGTGTGAATGTGAGTGTGAATGGTTGTCTGTCTCTATGTGCCCTGCGATGGACTGCCGACCTGTCCAAGGTGTACCCCGCCTTTGCCCAATGCCAGCTGGGATTGGTTCCAGTCCCCCCACGACCCCTAACAGGATAAGTGGTTGACGATGGATGAATGGATTGCAATAAACTGAACCTGGTGAATTTTCCATTATTGGGACGACCACAACATGAGCAACTTGAAAAAGCCCTGTAGCTTACTATCATGGTAGAGAAGTGAAAAATAGAGCCTGATTTAAAAATACAGGAATTACCATGTAAGATTGAACAGATTCAATGCTGCTAATTTTTTTTATCCTATATTTATGCAGAGGGACCTTATGATTTATGTTTACCTTATTTAAAAAAAAGATTTGTCTTATCAGTGATGCAATAAAAACAATGTTTCTTAAATGAACGGCGTGTGACATTTTGGAGGATCTATTAGCAGAAATGTAATAAAATATTCATAACTCTGTTTTCATTAGTGTAAAATCACCTGAATCTAAGAATCGCTGTGTTTTCGTTAGCTTAGAATGAGCCCTTCATATCTACATAGGGACAGAGTCTGCCATATTGCTCCACTGTTTCTAGTAGCCCAGATCAGACAAACCAAACATTGGCTCTAGAGAGACACTTTACATTTTTATGTTATCTGAAGGCCACCGTAGTTCTCTGATACACTTGTGAAACTACGGTAACGTGAGCCGCAGAGTGCAAAACCGTGGCACCACCAGCCGCTGTTTGACCTACTCACGTTACCACAGTCTTAGAAAGGGAGGAATGAGCAGAGGGGCACTCAGTTGGTTGCAATCTGCAACCACACCTCTAGATGCCCCCAAATCCTACACACTGTACCTTTAACAAAATGTAAGATAAAGTGATTACAGTATGTTTTAGTGCAATTTTAAGAGTTTTAAACATATTTTGGTGATTAGCATAATATCATGAATTACAATTATTTTGGCAATTATAATCATGACATGAAATTTTCATATTGTCTTGTTCCTACTCTGAAACACTATTGGACACCATCTTTTAAAAGCTATTTCCTCATTTATGATGGTGGTGGAGGAAATTATCTAACATTGCTCCAGTGTCTCTCATAGGTGTCCAGTGGGATTAAGATATAATTAATGCAATAATTAAAAGCATTAATGGCCATAAGACATGGACACATACAGCAGTTGTTATTGTCACCTAACCATTCAGTGACCTATGAAACCCTATATAGAAGCACTTGCATTTGTTATGTTTCTCCGCTCTTTAATTCAGGATTTTTATTTCATTTGTCAGCAGTCTGCATGTGCAGCATATCTATTAGAACACAACATGACTGAAGTTGTTGATAAAGTATCTGCAATCATGTCTGAAAGAGATATTAAATGACTACTAGCTTGTAAAAATTTAAGCCATGAATACTCACAGCTTTGTGGTTTTCTCATTTCCATGTCAACCATCCTCCTCCTCGTGGCCACTGGACACTTCACCTCTGATCTCGACACCTTATTTTGCAGGTAAGTGCTTTAAAACAAACACACATACACACACACACACACACACTCATATACACACATGCATTACTTTATCTGTGATCTGAAGGCGTTGTGTGATACTGTTGAACTTCTTAGCAAGGCCACACTCCTGGATAATGTTGCTAAGAAACAGGAGTGTGTGAAAGTGCGCAACTGACATTGGATGCTGTCCTGTTGACACTGAGGTGAGGAGCTGTGATTACACTGTAAACATGCTGAATATCACTAGGATATAAAGTATTTTCAGTGCTGTAGAAGCAGTGTGTGTGTGTGTGTGTGTGTGTGTGTGTGTGTGTGTGTGTGTGTGGTGTGTGTGTGTGTGCATACATTTTTCGTGTGTGGTGCTCAGCTGGCCAGGCGAGAGTTGTGTAATTGCAGGGTTATTGCTGCTGAGCCTGATGGGTAATGACACATTTGCAAATTAATTCTCAGTGCTAGGCTATGATTAGCATACGGAGAAAAGCATCTCACACACAAAGACCGATACACACACGCACACACGTGCTCACACATGCTGCGCAGGCTTCTAATCACCAGCGAGAGGTCAGGTTAAATGGGTGTGTGTAATGGTGGAGTGGGTGTGGATCTCGGCAAATGGGGGTGAGTGAAAGGTGACAAGATGATCATTTCTCGTCAGATTTGATATGAAACGACGCACTGAAGTCCACCTTTTTTTTTATCCAGTCTCTCTACTGTTACACAACCTTCCTTCCAAAACCTTCCTTTTCCTTTCCTAAGGCCATGAATGGAGGTTGGTCTATGTATCTATATGTGAGGCTCGGTGATAATACAAGAGTCGTTTTTTGATGATATGATCTTATGCAAGTGTAATCAAATGTTTGTGTCTACGTTGTTCAGCTTTGTGTCTTGAGTTGGTTTTGTTTTGGTAACATACAGTATAATGTGTAATAGTAGAAGTAATAGTAGTAGTTTGTGTATATATACATGTATGTATATATGTATATACATACATGTATATATGTATGTATATTGTGTGTGTGTGTGTGTGTGTGTGTGTGTGTGTGTGTGTGTGTGTGTGTGTGTGTGAACATGTGTAGTTATCAATTAGTTGTTTGTACTCAGATAATCAGTTTACTGTCATAGAGGTGTAAAGAAACCAGAAAATATACACATCTAAGAAGCAAGAATCATACCTATCAATTAATTATAAAAATAGAGATTAACTGGATAGTTGACAGCTAATCAATTAATCATCCCATAGCCATATCTATGAATTTATACAGTATGTGGATAAATGAAGACCATGTGTAGTCTTCAAATGAATACTCAGTGCTTTTTCATCTGTAATCAGTTATATAATGTTCATTTTGATGCTGTCAGAAATATGTTAATATGTTAATACACATTACAGTTCACATTTGAAGGGTAAATTGGCTCAAAAGTATTGCACATTCACTCTTGTGACATGCAACATACCATATACACCCCATATCTCTCTGTCTCTCTCTCTCTGACAATCCCACACCTGCTCCACAGGAACTGACCTGCTTTTTGCAATCATGTCAGAGTGCAGCAGTTTACAGTGTGTGTGTCAGTGTGTGTCAGTGTGTGTGTCAGCACGTGTCAGTGTGTCTGTGAGTAAGTCTGTGCATGTCTAAAGGCTGTGTGTGGTAGGGAAAGATCGTAGTGATGCCTTATCTTTGCTTCTCCTGCTGTGGAGGAAGACATCTTTCAACTCCTTCCAACACACACACACACACACACACACACACACACACACACACACACACACACTCACTCAAACAGAAATGAATTTAGTGGGAAAATTATATATATATATATATATATATATATATATATATATATATATATATATATATATATATATATATATATATTTCAAACTAAGTTACAAAAAAAATCTGTACTTATTTACAGTTGCCACCAACAAAGATATTCCAATACTAGGCTGCTACTGGATTACTAGGACTCACTGTCTCTAATTTACTTAAAAAAATGAACAGTTACAAATCAATGTTTTACTACATTGTGGGTCAAGAAATTTGGTCAACACACATCTCATGCAGAGTGACTTTGTGAACTTCACAATAGTTGAGCATAACAAAACAAGCATAGATAACAGTTGAGAGAGTAATTATATTTCTAGTAAGGGGGGCTTGTAGGGACGACAGTTGTATAGTGGGTTGACAGGAAGTGAACATGGTAGGTTTGTGTGTGTGTGTGTGTGTGTGTGTGTGTGTGTGTGTGTGTGTGTGTGTGTGTGTATGTATTACTATATGTTGTGGGGACTTGAATCTGTTTACACAGTCACATTGTGGGGACAAAATGCACATTCAAATAACATAAAACATTATATTTTAGGGTGAGGACTTGGTTCGGGTTAGGTGAAGGTTAGGTTTAGGTTGAGGTTAGGATTAGGCAAGTAGCAGTTACACTTAGGGTTAGGGTAAGTCTCCAGAAAATGAATGTAAATCAGTGTAATGTCCTCAAAATCATGGAAACACAACATGTGTGTGTGTGTGTGGTTATCTCTTCTCTACCCCTGTCTTTGTGCCCTCCCTCCTATCCCATTCTCATCTTTTTTGCCCTTTTTTTCTAACACCTCCTTTTCACTTGTTTTATTCCTCCCCTCTTCCCTTCCCTTCTCCTCTACCTCTCCCTGTTACTCCTTGATCAGTGTTTTCAGTCACACACTCTGCCTCAGTCCCCAGGGAGCTTTTATAGCCTTTCAGAGAGTGTTTGTGTGTGTGCCGTCTTCTGCAGTGCACTTGTCAAATGTGACTCATTACACTGCCTTAAATAACAGAGGACGATAGTTAGTCTCTATTGCTTGTCCCTCAATAAGCAGCAAAATAAAAAAGCAGACAGATGATTCATTTCCATTACTTGTCAATGTCACCCTCCATCTCTAAACTGTACACTGAGTTTCATTTTAAGGCAGCAACCTTTTAACCTCGAAACATTTTCTTCCAAATAATGTTTTCTACTCCCTGTCCCAACTGCAGTGGAAAAACATAAAAACAAAAAAACTATTTAAAATAAAACAAAAATATATTCAAGCATCTGGAATAACCTTTTAAGCACTTCGAACAACACTGCTATAGCAGCTGGGCCACAGAATCAAATTCAAAGATGTATTTGCAGCAGTAAAAGAGTTACAGGTGCTCTTTTGATTGTTGTGTCTTCCTCAGAACATAAATTTAGGTGACAAATTTATTGATTTTTTTGAGAAAATTTGTTTCATATTTGTTTCATATATTTATATTCATATAATTGATCATCCTGTCCACCTTTATGGCAAGTGAATGTTGTATTTTTAGTTCCTTGTCTGTGAGTGTGTGTCGTCAGAGTTGGTGGCGTAGTACCTCGGGGGACACGTCACCTCTCGACCTGTCTCACAAGGTGCGAGACACTTTAACACCTACCCCACACACACACCTGCGCAAAACAGCAGAGAAGCACGTTTATGCCTTGCAGCGTTGATAATGTGTATTGTTTGTGCAGATTCAGGACTGACTATACTGTGCAATATAGCATGAAGGGCATGTAAAAGTGAACATGTTGTGCAATCTCACTTATCTGTCTTAATGTTATAGCGTACGCACAGTTGACACGTTGTCTTAATTAAACATTTGCTGATTTCCATTCTTTGGATAAATAAAAAGGGCTTTGTTCCCAGAATAACTCCCCCTCCCCCGTCCGCTCTGCCTCCCCACGTATCTCAGTCTATGGACTCCCCTCCCCTTCCTCACTTGCTCTCTACTCCCTACTTCCTTCAATCATCAGTCCCTATTAGCGATTATTTGCCCTATTTGCCTGTGAGCATGCCTTTTGCGCTCCCACTCATTCACTGTGCTTGTTGTGCTTGTGGATGCGTGTTGGTGGTGTTTTTTTCTCCCGTCTTTCTAAAAGCATGGGACCCCTCTACCTCCCTCCCCTTCCTCACTAAACCCCCCCCCCCCCCCCCCCCCCCCCCACTGTGAGTTTCATAGAATGGGTTCGAGAGCAAGTCAGCCCTCAGGGCAAACTGTCTTGCTGGAGTATTTCTCGATCATTTCTCCCTTTCTCTATCTTTCTTTCTCTCTCTTGCCCCGTCTCCTGCTGTTTTTTTGGTTTGGCATGGCTGCATCCCAGAAGATAGTTAACTCCTCACCCCTACTGCCACCATCTCAGTCAGGTTTGTGTGCAGAGCAGGCGGCGGAATAACACAGCGTGTTTGTGTTCCTGTGTTTATTCATGTGTGTGTGTGTGTGTGTGTGTGATGAAGAGAGAGAAGGGGGGAAAGTCTGCTGTCAACGCAGCATGGTGAGCAGTCTGTGCGCTAGGCTGCACAAGCCAAGTTTCCTAGACGGACACACAAACGCACCCACACATTCGCAGACAGAGACAAGGACTCTTATTTTCAGAGAGAGAGAGAATGGAGGCGGGGGATCTTTTATATTTTCCTCTTCCAAACACGTAGCTGTTCTATTGTGAGCTGCCCTTGAAGACCCACGGCACTCTATCTGCACTCTCTATTGGTTGATGCTTTCCTACTGTCTGATACAGTGTGAACAGATGCTCCCTTGATAGTCGTTGGCCTCTCGCTGTCAGTGGGGCTGTCCAATCAGCTGTCACCCTGACTCTGAACTGAACTGTGACCACTCTTCTCCTCGGGTGAAGCATCAGCACTGGCCGGTATTTCCCTCTCATCTGTACCCTCGCTTCCTCTATCTCTTTTCACTCTTAACACCACCACCCCCCCTCACACACACGCTATCTGGCTGTGTGTTGCCTGGAGGGAGTTCATTCTTCCCTCCTTCTCTCCTCTTCTCCTCCACCTCCTTCTCTCCGTATCAGCAGTGAAAGAGAGAGAGAAAAAAGGGAGGGTGAGAAAATGCGAGAGCGCGAAAGAGAGAGAGAGAGAGAGAGAGAGAGAGAGAGAGAGAGAGAGAGTGGCAGCAGTAGCAGAGGAAGCAGAGCCGTCTCTCCTCTGATCATCTTTCTTGGATAGAGGGATAAAAGACAGTCCCAGGAATCAGTCGTCGCTCTCTTCTGCAGGATTTACCCAGCCTCTATTTTATCCTCCCTCCCGCCTCTTTTCACCTCTTCTTGGCACTGGACCGCTAGCTTTTACATCTTTCTCTGGCTGTCCCGACTCCCCGGGTGTGTGTTTGTGTGTCTGTGCATGTAAGAAAGAGCTGGAGAAAGCGTGTTTCCTGCTGCTGCTTGGAAACAGACAGCGAGTGCGTGACCCTTTGCCCGGGGGATCACAGGCAAGAGCGAGGGGGTCGAGAGCGGGGGAGTACTCTAGGGTTGACCCTTGCACCTCTCTGTCTGTGTGTATCTGTGTGACTGTCTGTGTGTTTGTGTATGCGTGTGTCCTAGCTGGCTGGGCGGTCCCAGCCTCACGCTTGGTTAGCGAGGACCAGAGAGCGGGGATGACAGGCTGAGTCCCAGCCCAGCCTCCCCTCACACAGAGCCTCATTTCTGGGTGGCTGCGAGGGCAAAGCCCCTAGCTCAGTCATCCAGGATAGGACGGCTGCCTGCACATTTGAAACAAGTTCCTCTTTCTTCATGACACTTCAACAGTAACCATGTTTGGACTAAAAGCACCTCTTTACTACTTGCCAGGTAAGCTAATGGCAATTGTGTCTGATGTGGACATTTTCATGTTTGTGTGCATTTTATGTTTGCAAATCTATTATGTATATCCACAGTGGTATAGGGAGTGTGCATGTGTGTTCTTTTTAAGTCTGTGTGCTCTGAAAAAGTGCACAGGAGGTTTGAGGTTAGCTCTGGAGTGCATCTAAGGAGACGCTTGTCTTTGTGTTGCTGGTCCTGAGGTTGGAACCTGAGATCCAGGGCTGGTAATGCTGTGTGACAGCAGCTCTCACTCTGTTTCGCTAAGCTCTCAGCCCTTTATTAGCAGGGAAGTCAGCAGGTAAACAGTACACTAAGTAGCAGCGTGTGTTTTATTCAACACAGCCACACGGCGAGTAGAAAAGACAAACAAAATTATGGTTTTGTATGTGTGATCTCTCTATATGGATGTGTGTTTCTGTGTGTCTTTGTGTCTGTGCTGGCAACTGTGCATGCATGCATGCACGCATGCACGTTTGTGGTTTTGTGTGTGTGTCTGTGTGTGAAAAAGAGTGAGTGCTAGGGCGGCGTGAGGTTACCGCAGGTTGGCGCTTAAGTGCGTCTCACGGCTCACTGGGCACTGATTGTGGAGAGGACAGCCAAGAGAGGGCAGTGAGCGAGTGAGAGAATGACTGACAGAGGTAGAGAGGGAGAATGAAAGAGAAGGGAACTCAAGAAAGGCAATATTTTACTTTCTGTGCGACGTTATTGGACTCATTCTACCATATTTCTTTATATGTGTGCATTTGTGTTTGTATTCATATGGAATTTTATCCTGAAATGTTTTGAAATTTCCCCTTCTGTTTGTTTAACATGCACACTGTGCAGGTACAGACCTGTGAATTAGACAAAAATATATGCACTATGCTGTGTGTGCAGTGCCGGCTGTTTCACACACGTTTACATAGTCTGTCTAATTGTTTAATCTTAATCTGTACAAAGGTGCTCATCCTCTGGTTATTGTGTTGTCATTGTTGTTTCACTGTTGTCTCCCTACAGCAGAAGTGGGTACACTTCACGGACACGTAGCAGAGATACATAATTTATTGTGCTTTAGTCAGCAGGTGTAGTGTGCAGTTAGACCGTAACCAACACAGCTTTAATTTTGTCCCTCACATTTCACTCAACAACCCTACGGCCCGGTCTAATATACCTCCTCCACCATTATTTAGTATATTTATGGATGGATTTCTTTTTTTAGCTGCCTTTTTGTAGAGATTTTTCTCTATCTACTCTTTCTTTTTCTTTTTTCACAAACACATTTTTCCATGAGAAGTTTATCTAAGCCAAAAATTGTCCTTTATATCCCAAATTTGTTTTCTCTCATAGTTTTTTTAAAGATCACAACACAGGAATAAAGTATTTTTTACTTCAATTTATTTTGAAAGAATTCTGAATTAATACAAAGCTAAAAGTTGTCAAATCAAATAATGGTGTATGTTGTTTTTATACATGTTTTCACTGTGCATTATGCTTTTCTTTTACTTAATGTTTCTTGCATATTGTTGTTGCATACAGTAGTGGCCCAAATTCAAAGGTTAATGTAGATGTCATCATTGTGTTTTTGACCTGCAAGCAATATAACAACTAATCCAAGGGAAACCAAAATAAACACGTAGTGTATACCCATAATAACCCGTGTGTGTGTAGTACAGCACTTGAATGAAAAAATAATGATTTTCTCTGCTGAATGAATTCTCATTGCACCTGTCTGTAGGACTACTATTAGGTTATCACCACAAACCAAAAAACATATTCAAATGAGGTGATATCATTTGAAAGCATTTGTAATACTTTTACTTTAGACAGGCAATTTGTAACAGCTTTTTATCTACATTTACACACTCCGCTATTCTTTTTGATCTGTACTTTCTCTTCAGCATGTCTTCACCATATTCTGTCTACTTCTGTTGTTCAGAAGGAGGGTTTTGAAATGGAGATCTGCCACTAAAGGCCATAAAATGCCTGCTGTGTCTGTGTAAGAAACAAAGGCTACATCTACACTCCTGTAATACATTTTTTCTTTTTAAAACACAGAACTTTTACACCTAGTGTACGCACTAAACTGCCATTTTAAAACCACAAAAACAGAGACGTTTGAAAATGCTGCTGACCCCCTATAAAAACTCTAGCACTGCGTTTTAGTCTGGACAGGCATAAACAGAGACTGATGCAGACATCGTTATTCACTTCCTGATTGGGTCTTATCAGTCATGACGTGTCCTTCCCTGATTCGTCACGCCTATCACACAAGACCTTTTTCCAGAAGAAGACAAACAACATCCGTCTCAACTACCAGTGGTTAATTCAACATGTATAACGTGTTACAGGTACTGCTGACCTTGTTGTTGTCACCTATGGTGCAGTTAAATTCTGAATTTTATAATGCGACTACTGTTTACACAGGAGGAAAGTTATTACTCCAGAGATTTGCAACAATTCCTGTGTCCAGAGGCGATTTCAGTCCTCCACACGACAGTTTAGGGTGAAATAAACATGGAGGACCTTCCATTCGTTATCCATGCTTGTTTTGTTATGGCCAACTATTGTGAAGTTCACAAAGTCACTCTGCATGAGATGTGTGTTGACCAAATTTCTTGACCCACAATGTGGTAAAACATTGATTTGTAACTGTTTCTTTTTTTTTTTAAGTAAATTTGAGAGAGCGAGTCCTAGTAATCCAGTAGCAGTAGTATCCTAGTATTGGAATATCTTTGTTGGTGGCAACTGTAAATAAGAAACACTTGCATGCAATGTGCACTGAGAATGTTTTCATTTTAAAATGGCACTTTAACACAAAAATGTATTAATGTGGATATAGTCAAAGATAGAAAGAAACAGAAAGGTGTGTGGGGGAGGGGGCATATAGAGGGAGGTAGGACTCAATGTTGTACTTTGCTTCATGTGTGAGAGCTTTTGACCAAAGTGAGTGTTGGATCAAACAAGGAGACAGGGAGAGATACACAAAGGGCATTAGAGAGGAAATAGGAGGGATGAAGAGAGACTAGAAAAGAGAGGGTTGTTGGTTTTCACCTCTTCACCTTCCTCCTCTGTCTCCTCGGGACTTTCTCTTTCTGATTCCCTGACTCCCCTCCAGCACCCAGCCATCTCCTTCATCTCCCTCCTCATCCTTCTCATCTTCTTCCTCTTTCCTCATTTGCCTCATGGTACGTCCCTCCCCATCATGTATGTGTGTGCGTTGGCCCTTTTGACCCCTAAACCTCCCACACCAACCTACAGCCCCCAGCAGGAGAGCCTCACAGATTGGAGACACAGAGAGAGGGTCTTGGTTGCGACAGTGGCCAAAGCTGGTGAGGCTGTGTGTGTGTGTGTGTGTGTGTGTGTGTGTGTGTGTGTGTGTGTGTGTGTGTGTGTGTGTGTGTGCGTGCACATGCGCGTCCAACCCTGTGGGTTGCTTCTTCTCTTCCCCCTCCTTTCATTCAGCCACTGAATGAGCCCCTGCCTGCCTTCCCATCTTAACCACCGTTGCCTTGGAGACCATGTCAGACACATGCTAGTTCTCTGTGATTATTTGACAACAAAAAAGGTTGGGTTAAATAAAGAGGGATGGGTTGGGAGGATGTGTGTGTGATGGTCAGAGAGCAGAAAACTGGAGAAAGAAATGGATTAAAAGAGAATAACAGTGAGGAAATAAAGATGGAGAGGAGAAGTACTTGAACTTGCATTTACATCAACACAGCCAGAGAACAAGCACTTTTAAATGGAGAATGGTCACTCCTTCTCCATATGCCTCCTTCTCAATTTTACTCACCTCCTGCTTTTATCTCCATCAGGCATAAGCCTGGCTGTCTGTCTGTCCACAGCTAATCTCACATACTGCTGGACCCATCAGCTTGATATTTTCTGTGCTCATTTATGACTGTATGTTCAAGGGCTTCTCAGGGTTGTGGTGATTCACAATTTTTGAAAAGCCTGTTTTATTGACTGTTTTATACCGCCATAACGTTGTTATTTCTCTCTCCTCTTAATTGGGGGGTTGATCAACAACTGCTGGCATTTCCAATTGACTGGATTAAAAACAAGCCCAAGTTTTTGTTATATATGCCACTATCTTGCTGATATATTTGACTTCAGGACATCTCAGACTATGCACATGCTGAAATTTCAAGCATTCTTACTATATTAATTTAGATATTGTCCAAAGTTAAAATCCCTAGAGGTGTATGATTCAATGTTTTTCCATGGTCTAGTTTCTTTGTTAAAAAAGTTAACAAAAATAGCAATAAATTGCAATATCAATCACAACATAATTGCAATACATATTGTGATAGTATTGAATCAGGAGATAAGTGAATCATCCCAGCCCTAATCTTGACTGTAAGGGAGCTGGGAGGGACAATTGAGTGAGATTCAACTCTTCTTTTGTGGGAGGTTAGAGGGAGTCAGGCCTGGCAGAGATTTGCACTCTACTGAGTGCACATTTCTTGTTCTTGTTGTTATCCCAACACCAGTCTGTATCCTTCCTCCTAGTCATCCTCCTCCATACCTCCTTCCTTTATTCTCCAAGGTGATTTCAGAGAGATAAATCCTTGGTTAAACCTCTTGAACTGTGTGTGTTTTGTTTGTGATCGCTGTGTGCATTTGTCTGCATATTTTTCTTGTATGTGTGTGTTGTGTGCGCTTGTATTCATGCCTGTGTGTGTGTGTGTGCGTGTGTGTGTGCATGTGTGTGTGTGTGTGTGTGTGTGTGTGTGTGTGTGTTGAAGTTGACTGCTCAGATCTATGGGATCACTCTCCGCTGTTGTTGTTTTCCCCCAAAACTGTTTGTGCTTATAGCCTGGGGGTAAAGCACTGAGAAAGTGGAAGAAGACAAGAGAAAGTGGGATGGACAGACAGAAAGGCAGAGAATAAGAGAGTGAAACAAATCAAAAAAAAAAAAAATTAAGTGATGCTGAAACTGCAAACCACAGACTGCAAAGGGGAAGTGAGGTTAAAGAGTAAGAAGGGCTGTAGCTTTGTTATGACAGGCCACAGACAAGGCTTTGTGTTGCAGATACTGAGAAGCATCAGGTATTGTTCACCAGGGTTTCCCTTTGCTCGGAATCAGTTGCAGTAGATGGATTCATCCAGACAACCAATTTGTAATCCAGTCCACTATAGTCAGGACTGCATACAGAACTGATTGAAATAAATGGGTAAATGTCTTTACTTTACACTGAGAGAGAAACAAGAATAAGGCATAAACAAATCCAGGACTAAACCAGTCTGATTGCTGTGGTCTTCTCTCTTCCCGTCTCCCTGGCTCTCTCTGAAAATCAATTCCTAGAGAACACAACGACATGGACAAAAAGCCTTTCTCCTCACACACAAACTCACACCCGGGTAATCAATATGTGTGTGAGAAATGATGGGTGTTGAGCCCTTGATCAGAGTGTGGACTAATCACTGGTGATTACTGAGCACTCTGGTTCAGGACCAGAGAAAAGAGTTGAGTGTGTAGAGCTTTTTTTGATAAGTGTGCATATTATGCATCAGATTTGGTGTGTGTGTGTGTGTGTGTGTGTGTGTGTGTGTGTGTGTGTGTGTGTGTGTGTGTGTGTGTGTGTGCTCACAGAGCCATCACACACTGGTAACTTTAGCCAAGGGAGAGCACTCATTGATAAAACCAGCAGAGTAGTCCATACTGTGTCAGAAGATTATCTGTGCAGTAGTAATCATTATATCCAATTAACTACTTTGCTTCTTCCTTCTTTCCATTTCTAGCTGAAGCCATCTCCTCCGATCAATTCCTACAAATCTCCCCACTGCGTCTACTACTCTCTTTATGCTAGCGTTTACTCATGTGTCACCGCTCTCTCTCCATCTTTCTCCTCCTCCCTCTGTGCCTTTATCCCCCAGTTCACTCTATCATTGTATCCATTTATCTATGTTACTCTCCCTCTGCTCCTCGGCCCTTCCATCCCTCCATCCCTCCCACTCCATGTGCTCTGACAGCTCTGTCATTAGATGGCAGTAGCGGCAGTAAAGCAGTCACAATGATGGACTACTAGCTCCCTCACCCTTTTTCTCTCCCACTCTCTCTCCCTCACTCTGCCCTTGCTATAAAAGCTCTGACCCATTCTCCGTGTGGCATCTGTTTCACGCCAGTCCGCAGGTGGCACTGCCCTGGTCATGGCCGTAAAGGTCGAGCGGTTGAGCATCTCACCGGCTGCCCTGTTAGCCTCCTCATAAACCCGTGGCTGTTAAACCCTGACCCTGCACACCTGTGGCCTCGGCTCCTCTCTGGATACAAGCCACCAACAGCAACAGTGTCAGGGGAGATCCTGAAAAACACACACACAACACACACACACACACACACACACACACACACACACACACACACATTTTTGTATGACTATCCTTGTGAGAACCTTTTACTGACTACATGCACAACCTCAAATAAATCACTCATCAGACACTCATCACTCCAGCGCTGTACTTGGAGGAATAGTTCAATTTGGATGATCGATACCACTGATAATCTCATTTAACTCATAGTTCCCAAAATGTTGAACTATTCCTTTAAAAGGCAGGTCTATTACTTTATTTTGATTTTTTTTAGGTTTATATGTCATTCTGTACCTTCACAGTGGTGCCAAAGTACATATGTTTTAGTGTCTAAAGGCTATTATTATGTATTATAAACATTTTCCCATGTGAGCTGACATAGTTTTCTGCATAATGATGATGCAATATATACATGTACAGTATAAACTTCCCAGTTTGGAAATGCAGATAGGAGTACTGGCACAGAAGCTAAGCTATGTACTGCTGTGTGTATGACACGTCATTTTGGATCCGAAAGTCACACAATAACACAAACAAACTAACCACTCTATGCAGCGGTCTGGTAGCTTTGAAAAATGAAAATATTCTAAATATAGTGTACACTTAAATTGATATTGATTTAAAATATGTTTTTTGATGCTCCTGTCCACAGCCACTTTACATCGCTGCCAGACAGCCGGTTCTGACAGTAACTGAAGCCGTTATATTGCTCTCTTCAATGCCACTCGCAGAACGTAGGAGTATACATACAACCCCACTTCAAAAAATCCAAACTAACCCTTTTAGTCATTTCCAAACTTAACAAAGCTAACTTTGACTCAGCTAGGGCTACCGTTCTCATTATTCATAACCTCATTGATTAGCTTACTTTGTAAGCCTACGTCACTGCTTTTTGTATTGGCTGAGTGGGTATTTCCATCTGAAAAAAAAAAAAAAAAAACAACATAACTCAGATGAACCCACACTTTAACTATAATAATGAAAAAGGGACTTTTTCAGCTTATTATTCCCATCAGGTCATTAGGTTCTCCTGCACTAGAACACTCAAAGATACACCTGCACACACAGAAAATAAGAAAAAAAAAACACAATTCAGTAGCACACTATTCCAACAGACATTTGGTGAGCTAACAGGTGCAGGGGGTAATGGGGGCTTTGCTGGTATCACAGTAGCATACTACCGTGATTTATGGACTGCAGTCAGCTCTCTTCCTCCCTTCCTGTTTCCTCTGCTAGGCTTGTCAGTTTGGCACCAGGGAGATGCAATGCTGTTTGTGTAGTGCATTGTGTTGTTTGTGGGTTTGTTTGCTCTGCTGTGGCTGTGGACAGCGCATACACACACATCTAGAGGCAGCAGCGGGATGGGAAACGGTTTCTTCACAGCTGTGTGCAGGGATATCAGTTGGCAGGTCTTGTGTCTCACACTCAGAGTGCTTGTCAAACACTCAGCTATCATGACGGACACTCACCTCTGCTCTTTCGCGTTAAGTCGCTGTGAACTTACATGAACCTCATTTGGAATGCGTGAGCAATGAGTGTGTGGGCTCGCTTGTAATTTGTGGTTGAGTGTGTGTGTGTGTGTGTGTGTGTGTGTGTGTGTGTGTGTTGTCACCTCTCTCCTGAAACATTATTCCAGCAGCAGAAATAGTCAAGCTCTAATTGCCTTCATCTTCCTTTGCCTCCACTAATCAAATTAGACTACAGAGAATCCTAATTAAACCCTGCCTGCATCTGATGATGTTGGGTTCACACACACACACACACACACACACACACACACACACACACACACACACACACACACTCAAGGAACCACATCACTACACGTTGACACATGTGCATATAGTCAGTATTATTTTTAGTTATGTGAACTCAGATGAGTAGCGGTTTATCATTAGAGAGCAGAGTGGTGACTGAAGAATGACCAAAGTGCATTAAGAAAGCTAGAAGGTAATGCTACACTCTTTGAGGTATGCTATGCTATGCTATGATGAGGATGTACAGAGGAAGCAATGGTTTATGTAAACTGAGTCATTTTTCTTGTGTGCACGAGAGAAAGAGAAACAAAACTGAATGTGAAGATGTATAGACACCAGTGTGCAGACAGATAGAGAAGGCATGTGAGGCAGATGATAGTTTGTCATCTCTTTAAGGTGAGAACTTTTATATTGATTATGGCCTTCATGGTACTGTTGACACAGCATGTACCATGACACCACGTTGGACCCAGCTCCTGAAGGTTAGAGTTGGGCTCACATAATGCGAGTTAGCTGATTAGACTATTGATCCAGACAGTCCGGCGGCTGTATTTATTCATTCATTTAACTTAATGAATTAGAAGAGCAAAGAGTTGGTTAGTATTGATAAAATCCTAACGATACCCATCTCTACTCATGCTATGAATATGTTTCAAAGTTATATAGTTTTCGCCAGTCGCTCTGGATTCTTGAATAAAAGTCAGATGCGGACCTTTGAATAATATGTTTGAGAACTATATTCCTACCTACAGTATATACTATGTATATTTATACCTATATACTATGTACAGTATATAGGTATATACATAGGTCACATCTCTCCAGAGAATCCTAATTAAACCCTGCCTGCATCTGATGATGTTGGGTTCACACACACACACACACACACACACACACACACACACACACACACACACACACACACTCAAGGAACCACATCACTACACGTTGACACATGTGCATATAGTCAGTATTATTTTTAGTTATGTGAACTCAGATGAGTAGCGGTTTATCATTAGAGAGCAGAGTGGTGACTGAAGAATGACCAAAGTGCATTAAGAAAGCTAGAAGGTAATGCTACACTCTTTGAGGTATGCTATGCTATGCTATGATGAGGATGTACAGAGGAAGCAATGGTTTATGTAAACTGAGTCATTTTTCTTGTGTGCACGAGAGAAAGAGAAACAAAACTGAATGTGAAGATGTATAGACACCAGTGTGCAGACAGATAGAGAAGGCATGTGAGGCAGATGATAGTTTGTCATCTCTTTAAGGTGAGAACTTTTATATTGATTATGGCCTTCATGGTACTGTTGACACAGCATGTACCATGACACCACGTTGGACCCAGCTCCTGAAGGTTAGAGTTGGGCTCACATAATGCGAGTTAGCTGATTAGACTATTGATCCAGACAGTCCGGCGGCTGTATTTATTCATTCATTTAACTTAATGAATTAGAAGAGCAAAGAGTTGGTTAGTATTGATAAAATCCTAACGATACCCATCTCTACTCATGCTATGAATATGTTTCAAAGTTATATAGTTTTCGCCAGTCGCTCTGGATTCTTGAATAAAAGTCAGATGCGGACCTTTGAATAATATGTTTGAGAACTATATTCCTACCTACAGTATATACTATGTATATTTATACCTATATACTATGTACAGTATATAGGTATATACATAGGTCACATCTCTCCAGGGACACACATTTTAACTGTAACTACCCATTTATTTTGCCTATTTTTTCTTTCCTTAATTGCATCACACTGGAATGAGTGGTATATTTGAGTGGTATAATATTTTGCAGCCCTGTACGATGTACAGAGGATGGAAAAAGTCTACACTCCCCTGTTAAAATGCCATTTTTTTGTGATGTAAAAAATGAGACCATGATAAATCACTTAATAACATTTTCCACTTACCTACAACCTGTACAATTCAGTTGTAAAACAAACTGAAACAGTTTTGGAAAAAAAAAAGTTAAAAATAAAAACTTACAATAACCTGGTTGTATAGATAGACACACCCTTAAATTAATACTTTACTGAAGCACCTTTTGATTCTATTTCAGCATGTGGTGTTTTTGGGTAGGAGTCTAGCAGCATGGCACAACTTGACTTGGCAATATTTGCCCACTCACGTTTGTTTTTAGGAATGTGCTTTTGTAAAGTTTACAAATACAATTTAATGTGTGTTACAGAAAGGTATGTAAATGACCATGCCTTCATGCTCACACATGCAGAGACAGACAGATGATAGTGGATATCTGTTGCCAGATGACCCTCTTCTGCAGGGCAGCACAGGTTCAGTTACATTTTGTCCACTATCTTCCTGGCAGAGCACCTGCTGGCTGGCTAGACCAGCAGGCTTCAGCGTTCAGCTGAGCAATCAGGTCCTCACACTTTAAAGTTGTAATAAACATGTACACCCTCACTTACACACACTCACAGACATCCACACACTTGAAAACTGGCAAATGTCATCGATCTCAAATGTTCCCTGACCTTTTAACGGCACCACAAATGCACAGTGGGTAGAGAAACGAGCACAAAAAAGGAGATGGATGAGGTTAGAGGGAGAAGCAGGGTAATCCTCCCTCACTTCCCGGGGTAATTAGGAGTGTGTGAGGCTAAGATTTATGAGGAAAAGGAGTGGAAAACAGCGGACTGTACCACCCAGAGAGAGGGTAATAGGGATGTGGAAACTGTACCTTTTCTTCTCTGACAAACTTTGCAGACTGTGTATTTGTGTGTATATTTTAGTGTATGATTTTTTGTAGTGGATGGGGGCAGCCTTTTAAGCTGGCAGTTTTCCAATCATTAGTCGATGGGATTTCAGAGCTTAGCCATCAAAGAAACCCCTTTGCTTAAGACAATGAATAAAGAAAGTGCAATTTGCCTGTGTTCAATCCTCTCTTCTCTTTGTTCAAATTTGTTAAGCATTTGTCTTTCTTATAAAGACATACTGATACTGCCTCTATGTGCACATATAGTTAAGCTAGTATACTGTCACCTACCTCCTAAATGAGTATCTGCCACCGGCTTTCTGTCTGCATGCATTCATGCTCAGCAGCCTTCCGCTGGGCCTGGTGGGTCAATTTCTGCAGTCTCAAGGGTCCTGAGAGAATTGACGCAGAGTGCTGCAGTGTTTATAGACAATCTTGTAAATACCTGTGTCACCAGGGGGCTTCTCTCTACTCAATGCATGAGTGTTGGAGGGGTTAAGGATGAGCGGCCGATGACCTCAGGGTGTCAGCAGGAGGTAGGATTGGCCAGAGAGGGTTAGCATGTCTTTAGTTGTCAGTTATCTTCCATACCATGGACGAATGACCTGAGACTTCAATGGTGTAATGAATGCATAACCTCTGTCTTCTGCTTTATTTGCAGAGGTAGACTGTGTGTGTGCGTGCATTCTTGTTTGTGTGCCTCGGCGTGGCTGATTGGTGCCGAGCTGCCAGCCTCTCGGCATACAGGAAATGGAAACGAATCAAGGGAGACAGATTAAGAGAATGGCGAGAGCTCATCACATCCTGTTAAATACTGGAAATGACTCGAGGCAAGGTCTCTCTCTCTGACTCTCTTTTTTCTTCTTCTCTCTTTATCCCCCTTGCCCCTGTCCATATCTTAGCTCACTCACTTACCCTCTCCTTTGCTGTCTGTTGTTCTCAGACAGCGGTTTGGTGTGCGGCAAGTGATCAGTGACGGGGTCTAAAGCATCCTATTATAAATTAGCATCACACACTGAAATGTGTGCACGAGTGAGTGAGTATGAAACAGAGAGACAGGCAGAGACTCGATGATGGATGATAGATGATGGCAGTGACCTGAATAGATGGCTCCAGGCCGGTCAGATGACTTCCTCAGGAGGAGGAGTAATGAGGAGAGGGCACAGGATTACCTCTCCATCACTCTGTGTTTATGGAAGCCTTACAGCGACCACAAAACAAATAGCACAGTGGCTATAGCTGAGAATAAATCTCATGCACTGTTTGTACAATATGTGCTCCAGAAAGTCTCTTTTTTCTGAAAAAAAAGATAACCCAAACAAACAGGGGGCAGAGGGTTTGTGATATATCTCGTCCTCTCTCACATCCAGCCCTATGGGCGCAGTGCTTGTGTGTTTACTTGTGTTTATTTGGCTGCTTGGTGTCAGAGTGTAGCCTCGATCGGGGTGGTTTCACACCCTTAGGGAAAACTGTACAAGCTGAAAGGTCAGACAAGGTTACATCAGTGGCTCTAAGTGAGTGGACACACATAAACACACTTCCTCTCACACACTCACACTTTGTGTTGATGCCCTGAGCCCAGTAGAGACAAGAGTAACTTGCTAGTGGTAAAACATGCTTCACACCGCTGGTCCAGGAGCAGTTTTCCCTATAAATCCCAGAATGTAACCAGTTGAAGGATGATTCATCGATCTGACGTCCTAGTCTCTGGTGCTGATTGATGTGGCCTAGCTTCTGGCTCTGTGTGAGTGTCTGCTCTGGTCTCTTGGCATCATGTCAAGGGAGGTCTCAGAAAAATGCTGGACAACTGGGGGGTGCTTAGGAGGGCGGAGAACAGCAGATGAAGGTCAGAGGAATGCAGAGTGTAAGGTGAGAAAAGGGCTAAAGGGGGAGTATGAAGCACACAGAAAGATAAGACAAGTAGATGTGAGCGGGCTGCTTAAAGTGCTTCACCGCTTTGTGCGAGACTCGAGGGAGGGCTGGCACGAGAGGGATGAGGTTAGGAGTGTGTGTGGAAGAAGAAAGGCTAGGGATGGATACTGATGAGGGGGAGGATGGGTGGCGGGGAGAGGGAACAGATTTGAGGAGGGCCAGCCAGCTGAATCATGGTGGGGAGTGGCAGAAGTAAGCTGGCACTGTGGAGGCGGGCATATGGAGGGCAGGTTGGCACTTTGGCTGCCACCGGAGCGTGCACCTGCCGACAGGGGGAGACTCTGCCAAGAGGAAGGGAGGGAGTAGAAAGAGAGAGAGAGACAGAGAGAGATAGGGTGTGTTTGTGGTACGTGGCAGTGAGGCAGAGTTTGCGGCCGCTCTGAAGATTTTGTGTATTAATGAGGAGTTTAAGTATATCAGACAACTGTGTGCCCTCCTCCAGTGGAGACACGCACATGAACGCACACAGGTGGATACATGCAAGCACACATTTGCTCATTCTCCAACACCCAAACTCTCACACACATTAGTATTTAACTCTAAAACAAACACTTGCACTATTCTCATCCTGTTTGTCTAAATCCAGCAGTCAGATGCACCAAGTGTGTCTCCTGGAAGAGCACAAATAAACAGCCTTGATAATCAGGATAGCATTTAAAACCTTGCCTACACTACAACACACTCCCTAATTGGACTCAACTGTTTTGCTGTTAACTAGCTGCTAATTAGATCAGTGAATTCCTATCGCCCTCCTCTCTCTTTTCCTGTGTCATTATTTGCTACATTAAATGTTTTACTGAAATGTGCTTCCTTTGTGTCGAGAGAAGCAAGATGATGATTTGTGTCATTATAACAGATATGGGATAGCGTTAACTGTTAACTGAACATTAACATATATAGCATACCAAACTGAATGTGTGGTATATTTAAGCTTGTATTAATGGGTGTGTTTGTGTGTTTTGGCTGCTCAACACCAACACAGATGCAAGAGCCAAAGGCCAGTGCCCTCAATAAGCCGCTGTCAGAGAGGGTTTGTAACAGCCCACTGGAGCCCATCTGTATCGTAAAACAGATATACGCATGCACACACAGTATTTTATATTTTGCATATATATAATATATTTTGCTGGTTACATATGCCTATGTGCATGTGCTTGGGTGTGTGCGTATGTGTATAGGTGGGTGTCCACAAGTCTGTGCTGTAGGTGAATGGTGAAGGGCAGTGACTCTGCTCTGGTTTTAGCCTTGGCTGTGGATACAAGTCTTTTGGCTGCCATGTTTTCCTCTGATCTGCCTCCCCTCTTTCATCACAAAAACCACAGAGAGCAAGGCAGAGGGAGACAGAGAGGTTTAAAGGCTGGCAGCAACATCATGGCCTTGAGGTGTTATCTCTGCCCCTCACCGTGTTGGAGAGAGAGGGTTGAAGGGGGGTGTGGAGAGAGAAATGGACTGTGGGAGTGATTGCAGCATAGCCCACTTCTCTTTTTTTTTCTTCCTGCGTGGAGCAGGATGGTTAGCAGATGGTCTTGTTACCAGCAAAATGAAAATGAACGCAGTAAAATTTGCTTGTGTTAATTTCTCATCCCCCAGGTGAGACCTCGAGCACTCACGTACACAGACATGCACATTTACTTACGTATCGCAGATGCACGTGCATGCACACACACTGATGTGCACGGCCTTGCCCTGCTGGCTTTAAACACACACCATCTGCGTGCGGGGAAAGTGTGTCGGAGGAGTGTGAAGTGTGTGTTTGGCTTAGGGAATGTGTTTCTAATGTTCATAGCCATAGCTTATGTTGCTTTGGAATGTAAAGAGTGTTACCAAACGCTTCATGTCATCAGTCATCAGTAGCCCAGTTGTCCAAAGACAGGGGGTGTTTAAGGGCAGACTGGCAGAGCTGAAAGAGGGCTGAATTGGCAATTAGAGGTAAAGGGAAGCGAGGGAATCTCTGCTAACAGGGAGGAGGAGATGGCATGTTCATCTGCAGATGAAGACTAAATCCTTTCATTCTCTCCTCATCTTCCCTCCCCCCTTCCCCTGCTTGCTTAGCGGTGAGATGAGAGCTTATGCTTTGTAACGTCTGCTTCTTCGTGTTTGTGCATTTCGAGGATCCAGACTAGTCCATAGCTTATCCCTCCGAGTGTGTGTGTTCTGCAGGGATAGAAGCGCCTTAGCCTCCCTTATCGTCTTACAGTAGGTCGCTTGCTATTGCTGGTTGAACCCCCAGGGAGAAAGAAAGTAATGGAGGAAGGGAAAGTGAGGAAAACGTACCTGCACCTTGAGTATAAAGTATCCTACTCTTTACTTTCATTTGTAGATTCAGAGAGACCACACGTGTTTATCTTGTAAAAGTGCTGTCATAGCTGGCTTTGTAGCAGTGGGCCATGAAGACTGATGTCACATTGTCTCTCTTTGTGAAGCACAATATACAAATTAAGTCACCATAGCTTTTTTTATACTGTAGACCTTTTTATCAGCCATGTTAATTCAAAGGCAGGAGAAAAAGCTGCTTTTAAAGATGGTTGCATTCACACTGAGCTAGATGCTCCATCATCTGCTTAAAGAAACTTCTTTTTGTCAAGCTCTTTGACCATCACCTCTGGAAAATAAAAGATGATATGAAATGATAGAAAGAAATCCTTAAACCACCTGAAAAACATTCAGCGGATGATCGTTGACACTCTCCTTGCTCTCTCCCTGCCTTTGTAAAAATGACAACCTTGTCATGAATGCAGATCAGTTTACCTTGGAGCTCAGTGTACAGCATTGTGCTAACATTGCTGCATTTACAGGAGGGAGTGGCAATGCTAAAACCGAGAGGGCACCAACGGTACTGCATTGTGCTTTGGCTAAACCCAAATGGCATATGTTATGCTCATATGTATGTATAACACGCATACTTGCACACACTAGTGTGTCTGTGGTGTTAATACCAAGCCACTATACCGCCCACACAGCCCTTGAATGTGAATGAAGTGAGTCATATGTGAGGACGCTCTTCACAAACATGGCACACTAAACACATGTTCGCCATGAACAAACAAAACACTCCTACATACATTGTGCTCATCATTACAGAGCGACCTTGTACTCTGCCTCAATGTTAACCTGCATGCACCAAATGCATGAAAGAGTGAACTATACATACACACATAGAGATCTACCTCGCCTCTCCTGTTGCTCTTTAACTAGCGTGGTACATTGTAGGTCTCGGCAGAGTCCTTCATGTGTGCAGAGGAGTGATGATGAGCTTAATGCAGTCTGTCTGTGTCCCGGACGTGACCACCGCATTAATATAGCACTAATACAGCGCTCTGTCTGCTGCATGCTAATCATGCCACACTCGTTCTCATGCTGTCTTTCTCTCATAGTCTTTTGGTGTGAGACTTGTGAGGTGAGAGGAGACAGACTTCTACAAGCTGACTGGATTTAACCTGTTGACTGTCAC
Organism: Pterois miles; assembly: GCA_947000775.1. Taxonomy (NCBI): domain Eukaryota; kingdom Metazoa; phylum Chordata; class Actinopteri; order Perciformes; family Scorpaenidae; genus Pterois; species Pterois miles. The sequence goes on from CAMQGK010000463.1 coordinate 4,233,075, forward strand.
AACATTAGATGGAAGTTTCATGCGTTATCAGATAGCCAGATCATTTTTATAAACCAGAGGAAATCATGATTAGATTCACTTATTCATGGTGGTGGAAGGAGTACTCAGATCCTTTACTTCAGTAAAATTAGAAATACCATATTGAAAAATATGCCATTACAAATAAAAGTGCTGAATTCAAAATGCTAGTAAAAGTACAGAAGTAAAAGTACAGAGGTATAATCAGCAGAGTATCAAAAATAAAAGTACTCATTAAGAAAAATATCTCCTTTCATTGTGTTATATTATTATAGAATATTATGTTTTTTTATCACTTATGAATCCACGTAATAGTATTTTTAATGTTGTCAATGTAGAGCTAAGTTTACATACTTTGCATACTGGGGAGATTAGTTTAGTCCTATGACATATTATATGTGTGTGTGTGTGTGTTTTTTTTAATTAACTAGTAACTAAAAGGGTCAAATAGTGCAGTAAATAATATAACATTTCCCTCTGAGATGTGGAGTAGAAGTAGAAAATAGCGTAAAATTTGAGTACAGTATATCAAAATTGTACTTAAGTACAGTACTTGAGTAAATGTACTTAGTTACATTCCACCACTGCTTATTAATTGTGTTTGTTTGATACATAGAGACAGACAACCATTCATACTCACATTCACAGCTACGGGCAATTTAGAGTCAACAATTAACCTGCATGTCTTTGGACTGTGGGAGGAAACAGGAGAAACCGGAGAAAACCCACAGGGAGAATAAACTCTACACATAAGGGCACCATGCTGGATTCAACGATTACCTTTTTAAGTTTTTATAGAGGAAAACGCAAAGAAGCCCAAACTGTCAGCTCAGCTCATTGCATACGTATCCAACATCGCCCCAACATTTCGAGGAACTGCGCCTCAGCTGCATTGAGAGCCTCCGCAAAGGTCCACAACACCTTGAATGAAAAGCAGAATTTGACCTTAACACTTGTTGTAAGGCCTTGACATTTGGTCCACCTAAACAAAGCCCTCCCCCCCATTACTATACCACACGCAACCACATCTCAGGCTGGCTGAATAAACAAGACCACTTCAAAGCAGCCCAGTGCCGGTGCCAACAGGCCTGAGAGGAGGAGAGGGAAAAGGACCATAATACTGGAATGAATCAGGAGTCTGCGGGGTGGAGGGATGTGTGAGTGTGACTGCTATTAATGGCCTAATAATATATTTGGCTGTTTTGGCAGTTGTGAAACGGGTGAAGGGGGGGCAGAGGGTATAGGAAAAAGGGTTGACTGCATGTCACGGCTAGTTAAAAGCAGGCTGGGAGAAGAGAGAAAGGCCTTGTTTGTTGGGCTAAATGCTGTGAATAACATCAGAGTGTAGCTAAATGGAAATCAATGCAATTACCCTATTAGTATGAGCTTGAACTCACACAGGCGGCTGCTACATCTTCCTCTTCCTCCCACTCTCCATCTCCTGTACATGTATCACTTTATGCATGGTGTTATACATTTCTGGACATACCAGAGAAACAGTAAAATAATCCAGTGTGTGTATGTTGTATCATCGAGTGGGCACACAGGGTTACCTCCACTGCAAGCGTAATGATTTTGTTTAGATTTGCATAACCCCCTTAATCACCCTTATTTTAATACCTTACAATTGCGGGGGGGAGATTATGCTGTTAAGTGGTAAGTCATAATTAGATAAATAATTGGTTTGGCTATCATCGTCCCTGTGCCATCTGTTTGAGGGTATGTGTGTGTGTGTGTGTGTGTGTGTGTGTGTGGGGGGGGGGGGGGGGTGAAAGGAGAGGGGAGCGTGTGTGTGCGTGTGTGTGTCTGTGAGAGAGACAGAGAGAGGGCGGGGAAAATGGAAACGATCCAGGGTTTTATGGATTATGTTTTGATTTTTAAAAAAGTGATACACAAGTCACAAAAAGATTGTCTTTGTAGTTTTACATAACACTCCCACACGTCTTCATCATTCCACTGGATCCATCTCATACACTGTGTAAATATCCAAGTGTAACTCCAGAAACACTGAAGCTAAATGATATTGAAGCCTACTTTCAAATAGGGGCGTGGGAATAACTTGCTACAGCATAGTATCGCAATGTTTTGCACGGCAATATTGTGTCGATACACAGACGTCAGGGATCTGTCTTTTATTATATAAGATATTCCTTTAGATATTCCTTTATTAGTCCCACAGTGGGGAAATTTACATCTCTTGTAGCTGGTTCAGTCTTAAAGCTAGAGGTATCATATGAATTTCATATGATACCAGTATCTTGGTACCTTGGAACCAATCAGTTCCTTTGGTTTTCTTGAGTCTTCATTTAATGGAACTAAAAGGAATCAATTGGTACCAAACGTCATGTTAGCTTGTCGCAAAGAACACTAAATAATGCTCCAAAATTGTGTCAAATTTTGGCGAGGAAAACCTGGCACAGCCATTTTCAAAAGGGTCCCTTTACCTTTGACCTCAAGAATGAAAATTCTGAGATGAACAAAGTGAAAACTGTATTTCATCAGATAAAACATACATACACCATATCACAAAATGTTTAAAATCAATACAATTGTATCATGACATAAAGCTTCAGTAGGCTGAATGTGTTTGCCCAATGTGCATCATTGGGCAAATATTACATAATAACCTTTCAGCATATTGTAATTCAGGTTTTCTAAGAGAAAACTAGACTTCTGCACCTCCTCACGGCTGTTTTCAGGCTTTAAAAAAACTAGCCCATGACAGGAGGCTTTGGCCAAACAGAGGTCATTGTAAAGAGAACATTCCTACTGAGCATTGCTATTGGCTGTGCTCCAGCTGGTGGGCAGTCCTTGGTATTTCTTCAACAGATCTCAATATGGCTGCCTCATATGGTCATACAGCTAAACAGTAACTACAAGATATTTCGGAAAACACCTGAGGTGAGAAATAGGCATTACAGTAACAGAATACTGATTCATATCTTAATCAGCGCTGCCTAGTTTGTCCATTTTTGTGGAGTTCGCAAGTGATTTATAGATGCCAGCTGGGCGGCAGACTCCAGCTCAGCTTTGATTGGTTGTTTTCCTCCACTCTCTGAAATCTTGCAGATGCCATTAGGAGCGTTGGAGGACACCGGAGTACACAGAGGCACATGAATTCTTTCAGATTACCTGTCTTCTACACAACTGTCAGGATATCGTGGCCGTTTGATAACATTAACTGTTTTTAATCACATTTGCTCCATATCTGCCCACTGCAGCCTTAAGTATCCTGATAATATCATATCGTGGGCCCTCTTCTCACCCCTACTTTCAAACTCAATGACGCGCAGTCCTTCCTTATTTACGATACAGTATTCTGAGCTAGGAGCTGCATCATCTGTTTAATTGATTTGTTTGCTGTCAAACTGCTGTAGCCTATTGCAACTTACAGCACTATAGCAGCAGTGTTTGCCATGCCATGTGTTAGAATGTGTTGGCACAAATTTGCAGGTGTTTATGGGTGTTTGTATATGTGAAAACTACTCTTTGCTGTGTGCCTCCTCCATCTCACAGGTTTATTTTTTCCTGCATTCTTTACAGAAACATACAGTCGCATCTGCTGCTGCTGACTGACATGAAGCCTCATGTATCCTTCTTCCCTCCCTCTCTCTGCACCCTTTCCCTTCCTTTTATTCTTCTCTCGTCTGTTGTAAGCATGACAGTAAAATCGTAATTTCTGTAACCTGCCATTGTGTCCCATTTTCCCTCTCTCGATCTTTCTTTCTTTCTTTGTCAGAGAGTAGTTAGGTTGATGCCTTTTTCTGTTGTTGTATTGAGGGGCACAGGCATTGAGGCTTCATCTCTACAATGAGAGTGAGGAGGGAACAATTTGATCTAATTAGCAGGTGATGTATTCTCCATAAGGATTCAACTCTTCACTAATTGCTGCTGCAGTTAAGGCAGTATAGAATTAGAAACGAAGGTACTGAAAGTGTAGAGGTGTGTATGTGTGCAACTGAATGAGTATATTTTGTGCTTGTCAATGTTTTTGTGTATGCACATGGGCAAAGTACATAGAGGGTTAAGGATGTCCATGTGCTCTGAACATTCACACTGACAGCTAACAATTAGCTGCCGCCAGTGTGGCTAATAGAGGAGTGTACATTGTTAATTATGTCACAGCAGAGAGGTGGGAAGGTGGAATACATTTGAATAATGGGAGGAATGATATAACAGCAGGCTTTTAAATTCCTTGGCCCTTTTGTGTGTGTAATGAAGGGTGTCTGTGGATGCTTGTGTCCACTCAGACCCAGGGGCCTTTCAAACATTCATAAAGTTAAAACAAACACACACACATTTACCATCCCCCTCACACAAACACACACTCTTTCTCTCTCCCCCTTACACACACACATACACGGTAACACTGAGAGGCCTGAGAGACGGAGGGTACGTCTAAGTAGTGCGCTCGTGCCTGGTTTTCCAGATCAATTATGTGTGGCTGGGTGATCGATGCGAGGGCTTAGCGGAGTGGAGAGAGCTAATGGGCAGGTCAGTGGCTCAGACACATCCTGGCTCCCCCTGCCTATTACCACTACGTCTGTTAATAGGCCTCACCACACTCCCCTGTTGCTCTCTCTCTCACACACACACACGCACACACACATACATAGACGCTTGGATAGCAGGAGGATGGCAAGGAGGGAACACAGCCAAGCACAGACCTACTCCCTACTCCCACTCCACTAATGTCTCTTCCACACATCTCCTTTTTTCCCCCTCAGCTTTAGCTTCTTGTTCTGTTTTGTGACCTTTGACCTGTTTTTACAGCAAGGCTTTGGAGCTACACCATATGGTGATGCATATGTATGTATTTAAATAAGTGGAGGGGCAGATAAGCAGCATATTTAGAGCCGTGTAAAGTAAATATGAAAGAGATTACTCTGCAGACCTTGTTTAATCTCCTCAAAGTCTACTCCAGCACACACAGGCCTGAAGACAGCCCATCCCATGCATTTCTAATTGGCCGAAGGATACGTACGTGTCCTGTGATTGGTCCTGTGTGGCTGTTAGTCAGAAGGTGTCTGGTGATATTTGGCTGTGAGGCTAGAGTCCATATCACCAGTTGGTTTTTATAAGTTTCTTTTAGATTTCAAGTTGGTGGTGCTTTCTTTGTTTCTGTCATTGTTTAATGCAAACATGTAGTGCAAAATAGTGCTATTTTTTCTATTATACATACATAGTAGTATACATTTTTTCTGGTTTCTTTATTCTATGATAGTAAACTGAATATCTTTGATTCATGGACAACATAAGACAGTTGAGGATGTCATACTGGGGTTGGGGAAACACTGATGTCAAGTTCAAGTTCAATGTCAAGTTTTTATATTAAATTGCAATAGACTGTACATTTTTGACTAATAAACTGGTGAATAATTGTGTTTTTAAAATGTTAGCACCTCCTGGTATATCTTTCTAAATAAAGATATGTTGCTTCCTTGAAATTTCTGTTTTTATAACTATGGTTCAGGGTTACAGAATGGACAAATCCTAAATGTTGTTGCTACTACAGTGGATTTAGAGAACGACAAATTAGTTAATTAATTTGTTGGATAAAAACTGAAGACAATCTTACTGTTACTGACAATGAAAATAATCATTAGTTGCATCTATTTGCTTTTTTACTGGTATAGCATTATTTATATGTGTAGGACAGCTGTGCACAGCTGTGTGGTAACACATTGATGAGAGCAGGTCAGTCAGCAAGGGAAAGCTGCATCAGTCTTCCTGGTTATTTCTCCCTTTACTGACTATCTTTCCATCTATCCCTCTCTCTCTTTCTTGCTTAACCTGTCACTTTGCATAATGCCTTTTCTGTCTTCTGTGTGGCATCTGATCTGCATGTTAATTACCTCTATCGCCTTAATTAATATCTGCCTGGGATGAATGTGGAACACACACCCCAGAGGTAAAGCATATGCCCTGCAGCCCTCACTCACATAAGCACATACAGTATACACTATATGCACATAAGCTTGTACATACATAAGGCCTGTTGGTTTTCTTCTGTGTTTTTTTTGGAGCTTGATTGGATTGCTGGTTTACTGAGGTGTTGTACGGGTGATGGAGGTAGGAGGCACAGCCCAGGATAGCCTGGGTAGTAGGCTCAGAGTAAAAGGGGGCCCAGGCAGGATGTCTAACAAGGGGAGGGGCTGCCTGAAGTCTTTTCTAACCCATCCTCCCTGAGTTTGTATCCCCATGGCGAAAGCTAAAAGCGCTGCCACTTGTCGTCCACATAATGGAGGCGAGGCAGGAGGTGGGGGGAGTTTGTGCCATTTGTCTTTGAGAGGAGCGAGCGAGTTCAAAAAGGAGGTGAAAGAACCATTCTTTTTAGATGCCGAGGGGGAGGAAAGTGTGCATGCTTTCACAGGGCTGGGCAATTCATCTACCAGACGCCCCTCTCCACCGTCCATGTGCATGCTGGTGAGCACAAGACGTATATGCTGACACACACATATGATATATACTGTACATTCTCACCCGCTGTACCACCAACCCTACACTACACAGCATTTTACAAGGTAGAGCTGGAGTGAGTTGTGAGTTCACAAGGTGTGATTCCATCATAGTTCTGATAATTAGAACCATTTTTATTACAATCTTGCCAACACACACACTTGCTCTCTTTCTCAGCCATGCAACAAGGCTGTGTCTCTAGTGGCTGATAGATTGTAATGAATGTAACAGCAGTCAGATCCTTCAAAAGCCTCTCAAAAGCTTAAGCCCCTTTATTAAATTAAGCTAACGATGCCTAAGGCCAGGTCCTCTACTGAGAGAGAGAGAGAGAGAGAGAGAGAGAGAGAGAGAGAGAGAGAGAGAGAGAGAGAGAGAGATGTGGAATAGAGAGAGGGAGAGGTGGTGCATATGGGAGCTAAAGGCTGCAGAGATAAGGAGGTGGAGGAGGAGGCAATGTTAGGAACGAGGATGTGAAATGGCAAATTGTCAAATCAATGAGGGATTGTGGGAACGGGGGACGTTTAGTATCAAAGAAAGGAGGTGGAGGAGGTAAAGGAGGGCTGGTGAAAGAGGACAGGAGGAGGAGAAGAGGAATACCCTGCAGCCTCCCACAGTTGTACAGTGGTGCACCTGCGGCTGAGAGGAGGAATAGTAATTAGGCAAACGCTCATTGTGGGAGATTCGCAGCGCAAATGTGTGTTTTCTAACGAAAACATAAATGTTTAACTACTCTGTTGAGTTTTTAAATAGTTTAAGCATTTTAAAGCGTCTTTCGGAGTCTTTATGTTAATTACACTGTGTTAAAAGCTGCAGCAGTGGGAAAGAAAGTGGCACAGGGAGCACAACGTGTGAGCATACGTGTTGATACACAAACATGTATTTTTTAGCATGCTTACCTGTACTGTAGGCTATATAATAGTAAGCTTATATATGTGTTTCTAGTAGGGCTGCCCCTTTAATGCTTTCATCATGCTGAATGACTTATTTCTAAGAAAATACAAAAAGAAATTGCTCGTTTAAACACAAGATTTAAAGGAGCGATATACAGTATGGGATTTGGAGCATTTCTAATGCCTTGCAACAGCTCTCTACATGGCGATGGCGATCCGGTGGCTCGTAGCTAATGGTGCTAACAGCTTCAACAGTGCAAACAACAGCCAAAGCACTGACAGAGATAACAGTGTTTACCTGAAGGGGAGCCGGAGGGTGGGTGCTACGCTTCCACAATGACGCTGTCAGTCGGGCCTTCATCAGGCGTAAAGTTATGAGCTGCTCTGGATATCAAATTTATCACCTTTTTAAAATGGTGCATTTGTGTGATTCTTTGTGAGGAAACGTATAGACCTGGCGATTAAATCAACGTATCGATTAGTTGCCGAAATCGTATGAGTGTTTGTCGATTGTGAATTTCTTTGATCGAGGACAGCCCTTTTGGTGACTAATAGTCACATCATTTCTTTGAGAAATTCTTCAGTTGATTTATTTGAAACAATTATTTCTTTCCAGTGTTTTTGTCCCTGAAAAGATGAATTCAGTCATGCTTAGGGATCTGGTGCTTATTAAAGACCGAAACATATTTATGAATATTATTGTGATGCCAGAGATGCGACTATCCCTTTCTTTTAATGACTTATCCCTAATAGCAATGACTAATCACCAGAAATGACTAAAGACTAATAGCTCATTAGTGATCAGTGATAAAAAGACCATAGAATATGACTAATTGAGTAAAATTTTTTAGTCAGCTAAGACATTTTAATACCCAAATGAGTGATTATTTGACTAATTGAACAGAAGGGGGCTGCCTTGCTGTCTAGAGAGCTGTCCTGGGGGTAGCATGTGTACAGACAGCAGGCAGATCAAAGGCTGAGGTCTCCGTGCTGCATCGTTAGTCAGGATACCTCGTCTACCTGCTCTCTCTCGCTCTCCCTTGCAGGTCAAGTAGAGGTGAGGGATTCACTATCACCTGGATGAAAGACAAGACACGGAGGCATGATCACAAACTGCACAAATGCATCTTCACTCACACTTGCACACACACAGCATACAACATTCACTCGCATACAAGAAAGAGGGTGATGCTGTCTGAATTTGGGTAGTTTTTCTTCGCAGCAGAAGAGCTGTGCTGTCTGTGGCAGGAGTCATATAATTCATGATAGGCTTGCATTTGAGCCAGTGCATCTCAGCAATTAGCAGTTTCCAGCACAATGTGAAAAGGGTCTCATCCTTCTTCCTCCCCAGCCATAACCTGCGTAATCTTTATTTTAATCCCTAGCTTTGGGAGCACACCCTGTCTTTACTGCTTACAAGTGTGGCTTTGATTTTACAGCCTGTCGCTGGTATCTAATCTACAGTAAAACCATTGATAAACCAGACAGGGGTAGAAGTTGTCAGTTGAGGCGTCTCTGGGCTTTTGGTGAGTGACTGGCCCCTTGTGGACACTTGGTAGAATTACTCTCTCCTTTTTACTGTATACTGTGGGGTCATGCAATAATAGTAAGGAGCAAAACAAAAGGGTCTTATTCCTTAATATATGTAAACTGTGGTTCAAGTTTAATCCATATTAAAGATATTTCTTATTACCTGTAATTGCCTATCAAATGCTTTTGGATGAACTGATATCATAACTGATCTATGATTATTGGTTTGGATGTATTATTGGAGTAGCAGTAATGTAGCCTACAGCCAGTAGTGTACACACCACCAACACACCATTTATCACACATTTTATACACATTATCATTTACAGAATCATTCTGTAGTGTTTTGTTATGGAGCTGCTATAGGATTATTAAAAATGGTCATTGTCTGCTTTGCATTTTGCATCTTAAAGATGCAGAAAACGTTATTAATCCAATCATTCATTAATATCCCTTAATTATTGTCATTAAATTACCTTTAAGATCACTGCCGTTCAAATCAAATATGCTTTTGATTTGCATCACATGAGAAAGACAATCCCTGTTAAAAAAAATGCAAGTTAGAATATTAAAATTAATGAAACAAACTAATTAGACAATAAATAATAAACCAAATAATTAGACAATGTTGTCTGTGAAAATATAAATATAATGAGTGGCTATTCATTGTCTCCTTTCATTTGTCATATTGAACTGAGTTAGTTATAGATTTGTGGTTATATTTTAATGAACAGGAAGCATCTCTCTCTCTCTATCGTGGTTGAGGATGGACGGGGCATTCTTTATCCCATTGGGGGACAATGCGGGGTCAGCCCTGTGGACTGGAGGCGTGACGGGGGGGGGAAGAGCAGGTGCTTTTACCCTCCGCCCCTCTCCGGGTTGTCTGTCTGTCTGTCCGGCCCCCGCCGGAGAGGAAGCCCCACCTCCCGGCTCCCAGCAGCCGGCTGCCTCTCTCCTCCTCTCCCCGGCGCTGCGCTCTGCTCTGCTCCGTCCCCGTGGCCACTTCAGGCGTCGGAGCTTCCTGCGTGACAACAAAGTGCGGGCTCTCTGTTCTCGACGGAGGGATGGATCCGCGCTTTCACCGCTAACGGAGGGAGAAAATCTCTAATTTATAAACACTGGATTAGCGCATACTTGTTTGCGGTGAGTGATTCTGCGTAAATCTGTAGTTATGTTTTCAAAGCCGGGGCTTGTCGGTGGAAACGAGCGGGCACACGGCGAGGGTTATGTTGAGGAAGTCATTAGGCTACGATATCGAGGAAACGGGTGCTAGTTTTTCTGTTTTTTTTCTGAGGTCGGCGCCGAGCCCTTGTGTATGCACGCGGATGTGCGCGTGTGCTTTTGTGTGTGTGTGCGGGCGTGCTTATGTGTGAGGAAGAGAGACAAGAAAGACAAGAAAGAGCAACTGGGAGAGAAAGAAAGCGACACTCCGGTGCGTTCAGGTGGCGATTTAAGCTGTTTTTTTTTATTATTCAGTGTTTATATTCCGCCTTGTTAAGGATTTTCAGATGTGTTTTAAAATGCAGATTAGCCTGAAGGGCTGAAAGGAATAGCGGGCGACCCCCACCCCCTCAAATTAACTTCTTGTAACATTGTTACCGGTGCGCTGTTGTGATTATTATGTAAAGCACAGCCCAGAGGGTCTCTGCGTAAGCCATTTACGCACACTGTAGGCCCTTTATGTAAAATTGTATTATTGGCTTTACTTGGTTGGTAATTCGTAGTCAGCAGTCATGCTGGCTCCTTTTACATTATTGGAGAGCGTCTGGTCAGGGCTGCTCCTTCAGAGCAGGGCGCCTGTCTTTAAAAGGCTTTTTTTTCTCTGTATAAATGTGACTGTGACTGCGATAGTGACACATGTTGACCGTTTGGTGCTCACGGGTGAAGGCTCTGACCCTGTGTGTGTGTGTGTGTGTGTGTGTGTGTGTGTGTATACGCGTGCACGTGGCAGGTGGACCGTGTTTAATCACTTCCCACGCGCTCCTTCACTTCTCTTGAACTGCAGGCGCGCACAACAGCTGCTTCTGTGGAACACACACGCACACACACACACCACTCATCATACACCTCTCGGGTTTAAAACACGGTCTACAAACACACAGCCGTGAAGCAACAGGCTTTACTGAGCACACTGTGGTGCGGGTTGAGTTTATCTGCAGCCAGAAGGAGCATTGTTGTGTGTTTTAGCTACTGCTGATAAGGTTAGCCATAACTGCAAGAGCAGGGAATTAGAGCCTCCTGGTTTTTAAAGTGAGACCGTCGTGCTGCTGGTGTCTTTAACAACTACTGACTGGTGCTGGAAATAGGTCATTCATTATAAGAGTACTGGTGTGCCTTATACCATACCTATGTGCAGTAACTGTGGGCATATTGTGGCATAAAGTCCATTATTAGGCTATCTACTGTTAGCCTGGGTTTCTCCCAAGACCCAGAAATGGCTCACAGCAGCACACGGTTCAGAGTAATACACTCTGGGGACATTAAAAATTAATGAGGGGAGGGACATATTTTTTGAGTTGACACTAGAAGACAATGGGAGATGTTATTGTTCTGTTTCACTTGTCTCTGACACCACATGAAGTGTTTTATGGTCCACCTATACTGTTTTACCACTCACAGTCCAAAAGAAATGACCCCCCACCCCAATTTATTAAGGACATTGTATTTCAAGGAGTATTTATTTATCCAAGGAGGTTATGTGGCCAATTGTCTATTTGTGCCAGGTTTCAAAACATAAATTTAACTGAAAAAAGCCCTGGAAACAACAGTTTTGGTGTGGATCTGGGAATTTGAGCATTTCAGTTTCAGTTTTTCTCATGAACAACTGGACTTAATCCTGCAGCAGGTATAATGTGTTTGGGCATCTTTGGGCATCTTTCTGAGAGAAAACTAGACTTCTGCACCTCCTCATGGCTCTGTTTTCAGTCTTTAAAAATCTAGCCCATGACTCAAGACTCACAGATCAGATTTCAGAGAGAGAGCATTCCTATTGGCTGTGCTCCGGCTGGTGGGAGGTGTTTGGTATTTCCTCAGCTGATCTCAACATGGCTGCCAGGTTTCTAACTTTCTCAGTGTGCAGCTAAACAGTACACTGTTTCTGAAAACATTTGAGGCAAGAAATAAACATTACAGTAACAGAATATTGATTCATATTTGATTCGTGCTGGATAGTTTGACCGGTTGATCAGAGAAGGCAAGTGATTGACTGCTGCACAGAGACGGCAGGCTCCAGCTCGGCTCTGATTGGTTGTTTTCCTCCAGTCCAGAAATTTTACAGATGCCTTTGGGAGCACCGGAGGGGACACGGATTACCTGTCTCGTGCATTACTGTCAGGATATAATGACCATTTTATGATAAAATAATAATGATAATGATTGATAATAATAATTATATATTTGCTCCATTTGCACCCTCTGCAGCTTTCATGAATGAAAAATGTGACATATGGCACCTGTATGTATCCTATGGTTGTCAATCACTGTGTGTTTTCATGAAGGCCCTGATCCAGATTAAGCCATAGTGGATGCACAGTATGTGCTCACAGATGGCTTTCTAGTTGTATTACTGATTGATCTTCTGTCTGAACTATCACCTCTATACTACTGATGGCCGTTACCACTGCACTATTACAGTTTCCATACAGGAAAACCCCCCATATGAACACACATACTTAACCCAGTGTTTGACCCATCACTGCTGTCAGAGGTTAATCCCTGATCATCGCCTTTCAGTATTGTGTGTCTTCTTAACCAACAACATTATGCTGAAAACATTAAGACAATAGAGTAATTACTGTCACACATTTGTGCTTTTTTCCATATGTGTTACTGTAATAACATTCAGTTTAATCTGTGGAGCAGAACAGTGATCATATCAAGGGGTTGACAGATTAAGATCAGTCACTGCTACAAGATATGTGAGCTGCAAGTGATTTTACTGGATGGTCATGATGGAGACAATGTATGGGATATTGTAAAGTGTTTTGGGCATTAATGTGTTGCTGTTGTGCCCTGTCTGCCTGCTATGTTGTGCATATTGTCATTTTTTGTCACTCAACACCACAGTATACTGTAAGGTCATATGCAATATTGTTATTATTTCTTGGCAAGAAATAGTAAATGGTGTGCATACTGTGAAGCACAACACAACCTCTCCATGCAGCTTAGTTTGTTCCTCACCTGGTAGACATCCACTTTTGTCTGCCTGGTCGACCGATTAATTGGTGGGCCGATTAATCGGGTCAGTTATTTGACATTTTCTCATACCGGCTGATGTCTGAGCACATGAAGCCGATTATCAAGCAGGTGCATATACGCTGCGAAGTGCACCAAAACTTTATTTTTCTTCTTTTTTTTAATTTTTATTTCTTTTTTTTTTTTTTTAAATATACAGGTGCACTGTAGAGCAGATATAAAATGTAGATTGGAGAGACAGACCATAGGTGTTGTTCAATAAATGTTCACTGAAGTTGAGAAATTTTGTGTCATTTGTTATTATTAAGATTTTATATTTTATCAAATGGAGGAAAATAAGAAAATCACCCAAACGTATCGGACCCCCAAAAAATTGGCATCACGTATCGGCCATCAGCTATCCTGGTTATCCAATAAATCAGCATTGGACATAAAAAAAAAAAACATAATGGTTGACCTCTAATCATAGTAATAGCAAAAAATCTTTGAACTTTTCCAGTGGTAGTAATCTCAGCTCCAGGTCACTTATTAAAATCAAAAAAAGTGTTGTATGTCTACCAGATTTCATGAAAATAAAGTTTTTGTCAGGTCCTATTTACAGAGAGACGATCTAAGTAACGCCAACAAACCTAACCTCCTTGGCAGAAGCTGTGAGTTAGCTGACTTTAGATGGATTTATCCTCCCTCGTCACAAACTTACACAAGACTGATGGTTCAGGACACGATAAGAGCGGTGAGATTACTTATGCAAATTTTGCTCTGAGAGGAACAGAAATTCTCACTTGTGATGTGCCATTTAAAATTTGTTGAACCCTTCCACTGTGATAACGCCTGTACTAGGCTGGCATGTTTTCAGGTGTCGTCATGCTGTTTGTCATGCTGCGGTAGCCTGCAGTGCTGCGAGTGTCTGGGGGCTAGACGGCAGCTGTGTTGAGCAGAGTGTTGGTGACAGTTTGTCTGTGGCAACAGCACCTGGCTCTGTTTAGAGAGTGATTAGGAGAGTCCCAAGCAGCTCCCCATACTGTTTACACAAGGATCCTGGAGTTAAAGGTGACCCACTTTGCATTTCCTTATCAACAGCCCCCATTGATGGCTTTGAATAGCACAGACTGTAGAGAGGCCTTTGCATGGGTTTACATAGTTCCCCATTAGAGAGAATGGGATGTGTTTTACTGGGTGAGGCTTGGATTTGACTAGCATTACAACAATGTCCTGAGGTGGTATGAAAATGTGAGTGCACAGTGCACACACACACCACTCTCTTTGTGTGTCAGGGCTGGGCTGCTGTGTGGTCTGCCTGCGTGATGGAAGAGAAACCACCGTTGGATTTTTAGGAAATACACATTTTCCTCTGCCAAAATGTCTCCATCTCTTCAACCACCTCTTTCTCTTCATCTCTGCCTGCTTCTCTTTTGATCTCTTTTCTTCTTCTGTGTCCCTAGTTAACTAACTCTCCAAGTATGCCTGTTAGGTTTTGTAGCGGCAGGCCCTGTTTGATGCCTTTTTTTCCATTTTGGATGGAAAGAATAAGTGTGTGATTATGTGTGTCTAAGTGTCCCCCACTGGGTGTAAAAACAGGTAATAAAGGTAAGCTGTAAATGTGATGACCAGCGAAGACAGCTGAACAAACAGGTCGTAAAGTATTTATTGGAAGATGAACAGAAAGTTGGGAAGACAGACATACAGATTCACATATAGAGGAAGAAGTTATAAGTAGATGGCTGGAGAACTCAAATCGTCCCGTGTCTCATGACTTTTGTTCTCATGCCTACTGGTTTTTGCTCAGTATTTCACTGACAAAGCAGCTTATTACTTTGTGTGCTAGGGATGCAAATTTTGAAAAAAATTATTAACCATTAACCGACTCTCGTTAACCGATTATGAACAATCAACCGACAAGATTTGCGCCTCGCATGTAACGGTGCGCCAGCTACAGTACGTGAGCACAACAGACAACTGAGTCAACAGTTTACTGTCAGGAGAGTTACTGTAGCAGCCACGGTGCTGCGTTCACTGTCCCTGTGTCACCGTCCGAGAGCATTAGCGGCCACGGTGCTGCGTGTAGTGTGTCAGACATGCAGCCACTTTCCCAGTAAAAGTCAGCGACCACCACCGCAAATTTAGTTTAGTTTAGCAGGTTGTCAGCTGTGTGTCTGCCTCATGTAACAATGCTCTGTCTGCCCAGATTAACAATAGCGATTGTCTTACACACACTGTGTGTGTTTGTGCTACGTCAGCAGCTGTTAGCCCGTGGCTTCGTACCTGCTGTAGTGTAACTTCAGCGAGTTTCCGACAGACTGTGTGTGTGTGTGTGTGTGTGTGTGTGTGTGTGTGTGTGTGTGTGTGTGTGTGTGTGTGTGTGTGTGTGTGTGTGTGTGTGTGTGTGTGTGTGTGTGGTGGCTGTGAGTGTGGGTTTGTTGGTGGTGTTAAAGCTGTGAACGTAGGTGTAGCAGACAGTGTGTGTACGGTTTATTTGTCTGTGAATAAATGCTATGAGGCTTCAAACTACAGCTCCTTAGCTGGGAGTCTCTGGAAGTCCCTAGCCAATTTTATGTTTCTGTGCAGGGGGACTCTCTTAAGGTGTACCAGCTTTACTCCTTAAAATGATGACCCATTCCTCTGCGTTTTTCTCATCTTTTTAATTAAATATTATTTTTTGTTGTAAGCATTTAACCAATAGCATCCATCGGTTAAATTGCTTAATGTTGGTTATCGATTAACAGTTAATCATTAACATCCCTAGTGTGTACATGTGTCTACTCTCCATATGTGAGAGCGAGCCTAACCTGCTCCTTAAGCTGTGTAGAGACTCATGTCCCTGAGTCACGCAGTATTACCGTTAAACAGTACTTAATTTTTCACCCGCAGGTATTGTATTGTAAGGGTGGGGGTTAAGGGTGTGGTGCTCATTTGCGTGTCACACAGCAGGGCACGCTCCCACATACCTAGTGACACACCATATGAAAGTATGACTAGAAGATGGTGAATTCACATGAGGTGAAACTTGTTAGAGATCATGCCAAAACAGATTAGCTGGGAAGAAGTCAGCTGGTAATGTAGTGTAAACAAGGGCTGGTCCCCAATAAAAGCTGCATTAAATATTCTACAGTTATTACAGTTAGCTCCTATACACCTGCTGTTGTCACCTGATGATGAAAGTTGTTTTTATGAGCGTTTAAATGAGAATCTTGGCCTGAAGTCTTTCTGTGGTTTTTCCAGCTTTGCAGACAACCTTAAACATATCTCATACACTTTGTGCACATCTCACTTAGAAACATGTAATAAATACAGTAACAGGTCGTAGCTTAGATTTATCTGGGCAGCATAGTACATGTACTGTGGCAGATGTAGTGAATGCACTGTCGATAATATGCCCTATCTCTTTGTTGTTCACGCTCATATCTTCATCTGTGAGGTGTGGCAAGCAGATGTTTACTGGTGCCTAGTCACCTGATTTGACCCATCTCGGGAGCAGGATAATTGAGTTTATGTTGTTTTTTTCTTTCTTAAAGGGTCAGTCCTGTTGTTCGCGCTTGTGCTCACGTTACATAGACGTAGTTTATTACATAGTTACATAGTTTGTGCTGAAGTCTGAGTTGTTGTGACGGCTGGTCGTTTGTTGGCGTTATCGGAATCCATTTCTAGCCGAATGTGCGTGTGATGTCACATCTGTTGGATTTTCCTGGAAAAACCGGCTCACATTCAGGCTGATAGAGGAAGTCTAGAAGGTCATGGAAGGTCATGCAATGTTCACACATTGGCAATAAAAAAAAAATAAAAAAATGTTTATATGTGTAAAAACTTACACACAGTCCCTTTAAGCGTAACATTTGTTTCACTTTACTTAACCACTTATTTTGCTGTTTCTCCTGACTTGGCTTGACCTTTGCTTTTACTGTTGTTTCCACAGATAGTTACCCTCATCATTTTTCTGTATTTTTGTTTGCTAAACTTGAGCATTGTGCTTGTTGTGTTGTTCAAATGAATCGCAATGTAGGCTGGTTGAGTTGTGGCAGAGTCACACTGATCTTTCTTTGTCGTCATGAAATCCGATGCTTCCAGACCCATTCCCTGAACTGGATTGGACGCGCTCTGCTTTTGTATTCAGCGTGATTTTCATTTAGACAGGAACACAAAGTACAGTGATCAGTGGTGTAATTACCAGCAACCTTTTCACAATGTTAACTCTGTATGTATTTTCCCTCTTCAGCTTGTATTAAAGTGTCTTGAGGGCAACTGAAAAAACGTTTTCATTCACATAAAAAAGTCTTTCTACATTCACCACACCATACCACGTTCTAGATAACTAAAGATTATGTGTATGCTTGTGTAGCTGATGTTTGCTGCTGTCGTTTTCATAACCCCAGGGTCTGATAAGCATTGGCCAAACAAATACAACACAGGCAACATGAGAGCAGTAGATAAGCGAATCATACACACACTCAATACTGACCATACTTGACTACTGCCCTCACCAAATAGGGCCTCTTTCATTCAGCATTTTGGTGTGTGTTCGATATCATAGTGTGTGTCTGTGTCTTGTCTTTGTACGTTTTCCAGTCACACTCTCACAGTATAACCCAGCATTGTGCTAAAGGCTACTCTTCAACAAAGGCCTTTTCTTTTGCTATCACATCATCATCTCTCTTTCCCTCTCTATCTGTGCCTGCTTCTATCTCTCTTCAACATGTTTGTCTGTTTGCCTCTCTCGTTTCCTCTCTCTCTTTCACTCTGTCTCTCTGTCCGAGATATCTGCTCCATCAGCTGACTGTCATATTGTGTGTGTCTGTTTGTTAGCATGCCTCCCTGTGTATGAGGTCAAGGTCAGATATGTGCCTGAAGAAGTGAAGTGGGTTTTGTGGCCATGTGTTTTAATCTGCTCATGGGCAGTGCTGCATGCCTGTGTTGGCGTAGGCCACAGTTGCCGTGTTAAACGTGCTCTCGCAGAAGATCTCGTTGCCAGCTAGGCTTGTTTTATCTGGTTGGTATTTGCATTACTAAAGGGTATCCATTTTGGGGGTGCTGTTCTTTTAAAAAATAATCTGTTTTTATCTCATCTCACATCTTCCATGTGTTGTTTCTTATCTCAGTTTCACATCAACCATATGTGCTTTCCCTTTGCACTGCTGCAAAATCTAAATAGATGAAATAATACACAAGAAGGAAATATGCCACATGAAAACTTTTGCATGACTTTCACGTGACATTAGACAAAAAAATATTCCAAATACATGCAATTTGGAAATTGACTCATGCTGCTCACTCTTAAGTAGGGCTGCAGCTAGGGCTGGGCAATATGATGATATATACTATGAAAACAACTAAGAAATGTCCTGTATATATTTTTCTGCATTGTTTCTATCACAACATCAGCCAGGCCTATATTTATATCTTTTTTCATTTAACTTTTTTTTCTCTATTATTTCACTTAGAAGTATTTAATACACACAGGAGTATACAAAAATAGGCTTTACTATGTGGGTATTTCATATAGATTATATCATATAGATTTATTTATTTATTTATTTATTTATTACCTGAAAACATGCTATATTAAGATATACTATGGTATATTGTTATCAAGATATTTAAATTACTTTTATTGTGATAGAGGACTTTCGCCCAGCCCTAGCTGCAACTACCAATTATTTTCATTTTCAGTAATTCTGCATCTGAGTATTTTTTTTGTTGTTGTTGTTAATTGTATTTTAAAAAATAGTGAAATAAGGCCAATCACAACTTCTCAATGCACAAGGTGATATTTTCAAATGACTTTGAAGAAATTATGTTTTATGTGACCAAAAGTCCAAAATACAGAGGTGTTCAGTTTACTCTGATATATGCTAAAGAGAAGCAGGAACTCCTTCTGTGTGAAAACTTGGAAGCTGAGAGATTTGTGCATTTTGTTTTCTCTATTTGTAATTGATAAATGACTGAAACGTTTAATCAATTATCAAATAATCTTGCTGTTGATTAAATAATCAACTAATCAGTTCAGCTCTACTTTAAGCCAAAGTCATGTGGAATCTGTGGTAATAGTGTGTCTTGTATCTTGAAATGAAATCTTGATTCCTGCGTAGACTAGGGAAGTCATGAGGATTTGTGCTTTGGAAAGAATGGGTCATTCATTTGTCAGAACAGCTCATCAAGCCTGCGATGAATGTGCTATTCTTCATAGGCCTGATTTTGATAGCACACATTCCACTGTTGCAGCTGACGACCAAGCAATACCAATACTGAAATTGATTAAGAATAATCTGGTTTGACCCTTAAAATGTTGTGAAATAGGAAAATGTTTTTGATGAGCTTTTATTCTGCAAATTACTAGCCCTACTTAAAAGAATAAAAGACACGACCTCAGCTCTGCATCGTGGTGGCTATTCACTGAGATGTGTGTGGCCATGGCGACGGTGGGTTGTCATCGTCCTGCTTGCCTAGAGGGAAGAGGTTCACTCATCAGTCCATACAGCATCCACACATTCAGACACGCACACACATGTACAAGCAGGAGCACACACCAATTATACCAATTACAGGATTACAACAGGGCAACTCTCAGCAACTAGACCCTGCTATGGAAAGTCAGGGGTGTGTGTGTGTGTGTGTGTGTGTGTGTGTGTGTGTGTGTGTGTGTGTGTGTGTGTGTGTGTGTGTGTGTGTGTGTGTGTGTGTGTGTGTGTGTGTGTGTGTGTGTGTGCGCGCACGCGGTGGATCCGCTTGGGAGTCAGGGCCCATGCAGAGCACTTGGAGTGCTAATTAGGCAACCACAACCCAGCAGAGTACATCACAGAAAGAAAAAGAATAGAGGGGAGAGAGAGGTTGAACAGAGGATGAAGAGAGGGGTTCATGTAGGGGAGCTGGCAAAAACAGCGCTCATCTCCTGAGGAGAGAGTGAAGGATGAAGAGAGAAGGAGGGAGGAAGTTGAAAGATGATGATAACTGAAATATGTTGCATGCAGTGATGTCCCCAGGCACTATGAGCGTTACAGTACAGAACAATACAATTTATCCAGGTCTGTGTGGGCTGTCTGCACCAAACAGCATCACAAGTACAGAAACCATGATGATCTCCATGGCGGATCCTTCTTTGTACGGGTTTGCTTCTATTTGTGCTTTGAGTTCATGGGAGATGTGCAACATCTGTCATATCTCCCTGCCATGCTGGGAAGGGCCACACTGCCACCTTTTCCTGTCTCTGTAGCAGGTTAGGTTGATTAAAAGTGAGAGTCGACAGTACCCGGTGATGATGATGACTCTCCTCTCTGTCGAACAGCTGGGCTGGGGCTGAAGCTGGACCTCTCATCAGGGGAGCGGCCAGGCTGTGTCCCCCTCAGCGAGAGGCTACAGAGGGCACAGCCGTACAGACAGCAGCTTGACTTCTGGGGCATGGACCACAAAGAGCCAGAGACACAGACAGAAGGCTCTTATGTGTATTTGTGTGTCTGCATGTGTGTGTTCACACTCTCTAAGCAGCGTTGTGAAGCGTAACCAGACTGTTCTGTCATACGCCCACGCTGGTGTCTCCGAGAACACGGCCACACACTCCCCAGTTGACATGCATGCGCGCGCGCGCACACACACACACACACACACACACAACCCCAGCAACCTCTACCACAGCCGCTATGTAATTAACAGGCAGAGGAAATGGCGCTGTTGGGGTGGGTGAGTCGTCGGATGCATGGAGGAGGAGAGCAGAGAAAATCATCTCGGCTCGTGCCTACCCTCAAGACACAATCTGCTTCTCTGTGGCTCTATGTGTTGGAGAATAAAAGAGAGGAAGGTGAAGATAGGGAGAGATGCCGGCTGGTCTTTTGAAATCTCTGTGTTGTTGCAAGCTGCTGGCAGACAGTTTTTTTTTTTGTCTTTTTTTTGAGAGGGAAGGGGGGGGGGGGGGGGTTCGGTGGAGAGGATGAGAAGTAGGAGGTGAGGGATGAATAATAAGGTGTGCGCCCACATACACATGGACATACACAGCCGTATCATTTAAAGCCACACAAGGTAAAAGACAGGAAGACTGCTCTCTTTGCTCTTTGCACAGAGGGTGTGTGTGTGTGTGTGTGTGTGTGTGTGTGTGTGTGTGTGTGTGTGTGTGTGTGTGTGTGTGTGTGTGTGTGTGTGTGTGTGTGTGTGTGTGTGTGTGTGTGTGTGTTGAAGACAGTGATGGCGAGCCAGGTCAGATGGAGATGTACTCTGTTCTCTGCTGTAGCTCCGTAATGGAGGCCTGCTGTATAATGACAGCTCAGACACAGGCAATACTCCCAGTCTCTCTCTCTCTCTCTCTCTTTCGACTTCTTGATTGATCTCTTGCTCTCTCTCTCTCTCTCTCCCTGCCTCCCATGTTTCTCTTTGTCTCCCTTTTCTTTTTCCCTCCTTTCTTCTCTCTCTCTCTCATTTACCAGTGGAATTGTCGCCTTTGATTCTGCTGCTCTGCAGCCACTGTGCTGCTGTCTCAGGATTTCTCTGATATTAGGATTTCTCTTTGGTATGGTGTGAAAGAGATGGCACACATGCGCACAGATGTGCACCCGCAGGTGTGCGCGCACGCCTGCGTGTGCAAACACACACACACTTGTACATACACATCCGTTCTACAGAGCCTGAGGGTAGATTGCTCTGACATCTCATCTCAGAAGTCAAACAAACCTGGAACTACCAGAGCAGGTTTATCCTGCTGTGTGCCTGGATACTGTGTTTGTGTGTGCGTGCACGTACATGTGTGCATGCAAAGGTTTATGTGTTTTCAAGAAAGAGATCATGACATGCATCTATTTGCACTATATGTGGAAGCCTTAGCATTCATGTGAATGAGCTTTTACGGCTGCTCTTGAGGTTGGGATCCTGCTCTCTGGATCGACCTACATGAACTACCTTTACTTTGTTTTTTGCTTTGCCTGCCTGTCCAGCTTGAAGATCATCTTTTGTTCTTTTGTCACAACTTCAAAGGCTGCTTATGGGTACAGTACATGAGTCATGTCTCTAAATACTGTATCATATACATGTTGATTTTGTCAGCCACAGAGTTATGTTTCCTGCTGTCATGCTGTCAGTACAAGATGTCATTTTTTTCATTTTAGGTTGAAACACTCCCATGGTGTGGCTGTGGTAGTGGCTATTATGCTCATATTACATCCTGTTTAGCTAGGTTGGTTTCATCCACGTTGCTGCATCACTGGTATTTTAGGTATCCTTTTTTTTTTCATCTCTGTCTGTCATTGGTCAGAAGTTTTCTTCATGCTGAACTTCTTACATCCTTTTCGTCCCCCTGTCACCACGTCTTTAGCCAGCTATCAAGTCAGACAACCATTCATGATGACATGTACTCATCAAGCCGACTCTAAATCCCTTTCATATCTGTGATTCAGCTACTTTTTCTCAGTAATTTCAGCAGGGTGGATGTTTGAACCTGTGTCCTTTGGTTGAAGTATGCTTTCCTACTGAGTCATGCCTCCATTTTTGAATACCTGCGTGGTCCTATCATGAGTAGCAGAGATCAGAGTTTGTGATCTGAGCAACAAGGGGGTGTCCTCTTTTCTAAGACAAGATGGCATGGTTAAAGGTTTTGCTTATCTTGATGATGAGTATGTCACCTTCAGCTCTCAACAAACCAGTTCACACCATGTCTTGTATCCTATTTCTCCCTGCGGGATTTAAAACTGGTCTCCTGACAGAAAAAGCCTCAGTTGTTTGCTAATCAAACTTCCGGTAGCTGCTTCACAAGAAAAGCTTTTCAGTAGGTTGCTTGTGAAAATGGTTTAATGTGAAGCAGTGATACATGTTTGTTTTGTATTAAGCTCTGATAGTACAGCAAAGAAGAAGATTATCAGAAAACAGCGAGGGTGCAAGTTGTTAGAGGAAAGTAACAACAGGAATGTAGGAGTGGAACAAAACACCAAACCACAGAGGCTGCATTACACTGGTGCTACAAAAGTATTCAAAGCTGACAACAGCAAGACTTTTAGAAATTGTGCTTTAGACGCCTGCCTGACCACACATGTTGAGCCAACCAGTTTATTACAGTGACATATTTATTGCTCATTTGAGGGCAGACACTGACTGGCTTGGCTCTGTTCCTGAGTAGCTCCACAATATTGTGGCATAACTAAAGTGTGCTATACCAAGTCACTGGAAAAGAGGCATCTGCTGTACCAGTGAAGCAAAGCATGAATACACAGTGTAGGCAGGAGGTACAGTTCTAGTCCATGCTGCGTTGGACTTGGCCAAGCCAGGTTGGTTGCTAGATCAGATAGATGAGGCCAGCAGCACGGCCCTGCTAGTTTTAACGAGCTGATAGGCAAATCCTTTCCTGGTTAAAGATTAACCACTCGCTAGAGCTGCCACTGCATTATCTCCCCGCTGGCCAGAGCATACAGGAGCCAAGAGGATTTACTTTATGTGTGTGTGTGTGTGTGTGTGTGTGTGTGTGTGTGTGTGTGTGTGTGTGTGTGTGTGTGTGAGAGAGAGAGTGAGAGAGAGAGAGAGAGAGAGAGAGAGAGAGAGAGAGAGAGAGAGTAATCTGCATTCCAACCAGCAAAAGGGTGGAACTGTGTGTGTCAGTGTGTTTGTTTGACTATGGGAGTTAGTGATCGGCTTTGCTCCCAGCGGGGTGTTAAAACGGTGTGTTTACTGTATGCCATTTAGCAGTCAATCTGCTCTGTGTATGTGTGTGCGCATGTGTATGGGCGGGATCATGTTTGTATGTGGTTTGTTGTAATCTACATTCCTTTTCTTTCAGGGCTTTGTTTTGTTTTCCCTCAGGGCCTAACGGCATTCAAAGGGTTAATTGCATCAGGAAGCTTGGTGTGTAACAAACTCCCTTTAACCCTTAGGTTGTATGCAAAATGCTATGTTTGCTACAGTGCCAACAGGTCTAAGTTACTCATACATCTTTAGACTTTTGCATTAAGGCTCTAAACCTTGCAAGTAGATGCAACCACTGTCCTGTTAATAATCCACAGCAGTATCATTTAGAATCTATTTTCCTTTTGTGTATCACAGGATTAAAGGGCTGTGACATGTGCTGTTTCATCTACAGAGGACTCCCTCTGATTAACTGGGAGACCATGCCATCTGCTGGATGTTTGAAGAATGTAGAGCCTGAAATACTGAGCAAGTGTGTTGTGACCCAGTGATGCTAAGAGTTGCAGGCAGGCTCACTTATCTGGAAATTCATAAGACATTACTCATCTGGGTTGCTTAGATCATGCAATTCATCATTACTTACTCTGAAAAGAGAGCATTGACTTATGTGGCTTGTGTTTTATGATTTAGAAAGAAAAAAAGTGGTATTAGAGAGGTCTCTTTTGTTAGACCATGCACACCTACATAACCTTAATACTATCATTGATTTCCACTTAATCCTGCTCTGCATGTTTTAATCTTCTGTGCCTTGAAGTAGTAAGTGTTTAACCATGTTGCGGTTAAACTGATAAACTACTAGCTTTCAGATGTTAGTTCAGGGATAGTATAGCTGCTCTTCTCTTTTTGTTTTGAGCATCCTTGCCTTTATTGGATATGAGACAGTGTAGAGTTGACAGGAAATGAGAGCAGAGGATGGAGGTTGATATGCAACAAAGTAGGGATGTGACGGTAACGAAAGTTTCCCACCAATTAATAAACTTGTGACGACACCAATGTTACCAATGATACTGGGCATTTTACAAGAAAAGATGACACTTAATGTATGTCGAGTACTTACTTTGATCTTTACCTTTGGATGACTGTGTGTCTGGCCTCTCTGATTGAGCTTTCACTGCAGGGCTGCATGTGTCCACCTGGCGCTGCTCTGTTGCGCAAACCAGCCGTGACCGCTCCGTCCTCTGCACGGTGATTACGTCATTAATGTTATGGTTCCCTTATAGCACTGGCACTTTAAATCCAAAATACTGCCAACTTTTGCTTTTGCTTTTCACCTTGACACCAAATCCTCCACCATCGTCTTGTCTGTCAACTCTCTCTTGTCCTGTGTGTAAATTGTGACTCCTGCTTCTCTGAGCTGAAACTCCGTACGGAGCAGACACTTTCATTTTCAGAGTGTAGAATCCGTCGTCTGACTATGTTTTGACAACATGGCGCTGATACACGAAAATTAGATAATTGGGATGTATTTCTACAAAGAAGCAAAATGACAGTGGGGACGGCGGGCGAGTTATGTAATTGGTGTGTGCCCAAACACAGTGTAACAGTGGTAATAGCGACTACCCACGGTGAGCCTACAACAAAGGTGGTCAACCCCTTGCTAACCAGGAGATCTTGTGAGCTGCTATTCTTTTTCAGAGTACCAGCAGAGGATGAACAAGCATTATTTTTGGGAAAGCAATGCTAGCACCTGCAACCTCCTCAGCCCCTACCCTGCCATGGTTATTATACAGTATATGTATTATATATGTTACTATATGGTTTGATGCTTTAGTTGCTTCATACAAGCTTCAGACAGGCAACATCAACGCAGACAGCAAAGAGGCACTGTCATAGTGATCCTCATGATGCTAGACAGGAAAGGGGCAGAAGAGAGGGACAAAGACAGAGCAGAGTGTGGCGGTCCTGTGTTTGCTCAGGGGAGTCCTGAGGAACAGAAAGGAGCTTTGTCGAGAGGTGGCCTTTGGTTCAATGCTGGCCACCGTGCAGCTTTACCCCAAAGATAATCTCTCTCCCTGTCAGCGCTCTCGCTCCCTCGCTGTTCTGAGAAGTAGCGAGTGACGGTAGAGGAAATGACTAAAGAAACGACTCATTCACACCCCTGCAATGACAGCAGGATGGACAGAGGGGAAGTCAAACCCACGCTTTTACCCTTTTCCTGAGCCCTCCACATCCAACAGCTATACGCATTAGTTTCCTCCACCCTGATAAGAATACCTCAAAATTGCAGTGCATGTTTTTTGCATGTACCCTGTGTGTTTAGATTTCATTACCTTTTTCTTTGGGATCTGGTTGCCTTTTTTCACTTCTTTCTCTTATGCTGTCGGGCTTGACACAGGCCAGGGCATGTCCTCTTTCTTTCTCTTTCCTTCTCTCTTTCTTTTTGTATCTCAAGAAGGGAAGGGTGCCTCACATATTTAACCTACTCCATCTATCTATATACACATGCACACATACATACACACTGCCTGTCGCTCCCCAGCAATGGGGTCAGATGTTGTGACCGGCTGAGCACTCTCCCCCCTCCTCCTCCTCCTCCTCCTCCTCCTCCTCCTCCTCCTCAGCAGCTCTTCTCCTCTCCCCTCCCTTACCCCTCCTCCCGCTTGCCTTGGCAGGGCATGCATGCCTGTGTCTGTTATCTACAAATGGCTGAGGAATTATAGGTTGAGAGGGGAGGGGAGGAGGAGTGAGGGAGAGTGTGTGAAGGGAGGGCTGGAGGGGAGGGGAGGGTGGTGGGTGAGGTCATGTGACATCGCAGCAGCTGCTAGGCTAAGAATTTCTGTTTTCTCACTTAGAGAGAGGGGGAGCTAGAGCAAGGAGGGGAGAGATAGGCAGCGTGTGTGGTGTGTTGCTTTGTTAGATAAGCTCTAAACGGTCTTTGTGAGCGGCAGCAAGAGAGACAGGAAGGCAGGGTGGGATAGAGGGTGGACGGGTGAGAGGAGCTAGATAGACGGAGAGCGAGAGAGAGAGGGGAGCAGGAAGATGGTGTGTGTCCTCTCGGTGGCTGCCGGTGTGTGCTGGGCTGGGCTCAACGTGAAGATGCAGCCATGGGGGATCCAGGCGGCTCCACTCCTTTGTGCAGTAAGGAGCTTCAGCCATGCTTTTAATCTTTGAGGGGAGGGGGGGGTCATGAACTGCTGCCAGACCTCCAGATATGTGTGTATTTGTCAAGTTTGTCTGTCTCTTCTTTCACTGTGTTACTTGCATGTGTGCACAGTGGTTTTACATGTGCAGTTGACTGTAAATACAGCATGCTCTATAGTGTTAGATATGGCAAAAAGTTCCTTGTGTATTTCTTTGACTCCCCTCTCTGACTTTTTCTGACTTTTTCTCGAGAAAGAGGGAGGAGCAGTGGTGTCTTGACAAAGTCACATTACTGAACTGGGGCAGCTAGAGTGAGTGTGTGTTTGCTTGTCTCTCAATGGCGTCGTGTCTGTTGCTCAGACAGTAGTCATTGTTGATCTCATTATTAATTGTGTGCTGGGTTCATTTTGAGTGCACTGGGTAACTGGGAGGTTACAGGCAGGACAATTCAAGAGGTGTTGTGCCGGGAATGTTCACTCTCTCATGACTGGCTTGCCGCTGTGTGTGTCCACTCAAACAACACACACACACACACACACATTGCGCTCCTCTCAGGAGGCAACATGATCTTTTTATAGCCCTCTCAGCCTCTGGGGTAAACCCAGATATAACTCCTACTTATCTAATTGTGCTATTGATATGCTGTTAGTAAGCAGCTTTTATTTCCGTGAGAATGTCTTTGTCTTAGAAGCTGTTGTGTTAGCTGGAAGTAGTTTACTTTGAGGGTTGATTTAAGGAGGACGCTGAACAATCCCTGGAGTGTGTGTGTGTGTGTCTGTGTGTATGTGTGTGTGTTTTGATGTAACAGTTAATACCCCTTCCGCACACAAACTAGTCTGAGTTTACACTGTTCTCTGAGCCATCCTTAGTGGTGTGTGTGTGTGTGTGTGTGTGTGTGTGTGTGTGTGTGTGTGTGTGTGTGTGTGTGTGTGTGTGTGTGTGTGTGTGTGTGTGTGTGTGTGTGTTTTGCCCAAGCACGTAGCGCTATCACACGCCGTTCTGGCATTTAGGGATTCCACTGACCGAAGGGCTGTCAACACGGTGTCACCTTTCAACACACATATACACAGGAAGGAAAGGGACAGCCGTCTCAACCCTCCTCACCGTCTCTCCGCCTCCAACCACCACAAAGCTCATATAAATTTAAGGCTCGAAAGAGACATGACTAAAGAAAAAACACTATAAATGTTTATTTTTTGGGTTGAACTGAAAGTTTTCTTTTCTAGTCGTAAAGACTAGAAAAAAAATCCTAAGATTCATTCAAAACTCAGTGTCTAATTTTAAAAATAGCCAGTTGGCAGCATTTTAAACAACACCGTTCATTTCCTCTTGCAGTGTTGACATAATTCTCTTACTTCCTGATTAGAAAAGGATCTTAGTAGCACCTTCCTGGCAGCATTAATTGGATCAAGCACAATACGAATAGGACACTTTTTCTTGAGCGATAGTTGTGCGAGGGAGCCAACGAGTTGATAATTTCTCATGTTTTAACAGGGAGGGCCCTGGATGTGTTAACGCTGAATTTATTAACATCTCTGCTATGATAATATACTGCCACTAAGAAATAAAGTCACATTGGAAGTGTTGGAGCATGCCCAGTAGAGGTGTTGTGTAAATTGTGTGACCATGGACCTCCGGCAGACACACAGTCAGACTGGAGCTCTTTGAGCATGGAAAGGGTGACCTGCCCTTCTAACCTCTCACCCCTGACCCTACAACCAAAGCCCCTCAGCCCCAGCTGTCACAAACAGATACCCAGCACCACACTCTGCCCCGTCTGTCTCTGTGTCCAAGGAAACGGCTATGCACTTCACTTGGTCTTTGCATATTTCTTGCAGTATATGCCTTTATATAGGACTGAAGGTTTTTATCACTCTGGTGTTTTGTTGGTTCTTCTTGAATGCAGTATTGATTATAAATACTGTACCATTCTCGTCCCTTTTGTCCATTTATAGGCATGAGCCATGAGCCAAAGTCACCATCGTTAGGAATGATCTCCACAGCGACCCGTACCACGGCGACGGTCAGCCCCCTCACCCCGTCGCCTCTCAACGGCTCCATCGTAGCCAATGGAAGCCCCGCTACCCAGTCTGCTCACTCTGGATTCGCTGCAGCCCTCCGTAAACTGGCAAAACAGGCTGAAGAACCTCGAGGTAAAGCCACACAGCCGGTGACATTCATGAGACTGTCAAGTTTAAGTCTGCTAGATGGCAGCATTTTGTCTGTATAATTAATGAAGAACTTGGTAACAATCCTTCTGTTTGCACTGCTTGTCAAGTGTGAATGTACAGACAGTTGTGTTCTCTGTTGTGACTTCTACTCGGGATGCACCAATCTGACTTTTTCAGTCCTGATGCCAATACAGTTACGTGGACTTTTGGTTTAATAAGCTGTTTGCCTCTTTATGTGAAAGTGACTGGGATCATTTTTTTATGTTGAAGGCTACATCAGGCTTGACTTAAACATTGCTTTCTTAACTGTGTAAAACAAAATTTAACAAGTTAATGCATAGATATAGCTTTGCTGAATTGCATTAAAATAATAAACACTGGCAACTTGGTAAACATCTAGAAAATTAACAGGAAGTTCAATTCAAGTGTAAACTTTTTTAATGCAATTGGTCAAAACTTACAGGAAAGGAATTACAGGAATTAAAATCCCAGTATACATACTAGAAGAAACATAGACTTGAATTAAATAGATTGGCTCCATTGTCACCGATACCCGATCCAGCTATTTAAGTCAGTATTAGCCTAATATCCGATCCAGTATCGGTTCATCCTTAGCTTCCACTGTACAAAAATGTTAGTGTTGGAATTAAGTGTTTTGACCGATTTTAGAATGAACTTAGAGGTTATGTTTTGCAGTTTGGTCCTGCTATTTTATCAGTATGTTTTAGTCTTAATGTACGACTTCAAAAACATTTGTCTATGGGGGGCGGCAGTAGCTCAGTCTGTAGGGAGTTGGCTTGGGAACCGGAGGGTCACCGGTTCAAGTCCCGACATGGACCAAGAACTGAGCGTGAACTGGTAGCTGGAGAGGTGCCAGTTTACCTCTTGGGCACTGCCGAGGTGCCCCTGAGCAAGGCACCAAACCCCCAACTGCTCGGGGCGCTTGTCAGGAGCAGCCCCATCACTCTGACATCTCTCCAATTGTTGCATGTATATGGACCTGTTTGTGCATGTGTGTGTATAAGTTAACAGAGTGAAAAAATTGAATTTCCCCTAGCGGGACTAATAAAGGACTATCTTCTTCTTCTTAAAATATTGTGATAATATCAAACCATGATCCAAGCACCCTATTGTGTATCAAACCATAATAACAGCTAAATGTATTGTTACATGCAGTTAGGGCTGGGCAATAAGACAATATACATCATCAGAATGATATAAAAATGTCTTATTGTATATGTTTTTCTATATTGTTTCTATTGAGATATAGGCTGGGCTAATATTTATTTATTTATTTTGCCATAATTTCAATCAAAACTGTTTATGTTGAACTCAAGTTTTTAAAATGAGAAAATAATCCGTACTTTTCATTTGTCATGTATTTATTTCACACCGGAGTATACAAAAATAGGCTTTACCATGTGGCTATTTCATATAGACTGATTATTTTTTGAATTACCAGAAAGCATGCTAAATCATGGTATATATCGTTATCGATATATGAAATGACCTATATCATAATAGAGGATTTTGGACACATCGCCCAGCCCGACATCTAGCCCCTTGATCCTTACTTGCTAACCTGATGGATTAGGTGTTCTGTACCTCCTGTACTCTGCTTGTGTGTGGTTGTACATTTGGTTTTGTCTGTGTCTGTATGTGTGTGTGGGAGGGGTAGTGTCATATACTGTGTGTGTGTGCACTGTGCCATGTTCCCTGACCAGTTTGTGTAGCTGAGTGCAGAACTGCTAATAGCTATGGGATGATATCCACACAGGATTGAATTAGTTAGTGTCCCTGGAGATACTGGGACGAAGAGGAGCCACTCTCGCTGACCCACTTATTGTGCTGCGTGTGAGTGCACCAATGCTTGGGTGTGCTTGTCAATGTGTGTATGATGGTGTTATAATTCCCCTTCATACATTTGTCCTTGTCAGTGTCTACACACATGCACATGAAACATGCTATAGAGCTCTCAGAGCTCCATGCTGTGGTTTTATGAATATGAAATAAGCATCAGGTGGTTGAATTAGTGGTTATTAACTTGTACAACTTTATGTCAAAAATCCTGAACTATCCCTTTAAAGGATCAGTGTGTAACAATTCAGGGGATCTTTTGGCAAAAATTGAGTTTAATTTTAATAATTATGTTTTCTTTACTACATAATCACCTGAAAATAACAATCATGTTTTTGTTCGCTTAAAATGAGCTGTTAATATCTACATGCAGAGCAGCTCCTCTGCATGGAGTCCGCCATGTTGCACCACCAGGTTTATTTAAGCAGCCCAGAGTGGGTTGGGCCAGAGTCGATAACATTACTCCTTCCGTTGCTGCCACTCTCTCTCTCTTTCTTTACCACTCGCTTCCCTCATACACACACTCTACACACTGTCTCTGCTCCAAACAATCTATGCTACTCTTAAAACAACTGACTATAGAGAGGGCCATTCGCATTTTTGCATCAGTCACCGTAGCTCTTTTACATGCTTGGTACAGGGAAGAGGCTTCACTTGTTTACAGTCTCAACCACACTGCTAGATACCGCCAGATCCTACACACTCACGTCACCTGTTTTTTAGCAAGAAAGTTGCACTCAAGCACACCACAAAGACACCAGCTGACGGCCAATTAACACGTATGTTCTGTGCCTGCAGTAGATGAAATTACTCTCCACACCAGCAGGTTGCGGTAGTCTGTATTCGTCATTCAAAAGGGAAGCCAGAAGACTGAGGATGGTGTATGTACAAGTCGTTGTTATGATACATATGGGAAATAAATCTGCATTTGCTCACCATTTTCACACTACTCTAACTCATCGCTTATCTTCATTCCAGATGTCCATGTTGTTGAGAAAATATGTGTGTATTGGAATGATCAGATGAAGATGAAAAATGAGAAGAGTCCTCTGTTTTTCCTCTTGACTTTAGTCGTTGGCTTGCTTTCCTCACCTCTGTCTCTCTTCTTATGCTCTGATTTGTTTAAGCTGAACAACCAATCTCTCACCGATGGGCACCAACAGAGATTCAACATGCTGAATCAGCCAAAAAACCTCCAACACGGGCAGACTAGAGTCCCACACTGTAAAAAGTAGGCCCGACGAATGGTCGGCCTTCGAACAGTTTGGAGCCATCGGTGAGAGTCCGGCTTGGTGTGGCAGGGCCTTAAGCCTGAAACACACTTGCTCAAAGGTCCATGTAAATGTTTTTGTGTAGGTGCTCAGGGAGGGGTTTCTGGGTCTCTAGTTTCTTCTTTTTCCCCTGTATATTTGGTAAATGCAAACCTGGCCTCTAATACAAATGTACATGCAAATATTATTCAAACCCATGTACCCAGTGTCTCTTAATTACACATACATAACCATAAAAACCAAGCGCACAAAGCAGAATCTACACAGGAGAGCCTTAGTTGGAAGTTTATTGAGGGTGTGTAAGTGTGTGAGTGTGTGTACGTGAGTGTACGTGAGTGTACGTGATGCCTTGGCTCCAGAGAGGCCCAGCTACTCCAGCTGTCCACCCTTGCTCTGGCTCTTAAATCAGATGGTCCCCTCCTTTCTGGCTGTCCCTGGACACCTTGCTCCCCAGCCCACTGCAGCCTGGGACCCAGAACCCTGCAAATGATTTATTACCCCCACACACACACACATAGAGAGAGAGAGCTCAGCCCTAACCTCTCCTCACCTCCCTCTCAATCCTTCACCCCTTCATTTCTCTTCACTTCCTCAACCCTACGTGCTAGCCCGATTATTTTCTCACTCTGTCTCGCTCAAACAGAAAAGTCCACTTCCGGAGTTCAGTCCTGCCTTTTCATTTTATCATGGACTCACCTTTTTTATTGATTTTTTTTTCCCTCTTATCTTTACTGCTCATCCCCTTTTGTGTTAGGATTGCATTATCTTAGTCATGTTTTTTAATACCTCAGCTTTTTATTTTTTATTGTGGTGCAAGGTGAGTATGTGTGTACTGTTCTATTTGTAATTCACAATCTGCTAAGGCAGAGAGCTCCTGTCTGTGTCAGACAAACAGACACCAGATCCTGTCTGATTAAGCTCCACCACCTTTTTATTAAAAGCACAAAAAAAGCCCCATTGTTATTTTTGAAGCCTGCTGACTGTGCTGCCTGGCTGGTGTAGGCAGTGATGTGTGGGTGAGTCAGGCATCAGGGGCAGAGTTGCTTGTGTTGCTCTGGGGTGGGCAGAGGCATGTTGCCCCTGGAGCTCCAGTCACCTCTCTGTCTGCAGAGCCTGTATTTATAGGCAACACACACACCCAAACACCCTCACACATGCAAACAGTTGTCTTTGCAACTGTGTAAGCCTTGTGATTTCTTAGCATGCTGCAGCCTGCTGTCCTTTCATTAGCTACTTTGACTCAACCTCTCTCTGTGTCTCTCACCCTTCATGCTTTGAGGTGAGTAGTTCAGTATATGTGAGGTGCTGTGACTCAGTGTCCTAAGGCCTAGAGGAATTAGTTAGTTTGAGTACTAGTATCACTGCCACCAGCGACTGCTGAACTGATTTAAGACCCTGAGCACAGCTGCTGTTTATACACCCGGCCATACGCACACACACAGACACATACATTGTCACTTGTCTGTGGCGAGTATAATGAATAGCTCTGTGTACTGAGTGCTGCGCTGAAGAGGGGAGGTGATGGATAATGAGTATCAGAGCAGCGTAAAGGACACACTCTCATCCCATGTACACTCGCATTAACACACACAATAGCACTCATATGTGTGCACAAACACACAGATAACGCACTGCCTCAAAAAGGCAAGCCTGCTGATATCTGATTAATTAGGCAGACCTGGGTTTAATCCTCTCAGTTGTTTCTTCTTGCACACTCTGACACACACACAGACACACACACCACCAGAGTGTCATCATGACTGCGTTCATACCAACTGTACTATCTGGAGAGAGAATGAAGAGCGGGAGAATAAAGGTGTACACGATAGATGGACTGAATTGGCTGGAAAAAAGAGGAATTGGAAGTAATTAGTAGGTTTGTGAAAGCCTGTGGTGTTTGTCAGATTGTGAGTATCTGTATATGTATGTGTTTGTGCGTTTGTGCATGTGTGTGGCCGGAGGCTCCCCTTTTTTCTGGGAGCCCAGAGCATGCTGGGACATCGGAGCAGTGTGTCTCTGACCTCTCCATCTGGAGCCTGCCTGGGGCTCACACAGCCTCGCTCTGCTTAGTTTGTGTGTGTATTTCTTGAAGGCAAAACCCTTCAGGCTGTGACTGTCCCTGAAACACTCACAAACAAGCTCATTTCTCTCCTCTCTCTCTCTTTCTCCATATGCAGCAACCTTACACCTCACATGACTCTGTTCAGTAGCAAAGCAGCATTTAAGCATAATATACAGTTTGTACAGTCAGCAGAAGGCACAGAGGATTGCTCCTCTTATTTCCATCCGCCATCTTGTACCGTCTTTCTTTTCCTCGCTGGCAAGGCAACACACAGTGTGCTTCTCCCCTCCCCCCACTCAGTGATGCAGATTACAGGCTTTGTGTTGTGTTGTCAGTGCATGGCCAAGACTGTAGTAGCAGGTGTGTGGTGTTTGTGTGCATCAGTGGTGTGTGTGTGTGTGTGTGTGTGTGTGTGTGTGTGTGTGTGTGTGTGTGTGTGTGTGTGTGTGTGTGTGTGTGTGTGTGTGTGTGTGTGTGTGTATATGTTAGAGTGCACGTGTTGAGGCTTGTGCTGCTGGTGGGGTGGCATATGGATGCAGGGTTGGCTGGGCACTGCTATGCACACCAGGTGTGAAATGGACTGTTTAATTAAGTGCTGATGTTGTTGTAATGCATGCTGGGAGGGAGGTGGGTGGAGGAGGGGGGTGGGGTAGGCATGTTGGCAGGGTGGAGGAGAGCACCTTCTGCCTGGCAGGGCTATTCATGGCTGTTTTGGTAGACGAGGAGGTGGTGGCAGAAGATTGGTAGGGGCCATTTGGCAGCATTTTTGTGTAGTCTTGTCTTCCTATCAAGGCTTACTGATCCAGTGGGATCCACTGCTGTAGCTACTGGACTCCACTGAATGAAACAGCCTGCTGAAGAGCTGTGGTGGCTTTTTGATTGGGTCAGCGTCTGAACTAAAAGGTGCCATCTATGCAGAGGCACTTGGCCACAGCCTCTGACCACAGCTTGGTTTGTTTGTTTGTTGCTGCTGTGTGTGTGTGTGTGTGTGTGTGTGTGTGTGTGTGTGTGTGTGTGTGTGTGTGTGTGTGTGTGTGTGTGTGTGTGTGTGTGTGTGTGTGTGTGTGTGTGTGTGTGTGTGTGTGTGTGTGTCTGTGTGTGTGTGTGTCTTTGTGTCTGTGTGCGTGTGTGTGGCTCTGCTTGAGCGGTCAAGTGTGGAGGCAGTCTGGGAGAGTGGGACTGGTAATAGAAGAGGCGATGGAGAAAGGAGCTTCACATTAATCACACACAGCTTGGGACTGAGACAACGCTTGCTTTCTCTCTTTTCCTTGCTCTTCCCTTCTGTCTATACCTTTTCTGTCCCTGTCTCTCTTGCTCTCTCTGTGCCCCCCCTCACCACACACACCCTACACGCCATGAAAGGAACAATCAGTACAGCTAATGAAGTGCAGGTTGATAGCTGATGAGCCTATTTTAGACTCTGGGGATGAAGGCTGTGCTTCACTCCTCTTCCTCCTCCTCTAGCTCCATACAGGACCAGCATGTATGGCCATCTTCTCCCTGTATAGATGGAAGGGGAGGAGCATATGGCAGAAATGACACCAGCTTGGTGCCAGTCACATGCCTTGTGTATGATTTTTCTCCTATTAGATGGCACCATCATGTGAGGGAGGGGTGAAGAAAGGGATTTGTATGGAAATTGGAGCAGGGGGTTTGAAAATGGACAAGAGGGAATCTTGGAGGAGGGATGGAGGCTTGATGAAGGAAATAGGCTTATGGACACATACATGACTTCCTGTGGTTTAAACAGAAAGATAAAGGGAAATATACATAGATACACACATAACCACTCTCTCAGACATTTCCCATGTCTTCACATTATAAATGTGTGTATGAAGATTGTGCTTTGAGTCTGACAGATCTATGTCTGGTTGGCAGGCACCCCATTTGAAGAACAGAAGGAAAAGGAATTGGCGTGTATGAAGAGGTGGTAGGTGGGTGGTGGTTGTGTGGGGTGTTGTTAGAGAGGAGGAGGAATAATAGCTGTTTGTATTTTGTGTGCGCATATACGTGGCGAGGAAGGATGCCCAGATGCGAGCACAGATTCTGCAAGCCTCAAGAAGAGAATGAAGCCGTTGGTAGATGGCCCTTGTCTCTTTTATTTCCTTCTTTGCCTCACCTGCTTCTCTTCCTGCTCTTAATTATTTAGTCTGCCCTGCCTCTTCTCCAGTCTGCTCTGCCTCTACATGGAAAAGGAGGAGGAAGAGGAGGAGATGGGAAGGGGGGGTTGAGAGAAATAGATGGAGGTCTGTTGCTTAGCAGTCCTCTCCTCTCTGCCTCTTCCCTCCCTCCAGCCTTATTTGTTCCCCCATCCTTGTGTATGCATGTTGTGAGTGTGTGTCTGTGTGTGGTGAGTGAATAGGCTGTGACACTAGAGCTGTATTAAGTGTAGCTCCATTCCCCAGGCTGAGTGGGCTGCTATTGATTGGCCTAGTCTTGCACGGGAGAGTAATGGCTCTCCGAGGTGAGGAGGGGAGGATTAGGCCACTAATTGCCATTGTGCAGACAAGATATGCCCCCCCCCCCCCCCCCACACACACACACACACACACACACACACACACACACACACCAGTATCCCCCACCCTGTGCCCGCCACCCACTCACCCATCTGCACCCCTTATCTCTCTGCTTTCCTCTCCTCTCTGTCTCTCGCCTCACCTTGCACCTCTTTTGCACTCTCAACCCCCCCATCACCTCCCCATCTCCTATCATTTTTCATGTCTTGCGTCACATGTATCATCACCAGCTTTTCACTCACACACATTTTCAGATTTTTTCTAGACCGTCACCTCACCGCCAGTGCCATTATTGATTTTTTTTTTCCATTAGTTAGAATGAGGTGTTTAAAATCAATCAATATCCTGACTGCACCTACAATAAGTTGATGTTGTCTGTTAGGTTATGTTGCCACGGAAACCAAAACCGGAAAGAAATGGCGGTTGGGTATAAGAGATCTGTGGTTTTTCTGTGATGGTGATAACTGGAGAGGAAGTAGACCTGAAACTGGCCCGAGGTTTCAGCTGCCGTGGTTGCATGTAAGCACGTTTATGCACAAAAGCACGCTACCTGCACATGCACGCACGCACGCACACACACGCACACATACACACACACACACACACACACACACACACACACACACACACACACACACACACATACATTAGAGCACATCTCCTACTGTCCTTGCTGCAGCGCTGAAGTGTGTGTCCCATTGAGAGGGTTGTGACCCAGTTTGACTGTGTAATGCTGCGCTCACTGTGAGCGGAGGAAACCTACAGCACACTATACTGTCAGGAGAAGAGGCGGAGGCTGGGGGAAGAAGAAAGGAAATGTTGAGACAACACATAGGTTAAAACAGGAAAAATAAAGAAAAAGATGAGAGAAGAATATAAAAAGACTGAAGGGAAGAGACAGTGGATACAGTTGAGAAGAATAGAAGATGTAGCCTGTATGGAGGGAGGTAAAAATGTAAGTCTGGTAAGATGAAATCGCAGTAATAAACGTATCTGATTGTGAGTATATCATATGAGAGCTTTGGAACTAAAGAGAAAGCGAGATGTGTGGAAAGCGAAGCATGTGACCAGACCGTGACCCTGCGCTACAGGGTTTCCCTGGAGGGCTTTGTTAATGTGGCACAGCTACAGCACAGCAGAGGAGCTCATTGGGCCAGCTTTTCACCACCTGCTGTGTGTGTGCGTGTGTGTGTGTGTGCGTGTGTGTGTGTATGTGTGTGTGTGGCTGCAAGCTCCACTGACTGTATATACATTCAGGATGGCTGTTAACTCCCCAGCAGTGTGTTCTTGTGGTGTGTGTGTCAAGGCTGTGTGACTCTCACAGGGCTGCTCATCCTGATCGCTGGCACTTCATAGTGGGGCCTTGGGCCATCCATCTGGCCCTCTGTGTGTACACGTTATTTGTTGCTATTGTAGTTCTGCAGTCCCCTTTCATTCAGGAGCTACAGGATCATACTGTTGTTACATTTGCCTTTTTATTAATTGAACAAAACATTAGCTTGTGTTCTTCCTATTGCTGTGCTCATGTCATTTGTCTCTGTCTTTCTCCAGCTGCGTCCTCCATCAGCAGTGAGTCCTCTCCAGTGTCCTCTCCGGCCACCAACCACAGCTCTCCAGTCAGTACACCCAAGAGGGGTCCCCTTGGTCCAGGGCCGGTCCTGGTTCCCCCAGCGGGCCACAGCGTGCCAAACACTCCACCTGTAGTCACCATTGCTCCAACAAAGACTAGCAACGGCCTCTGGAGGAGCGAGGGACGCCAGGTAAAACAACATTCAAACATCCTTCACACTGGCCTTGAACCTGCTCTCTTACCTCCCTTTTGTTCTTCCATTTGCTCTTTCTGAAGTCTCAGATTGTTAATGTGTATTTTCTCTCTTTACATTTTCCTTAAAGCAACAAAAGTGTTCTCATTCTTCAGCTTGCTTGCTAGCACAAGCATACACCCAGACAGGCTCTCGAGGGATTAATGGATTTTGTAGATAGCCTGTAACCCATAGTGTGGTAGTACAGTATGTATTTGACATATGTACATGTGACATAGCTTGTAGGTCTGCGAATGTCTGCTTCCCTCAAAACCTCCCCTCACCACCCCATCAACTAACCCCCCCATGACTCCATGCGTTAAACAATGCCAGCTGCCACTGGGATGTCGCCGTGACAGTCTCAACGGCAGCTAACATCTGTGCTCCTCTAGCCCCCCTCCCACTTAGCCCTCTTGCCCTTGGCCCAGCCCCTCCCGAGTCTCTAGCCTTTAGCCTCCTAAGCCCCACCTCCAGTCTCACCCTCTTCACTCAAGCAGTCAAGTGCATCCTCCGCCTCGTCACCCCGACACCCGCGCTCTGTTGAGAGAGAGAGAGAGAGAGAGAGAGAGAGAGAGAGAGAGAGAGAGAGAGAGAGAGAGAGAGAGAGAGAGAGAGAGAGAGAGAGAGAGAGAGAGAGAGAGAGAGAGAGAGAGAGCTGCTTGCTTTGATAAGGAGTGGATTATGGATTATGGCCTTGCTTTAAGCCTTCTTATCTCAGCTCAGGGCTAATTTTCGAGGCCAAGCGCACAGTTACGAACAGCACTCGGCAACATGCGGAAACTCTCTCTGAGACACTTTGACAGTTCCCCGGAGACAGAGAGAAGGGGGATAACGAAGGGTGAGCGAGGAGGTCAGTCAGCCAGCAATGTGTGGTAGCATTCAGGCTATTGTCCTCTTCCCTTGGACAACCCCCACGCCCTGACCCTCACCCTCTGTGGCTATAGCTTTTATGAAATGACCCTTTCCCGCAGTTCAAGGGTCAACCAGGGCTGGGAGGGGCTGGAGAGACAGGGGAGCTATTCCAGTGATGTCACTGTTTTTTGCCATTTCTTCAGCTTAGTAAGTTTCAAAGAGCAGAAAACGAAATAACGAGTCAGAACCACCCTATGTGCATGTGTGTGTGTGCGTGTGTGTGTGCGTGTGTGCATGCGTGCGCGTGTGTGCGTGCGTGCGTGTGTAAGAGGTCAAGCTCAAATTGAAAAGGTCGTGTTACTGGGTTTGTGGTGCCTCCAGCAGCGCGGGGCCACCCAGCCAAAGAATGAGGAGGTTACGGGAGGTGATGTGGACAAGAGGCTGAAATGGGGAGAAAGAGGTCGGCAGGGGCAGTAGCGTGGATGCGTCACGAAAGCTGGCGTCATAGCATCTCCCCTATTTCCCTGGTGCCGCTTCAGTAAGCACATATAACTCTGCTCACAAAGAGCCTCGGAGTCGTAAAGGACACACACATGCATGCACGCCATCAAAAGGTCCCTATTAAACAAAGATGATACTGTCTGGAGCTGTGCTTCCATTGCTAATCACTGATCAGGAAGGATATGTCAGCGAAGAAGGGTGCATCCTCTGGCTTTTTTGCTTTACCCTTGTCTCCCTCTATGTGTACTATAATCATTCAGTTATGCCAACTTTTCTTTTGGGCAAGTTAAATTGGTGACATGTCATGACCAGCTTGTGTTTTCAGGAAAGGCGTTGTGTTGTAGTTGCAAACAGAGGCACGAGTCTGTTCTCTGGATCCCCTGTAAAGTGTCCAAGTAAAGCTTGTTTGTTGCTCTGTGTACATTTTTGTATGTTCTGCTTTCTTGTGTGTTAGAAGGGTTGACTGGTGTCTCTCTGGCTGAGATACGAGTCTGTCTTTCTGAGGGGGAGGAGGGGCAGGTGATAGGCAAGGCAGCGAGCGAGGGAGGGCGGGCTTGGTGCGTTGGCATTTTGCTTTAATGACTGCAGGAGTCTGCTCCCGCTGCTGCCTGTAATTGCTTTTTAATTGGCAATTTGGATTCATGGCTCCATCTGAGAGGCGTAAACGAGCGCTCTACAATGCGCAGGGTCTCCCACCCTCAGTGGGGGTTACAGGGGCCTGGCTCACACAGAGGAAGATGGCTGTTAATGGATGTGTCTTTGAGTCTGAGTGCTTGTATTTGTGCTCTGTACTTTGTATATGTCATGGTGCTGGTGAATAGTGTGTGTTATATAGAAGGCTGTTTTTTGGCAGGTGGTGAAAGGTTAAAGTGGGATGGCTGGTTGGATGTGTGACTAAGGTGCCTCTGTAATGGGGATGGAAGGTTCTATCTTTGTGGTGTATGTGCTTTTTCAAGGTGCTGCTGACCTGTTGCACCCACACCTTTGCATGTTTTTCTACAGGCATGCATCCACACACGCATGCACAGAGTAGACACACAAACAAGGACTATGTTCAGGCAACAAAGATGAGCATACAGCATGACAGCCATATGTACATAATACACTATATTCTCATTTACACTTTTTGTTGATCATCTTGCATGTAAGAGGGGCTTTCTGTTTGTCAGCAACGATATGACAAGAAAGAAGAAAGAAGGAAGCAGAAGTCAGTCAGTTGCGAAATTGCAGCTGCACCACCATGATTTGTTGTTTTACAGGCATCTTTGTTCCATCCTCTTAGGATGGGATTTCTGTGAAATTTGTTGGAAAGGAACAGTTGATTCAATTTTAGTGATAATTTGTGTCTGGCAGTTGCACCAACTGACAGTTATTGAGTCATGTCCATGATTATGAAACCATGCCCCTGTCACACACAAACTCTGCGGTGATGCAGGATATTGAACATTGCTTTAACCCACATTTGATTCCTAACAAATTATGGTCACCAGATAAATACCAGATAATCAACAACATATGCATATAAATAGATTATGAACCGACTGTGCATGATTTTACTAGCAGAGAAGGTCGTCATGTTGTTATGCCATCAAATGTAGTCAATGTATTGTTTAGTATGTAATGTAAGTAATTTTCTTATGTAGTGATTTTTTATTTGGTCCCTCTCCGATGGAACAACTTGATTAGTGGTTAACTTGGGACACAGATTGAGGCAAAGGTGCTACTTTGGCCTAACCTGACCCTGTCACTGTCACTTTCAAAAAATACTTGGCAGGTGATTGGATGAACCATCTGTCAATCAAACTAACAAAAGCAAAATTAACTCAGCGTGGCTCTTTGCTCTTCTTTCATTGAAGAAATGCTTTCCACCAGTTGTGATAGAACTGATGCTATCGCAGCGTATATGCAGGGTGACATGACAGGTGCAGCAAATGCATGGCTTATTTCTCACCTAAAATGGTTTCAGAAAAACATTTAGGTGAACTAACGAAGTGAAAAAACAGCCGCCGTTCTGGTTTGAAAGCCGGGACCACAACGCTTGGCTTGGTGAGCCAAACACAAATGCATTACTTGAAGCCTGCCAAGACAGATTTTCATGTGACGTTTGATCCTTGCGTGATCTTTGTGACATTGCGAGATTCCAGCTGCCATGCAAGGTTAACTTGGGTCTGCTCCGCCCACATAACACAACATACATAAATAGATACACAGACCTGTAGCATCAGTGGTGTTTGTCGAGCAATGATGACAGCTTTGCTAAACACCAATCACATGTTTAGCAAAGCTGACTTCCTTGTGATTACAACAATTGATCAACTGTCAGTCAGTGTGATAGAAAGCAGCTGCTCCTGTTTCTATAGGCATATCACTGTCGAGGCATTGCTCACCACTAACATGTACCTGCATTGACTGGAGAAATACACAACGTACTTGACTTCATCTGCAAGTTCATGCGGGTTAAGAAGAGAAATTTGAATGTATGGGTGTCTGTCTGCCACAAACTTTTACTAAATCTAATCTTAAGACTGTCTTTGTTTCATATTTGTTTTCCTTTTAAACTTGGCTCTCTAAATATTGTCTCTAATTTTATTAACTTTTAAACTTGGGTCTTATTTATCCTTTTTAACACTTTCAATCGCATGGTTCATTTGTGTAAATTGTTTTAACGTATTATAATTGTTTTTACCCTTTATCGGAAGCACCTTGAGCTTATTAAGTGTTCTTTATAAATTTAACTCATTATTGATATTATTATTAAGAAACCCAGGCAGCCACCGATCAGGTAGTGGTAGTGTTGGACAACTAGGGAGATAAAGAAAGCAAGACTTTGTGGAAAAAGAAGGAGAAAGAGCAAAAAGAGAGCCCAGCATCTTGTGGCTCCAAAGCTACAATCTGATATTGACTTCTTTTGACATGTATCAACCTCTTTTCCAGTTGGCTGCTGATTGGGAGGGAACGTCCACCTTCTCCCTGTGCTCATAAAGCTTTGAAAGGATGGAAATGGCATAGGGGGTTTATGGGGACAGGAGGTCTGAGGGAGTAGAGTGCCTTACTGTTTAGTGAAGCGCAACAGGCAACAAGGAGATAACAGTAACATTAAACTACTGCAACATGGGGGCATCTAAGAAACTACGGGGGATGTGGGAAATCTAAACATTAGAGGCATTTAAGATTGGATGTTAGCACATCAGTGTCAGCCTGGGTCAGTGGCTTCAGAACAGGATGTGGAGGTAATGGCTCCCTAAATTGGATTTATTTCATCGGAGGCAGTAGTGAGAGAGGACAGTGCTGCTGTAAGGTCTCTCTCTAATCCCAGGGAGCCCAGAGGTTAATTTAGTGGGGCAAGAACTGCCTTCTCCTCTCGCTCCTTTTCTTTATATCTTTATCTCTGTTTTTCTTTCCCTTCTTTTAGTTGTTCCCTTGCCAACTTCAGCTTGAATTCTGGTATCGTTGGAGATGAGATAACTGTACCACCATACCTCGACTGAATGTCCCTCCATAAACACTTTCCTTGTACAACTCACAAGGATTGTAAGTTTCTCTGTTCTGCCATTGCATTTGTAGGCAGAGGGAAACCAAAGCTTCAGAAAATACACTCCCACTCCCACAGCAGGATGTCTTTGTAGCTCTGAAACGGTGTGCGTGCCCGCTGAGTATGTGTGTGTGTTTGTTGTGGGATTGGATAAGTGAGACCAGGCTTGCTGCCAAAAGGAGAGAGGGAGGTGAAAGAGAAAAGGGAAGAAAGAGAAACAGAGGCACAGGGATGTTGCTTTTTAGGACTTTGTTGTCTTCCTTGTGGATGTCAGTGTTTAAGTTATGTGCACACAAGCTTGAAGTTGTCATCTCTCTTGAAGTACTGTTGTTGTACATCTATCATTACCTCATCCTCATTTATTATAAAGATGACATCTCTTGTTTATAATTAGAAAAAAGTGAGGCTTTTTTTTTTACCCCTCTATACCCGCTTCCTCCATTTTTAGCATGTATTCCCCTCAGAGAAATGTTGATCTGTCTATTTTTACAGGGAGGTGGTTTGTGTGAGAAAGTGAATAATAGTGCCTGAGGTAGGAAGAGCGAGCAAGTGAGGGAGGCTGCTGTACCATAAACAGGCCTATTCTTTCCCCCGTCTCCCCCCTAACAGGATGGGCTCCATGAGCATTGACAACCGCGACGGTCACAGGTCTTCACAAACAATGACTAAGACTCTTTCTCTGTATCTCTCTCCAGGCTGACTCGGGGCCTCGTGGGGCCAGCCGGGAAC
Source organism: Pterois miles (assembly GCA_947000775.1). Taxonomy (NCBI): domain Eukaryota; kingdom Metazoa; phylum Chordata; class Actinopteri; order Perciformes; family Scorpaenidae; genus Pterois; species Pterois miles. Next base: position 4,277,184 of record CAMQGK010000463.1, read on the forward strand.
GTCTGGGTGCAGAGGGGAACCTCCCACAGGAAAAGGGTGGCCCCTCAGTCCCTGCTCACCTCCTGGGAAACCCCTACGCCTTTGGTCTCACCCCTGGTGCTGTCATGCAGGATTCACGTTTCCAGCCCCTCAAGTGAGTCACACACTGCTCTGCCCGTGTCTCTGGATTTGAGGAGTTTACATGGTTTCAACTTAAAAGGAAGTTTCTACATGCATTTTATCAATAATTCATAAGTACATTAAACTCACTTGAATAAGCAGCCACAACAAATGGCATTAGAGAAGCCTGATAGATCAACCGGTGATGGGTAGGTCAGCCACATCGGAATTGGCAGTAATTCAGACAGATAAATTAACCCAACAATGGCGTTTATCCAACAACAGTGTAGTGGTACTTTGTGAAAAAATGTGTAACTTGTGTAGCTGGTTGTGTTTCAATCTCAACCGTTGCAGCTTCATTGTCCGCCATTTTCACAAGTTTGAAATAGAAAGATGGCGACCATTGAGGGTGAGAAGTGTTTTGCGTTCCACAGTCATTGTTCTACTGTTTTGAGTACAACATCCGGGTACCTAAAATGGACTGTATTTTGCCATACTCCTCAGTGTGAATGAAAAGTACAGAATTATGCAAAAGGAGACACAGCATAATTGTGTACAACAGTGGACACATACAAATCAAACTAACTGGTGGCTTTTCTCTGTTGTGCCCCTTCCCCCTCTCTTACATTCAGTCTGCCCAGACAGTTGCCTAATGCAGTGCCCCCTGGTCATGTACCAGAAGAGTACCTCCGTGGTTTCCGGCCCTATGCCACGACTGAGGATGCCCTCCGCATGCCCTCTTTGCCCTTGGGCCTGGACCCCGCCACTGCAGCTGCCGCAGCTGCCTACTACCACCCCAGCTACCTGCCCCACCCTTCCTTCACGCCATACAGGTAAGCTTCTCCAATAATTTGTTTTGTTGACTTGGCACCCATTCCCTCTGAGAGCAAATTGTGCAAACCAGTGCATATGACTGAACTAAGTATTTGTAATGCTTAGACTCAGCAGTAAACACATTAGTGTATAGCTGACCTTGAATTCCTGTTCCCAGAGGTAACATAACGATGTTTTTTATTTGTATGTTTTTATTTATGTAAGAGAGTTGAAGAGAGATGTGACTTAGACAGATGGCAATGCAAATTAAAAAATCAAGGTAAAAAGTCAAAGCAAAGTAACAGAATTTAAATAAAAAATTCCAAATAAATTAACTCGCAGTATCATGATGGACATGAAGGAAGTCACTTAAACAATTTCATTCATGTACTGGGTTACCTCTTTGCAACACATGAACAGAGTTTATCATATTAGATGCACTGAGTTACAGCTTTACATATTGTATCATCTGACAGGCTGCTACTAAGAAGCTTCTGTTTGAAAATTATCCTGGTCAGCTGAGTCAAAATGCTTTTAAGAAATTGATTCAAAAATACTTATACATCACTATTTATTGGCAGAGGCTGCACTGATGTCGTTTACATCCTTCAGGCTGCTGTAATGATGCTTTAATGCTTGCTAAATTACAGTGCCATTCTTCACAAAACTAGGAGAAGCACTACACTTATTTGACACGAGTATGTCTAATGTTTTTGCAATATGAGACAAACAAAAACACAGTTTTTGCTTAATTAATGAAGAAGTTGTATTTATTTTGAAGCTTCTTAAACTAAGCCAGTTAATAGCAAGACCCATTTTCCTTGTCTTTACCCGAGTAAGGTTATGCCAATGAATAAAATATGAACATCTAAAAGAGAGCCATGGCTTGTTTTGCCACTTAACTCTATATATCTGGAGCTTGCTCATGCATGCTTTGTGAGAAATTAGCATAGAATGATCCCTGAGCTGTTTATACATCTGAGATAAGACGTATCATGCTCACTTCTGTGGTTTGTCAATTTTCTCATAAGGAAAATTAGCTCTGTTTTAGGCACTGTGCTCTTTATTGGAGTGACAGCCCAGGGATCATATAAACACCAGCAGCAAAAAAATCTATGTGCAGTGTTTGTTAAAAATCCATTAATTTTAAATGTATACTATGTATGATTATGTCGACTGTGTGTGCATTGAGAAGGACCCTGCTTGCTCTGGGCTATCACACAGGCTGCATGCCCCTGGTCTGTCAACCCAGCAAGATCAGAGCACTGCAGCACCCATCACACATTTTGCTGTAATGGATTTAATGAGGGGATGAGCTGTAGATGTCACACACACACACAAAAACACACAGTTGTGCATCACCACACAGTGCAGTCTCTCGCTAGCTGCTGTGTTGTGATTGAGGTTAGCTGACAGGCACGGCTACCTTCTTGAAAGATGGGAGACCCTGTAATGTCACATCTTTGGGAGATGGCGGCTCACAGGTTAATGAAAGTGAATGCTGTTCTGTCACACAGAGACTGACTTGTCTTTCTCTCTCTTTTCTTTTTTTTTTTTTTTTTTTAAATATCTCTCAGGATGGATGACCCGTTCTGCCTCTCTGCTTTGAGGTCACCTTTCTATCAGCTGCCAGGAGGGGGAGCTTTACCTCCCATCCATCCCTCTGCTGTTCACATGCACCTACCAGGGGTCCGCTACCCTGGAGACTTCACGCACCCGTCACTGTCAGCACTGCAGTCTGAGAGGTGAGATCCCCATAGTTCACACATAAGTACAATCACAAGTGCTTGCATACAGTAGATTTCAGCAGCATGAAATGATTTCTTTCTAATTTCACTGACATCTTCTTTCTACTTCTGCCTCCCTGTCCACTTTTGCTTTTCAGACTTCAGCTAGAGGATGAGCTGCGACAGAGAGAGAGGGAACGCGAACGAGAACGCGAGCGGGAAAAAGAGAGAGAGCGTGAGGCAGAGAGGGAGAAAGAGAGGGAGAGGGAACGAGAGAGGGAGAGAGAGCGGGAGAAGGAGCTGGAGAGGGAGAGGGAGCGTGAACGGGAGAGAGAGCGTGAGCGGGAGAGGGAGAGGGAGAGAGAGAGAGAGAAGGAGCTGGAGAGGCAGAAGGAGAGAGCACTGAGGGAGAAGGAGCTCCAGGCGTCCAAGGCTATGGAGAGCCACTATCTGGCTGAGCTCCATGCCATGAGGGGGCAGGAGGACCGAACCAAGCCTGAGAGACTCACCCCTAATCGGGCTGGTATGTGTCTGTGCTGCCCCTGTAGCTTCCTTAAGCTGCAATCATACTGCTTGTAAACTCTTGTCCCTATAAACACTTTATGAGCAGCTAGAGCTGAAACATTAGTTAATTGATGAATGAGTTGATTAAATTTTTTGTTATCTGCAGCAATTGATGATAACCACTTAATTGTTTAAGTCATTTCTTCAGCTATTTTCTTAAAATACATTATTAAAACTCAGTGGTTTCATACTTTTTTTTTTTTTTTACTCTTCTATGTTTGTAAACTGATTATTTTTGTGTTTTGGACTGTTGGTCAGAAAAAACATGCAACTTGAAGACATCCATGTATTGTTGTGTCATTTTTCACTATTTTTTGACATTTTATAGACTAAAGAATAATCCATGAGGAAAAAAAATCATTAGTTGCAACCCTAACATCAAAATGTTTACTCTGACCTTTCTCCCTTCACAGATAAAACCAAAGAGCCCGCCCCTCCAACTCCCAAACTTGTGCCACCAGGACTCCACTCTTCAATGGTCCCATCACATCATCCCATCCCTGGTCTAATCTCAGGCCACAGCCTCTACATGGGGTCCAGTGCTGTAGGGACGGCGCTCTCGGCCTCAATGATCGCTCAGAGGACTAATGAGGAGGAGAGGTGGTTGGCGCGGCAACGTAAGCTGCGGCAGGAGAAAGAGGATCGTCAGTACCAGGTGTCTGAATTCCGCCAGCAGGTTCTGGAGCAGCACCTGGACCTGGGCCGGCCGGCTGACACACCAGATCACAGGACAGACTCACACAGGTGAGACAACACACACAACAGCCAACATGTGCAGAGATTTTTTTTTAACCACACATGCTGGCATTATTTATTTACTCATGGCTTGGCGATTTCAGAGTTTCCCATGTTATCAGATAGAGATGTGTAGTTCTGGGGTCTCTATGTCACAAAAAACACATGCATGCTTCCAGTGAAAACTCTATTTTTGGGGTGTTATGCTGTTTGTCTCTGCTAGCCTGATAGGGACAGTTGTGCCTGTATTTTGAAGCCTCAGAAGCTGGCAGGCTTTAGAAGTTTGTTTTCAGGCAGGACTGGAAAAAAGATAAACCCTGTCAGAAGCATCACATCTATTTCTGTCCATGCTTCCTTCCAGGCCTGACATGTAGGCAAACAGGCAGCTATGTTTAGGTGTTGATGTAGGGTGTAAAGTGGGGTCCTGCTGAAGTCTTGATGCTGTTTCATGTGTAGTGGTAGGGGTTTCAAACAGGCAGCGAGTGGGACAGCTAAGATACACAAAGGCTAATTCTCGGCTAATCCTCTCAACGTTGCACAGCGTAAGCCCCCCGCTTACCCTCCTTTGTTACCGTGCCTGTGTTTGTGTTGTTGTGTGCGATTCAGAAGTGAGGATGTGGTTAATGCTGTACTGGTAGGACAGGAGAGATACACACGTCTGCTATCAGGAACCATATGGTATAATCACAGAATCACAGGCTGCAGATTGCAGATAACACACACACACACACAAATGCAAACACAAACAGGGAGGCATAGATAATATGACTGGTCATGCAGTGTACGATCTTGCCAGGTTTGATTTGGAAAGATGCTCGACAGTGTCTATCAGCCATCTGCCTTTCTTTCTTTTTCTTTCGCTGTTGCCATTTCTTTTCCACCACCATACCAAGTATCACCTTTGTTCTCCCTTTACATTTATATTTTCTTTGTCTCTCTCTTTTATATCCTTTTCTTACAATCCATCATTCTCTTTACCTTTCCTGTGTCAATCATTTTTTTTCTGCCTGCCTGTCTGTCAGGAGAATATTTCTCCTGGCCTCTTCCTTAGTAGGCCACTCTCGTCACTTGCTCTCTCCCTCTCTGTGTGCGAACATGCCACACTACCTAACAGATCAAAAACAGGCCTGTATATCTTGAGGACATTGTGTGCCTTGGCCACATCCTCACTCTGCTCTGGGCTACTCTGTCTAGGCTTGATAACACCGCTTTGCACAGACATACAACCCCACAGACATACTGACAGGGATGAAGGGAAATAGGCAAAGGTTTTTAGCACTATGATGTGTTTCTGTGTTGCATGTTTGACTAGAAATATGGCGTAGAGTATTTCCAACAGATAAGCATGACCGCTGTTCCATTGTATCTCAACAGATCCATACCAAATCACCATGAACCAGGAAGCCGGGACCTCCACCCTCACTTAGGCGCCCCTCCACCCCTCATCTCCCCCAAACCCCCGCAGCCACCACGTGAACACCACCCTCCCACCACCCTATGGAACCCTGCATCTCTTATAGAAACCACCTCAGAGTCCAGACGTAACCACGAGTCCTCAGGGATGGGACACTACGAGCTCAGTCGGCTACCCCCAGGGCCCTCCAAATATGAGGATGGAGCACGAAGGAGAGAAGGGGGTGCAACTGAGAAGTATCCCCCGCTGAGAGGTCCTCCCGGCCTGCCGGAGCCCAGCACATTCCTTGCTGATCTGGAGAAATCCACTCAGACCTTCTTCAGCCAGCAGAGGGCATCACTGTCCCTGTCCAGCCAGTATGAATTGGAGGGAGCCATGAAAAGCAATGCTGGACTAAAGAGCCTCCAGGGACACCCAGGGCACAGTAGACATGGACAAGGGCAAGGAATGATCCCCGGGACAGGGATGGGACAGGTAGCCACACTGGGGATGGGTCCAGACACAATGCTGATCTATGACGAATTCCTTCAGCAGCACCGCAGGCCTGTCAGCAAGCTGGACCTGGAGGAAAAGAGGAGACGGGAGGCCAGGGAGAAAGGTACTCACGATAGGCAATTAGGCATACTGTTGCTCTACACCTTATCACATGCACTCTTACAAAAATATCATTGACTATGTCTTGTTTTATGTAACAGCCAACTTTATTAGAGGATTTAAGTCAGTTGTCAATAGTGACCTCTTTGCTTGCTTCAGGTTACTACTATGAGTTGGATGACTCATATGATGAGAGTGATGAGGAGGAGGTGAGAGCCCATCTCAGGAGAGTAGCAGAGCAGCCCCCACTCAAACTGGATGACTCCACAGAGGTAAAACACCTGTCAACGCATACACTTTCTGCTTTCCACAAGCCCTTATAACAAAACGCTATGACAAAACATTGCGGTAAGACATACTGTTTTGCCTCTGTGCAGAAATTGGACTTCCTGGGAGTGTTTGGACTGACCACGGTAGGCCAGCGAGATGAACTGGTGCAGCAGAAGAGAAGGAAAAGGAGGAGGAGGCTCCGGGAGCGCAGCCCCTCACCACCTGTATCGCAGTCAAAACGCACTCCTCCTCCCCCTCCTCCTCCCCAACTTAGTACGCGCTTCACCCCGGAGGAAATGGACCGAGCACCAGAGCTAGAGGATAAGAAGCGGTTCCTCACCACATTCAGACTGTCACATGTCACTATACAGCAGAGGAGAGGTAAGGGGATTTATGGTAATACACAGATTAATGAAAGTCTATGGAGAAGATACTCCTTCCCACACTTTTGATTTACTGATTTTAGTCATGTTTGAAACTGCTCTTAAAAAAAAGGTAAATATATGAGTAATTTTGTCTACTCTTAATATGGGTCTTTAGTGTTGCTTACTAACTATTTTGTTTAATTATGTTTCAAGAACTATGTTAATTAGTAGAAGACTTAACTGTGTGTAAAAATGCCTCTTAGCTCTTCTTAATTAAATACACTATAGCTCCTTTATTGTTTAAGTAAAGAACAAGTGTGCACAGGAAGCTAACTAGGGCAGACAATATGATAAAATTGAAAAAATATATAAAATTAAATATTACAATATTTTTGACCAAATGCCTTGAATCAATATTGAGGTGATAATATAGGGTTGACGATTGGTGCTCTCACAATAATTTGTTGGGCTGTCAGAGTTAACGCATTAACACCACTAATTTCTTTAATGCGTTATTACAACTTAAGAGTGAAGATTGTGAAGAGAGTGTCATGAAACTAAAAAAACATAAGGACTTCATTCGTAGCTTGTTGCAGAGGAGGTGAAATAACGCAAATTTGCGCAAAATTTTGGTGGGGAAAAACTGGCATGGCCATTTTCAAAGGGATCCGTTGACCTCTGACCTCAAGATATGTGAATGAAAATGGGTTCTCTGGGTACCTACGAGTCTCCCCTTTACAGACACTTTATGATAATGAACACATGAAGTTTTGGGCAAGTCATAAATATATACATACATTTGTATCAAGCAGCATATTTGCCCACTCCCATGTTGATAAGAGTATTAAATTCTTGACAGATCTCCCTTTAAGGTATGTTTTGAACAGATAAAAGATGTGAGATTAATTTTCGATTAATCATGATTAATTATTTTAGTCGATTGACAGCCCCAATAGACTGAGATTTTTGATGAATAATCAGCAGTAATGTTGATGTAATGACTAACTGGGTAATATAATATGATTTCACAATATTGATATAATATTGTATTGCCCAGCCATAAATTCTTCAATGGTAGAATATCATAATTAAGTGAAGGACATTTCTTTATTGACATTAATAAATACATTATCACAAGGCATAGCAGAGCAGACAGTATGCCTCAGCCCGCTAGTTAGAAACCACTACATTACAGAACTGACCCAGTGGCCTTTACATGCCATACAAACATCCCCGTCCATTACTCATGCCTCTTCTCTTTGACATCTCATTTCAGCAGAAGACTGATTGCATGCTCATTTAGCTTTTAGAAAGTAGTAGTCATTCTCAGTTGGCTCCTTAGTTTGCTGACGCTACACTTCAGCTGCCTGCCTCATAAGCGCTGCATTCTCATCAATATGTTGACTCAAGCTTTGAAGGAAATCATAAAGGAGTCAAACAATGATCATGTCAACCTCAAACCCCTGTATTATATGCAGCACAGTGTGTACATAATGTAATGCTCTACATTGCCCTAGTTAGAAAGTGTGGTGGACTGGTGTCGAGGTTCTGTTTGTAAACACTTGCAGTTATACACACACGCACGCAGGCACATGCACATGCTGAGGAGGAACTGGGAGTGGCAGCAGAGGGCTTACAGTGATCCCAGTCTAATCCTCTTGATTTACTGTTTGCTGCCTACAGATGGCAGCGCAATGCCTCCCACGCTGTCAAGCCACACTCTGCCTCTGCCTCCTTTTACGCACACGCACGCCACGCACGCACGCACGCACCACACACACACACACACACACACACACACACACACACACACACTAAGACGAACTAAAAAGACTAACTAATTTTCTCTATTTCTTAGACAATGAAAGGGTGGTGGAGCTACTTCAGGCCATTAAAGAAAAGAGCGTAACCTTGGATACCATCAGACATGCACCTCATCCGCTGTGTAACAGCCCTCCAGCACCAACTTCTGGTGAGACGCATGCTAATGAACATAAACACACACACTTTCTCATCCCTAAAGTATTGGTTTAGTATGGTATTTACAGAGGTACTCAGCAGTACTTTAGTAAAAGTAGTAATGTATTGTAAAAATACTTTGTTACAAGTAAAAGTCCTGCATTAAAATTTTTACTTAAATTTTACTTGAGCAAATTATTATCAAACAAGACAAATTCTGTTATTGTATTATAATTATTGATGCATTATTGTGTTTGTTACTTTAATGATGCAGCTGGTAAACATGGGGTTCATTTAGATTATTTATATATATTATATTTTATATACATTATTTATTTATGCTATAGGGATAGCTTAACCTATAATAATATATCATAACTTATTAGTTTATTTATATTTTGTAAGGCTGTAGCCACAAATTATTTTCATTAGCGATTAATCTGACAGTATTTTTTTCAATTAATTGATAATTGTTTATTTCAGAAATGTCAAAAAGATTGTCAGAAAACAATCTGCCAATTTTGCTGACAAAACTTCACAAAGACAATCGTGATGTCTTCAAATGTTGTTTTATTCATACAAAAGTCCAAATACCAGAAAATATTTAGTTTAAAATTATTGTTTCACTATTTCTGCTTGAAAAATGACTGAAACAATTAAATGATTATCACAATACTACAGTTGCCAATTATTTTTCTGTCAACTGACTAATCGATTAATTGACTAATCATTTCAGCTCTAATATTTTGGAGTGATCAGAATCTGTAAATTAACTTAAGTTGTCAAGTAAGTTTAGTGGAGTAAAAAATATAATATCTGCTTCCAAAATGTAGTGGAGAAGTATAAAGTAGCTTAAAATGGGAATACTTAAATGAATTAGAAGTATCAAGTACAGTACTTGAGTAAATGTACGAAGTTACTTTCCACTACTGTGTATGTATTCATTTGTCTGATATATCTGTCGGTCCATCTGCAGTAATGTGGATCCTGACCTCCTCACCACTAACACACGTTCAATTGATTGCAGATTCTGCATTTGCCCAGCCTTCCTCTGAATCAGAAGGACACCACAGCGTCAGACCACATAGCCCCTCCTCACATTGCCCAGTTTCCCCCACTGGTCACCCAAAACCCCTTGGGGAGACATTAAGACCAAAGGAACCCCCTTCCCCAGCTGTCTACCCAGACAAGGCCCGGGGGCCCAGTGAGGGACCGGTCTCCAAGAGGAACTCCAGCCTGCTGAACAGCTTGCGACCCCCGCTCCCCCTGCAGGCTAAAGAGGGCCCTCACAGCGTCAATGGACGCACCAAACCCTGGGACAGCTTCACCCCGGAGGAATTTGCCCAGCAGTTCCATGAATCTGTGCTTCAGTCCACTCAGAAAGCTCTGCAGAAACATAAAGGTAAACCGCACAAGCCATGGGTATAGAGATCTATATGCGATGGTGAGGGCAGCACAGTAGGGCAGTACAGTGAGGGAGGCCACCTTTCAGCATTATGACAGACAAACAGGTTGTTACAGGTCTGCCAGGAACATTATGTTTACCACTGAATCACATTTAATCAGCGCTGCCTAGTTTGATCAGAGTTTGTGAGACTTCATCAGCAGTGATTGACAGCTGCTAAGAGACTCCTCGGCTGATTGGCTGTTTTCCTTTGGGTGCAGTGAAATCTTGCAGATTGCCATTTACTCAGATTATCTGTCTCATACACTACTGTCAGGTTATAGTGAGAGTTTTATAAAAATAACTTTTCATCATACTTGATTCAGCAAATATAACGAGACAGAAAATATCTGGAAATTATGAGAAATGCTCATCACAGTTTCCCAGAGTAATGTCTTCAAATGATATGCTTTGTACAACCAACAGTCAAATCTGCACATTTGAGAAGCTCCAATGAGCAAATGTTTGGTTTCTTGCATAATAAATGAACTTAATTGATTATTCTGTTACTGAAATTGTTGTTGATATATTTTTTTCATTGATCAGTTCGTTTGATACTTGGTTTGAGTATTTTTTTTTTTTCAGGGAAAAAAATCCAAATTCTTTATTCCAGCTTCTGAAATGTGAACATTTTCTGTTTTCTTTACTCCTCTATGACAGTAAATTGAATATCTTTGAGTTGTGGACAAAACAAGACATTTGAGGTCGTCATCTTGGGCTTTGATCAACATTTTTCACCATTTTCTGACATTTTATAGACTAAACAACTAATCAATTAATCAACAAAATGATCAACATTGAAAATAAACATTAGTTGCAGCCCTATGATCGATGAATCTAGAGTTAAAACAATATGTCAATTGACATAAAATGAATCATCATGTATTGATCATTCACTTTGTTTACCACTTCAAAAAATGTTTCCTTTTTCTTTGGCTTCTATGGTAGTAAATTGAATATCTTTGGATTTTGTATTGGCAATTTGAAAACATCGCCCTGGCATTTTAGAAATTGTGGTGGACATTTTTCATTATTTTCTGACAGTTTAAAGACAAAACAGTTAATTGATTATATGAGAAAATAATCAGCAGATTAATGGAAATAATTGTTACTTCTATCCCTAGATTAATCGACTAATCCTTTCAGCACTATTGAAATTAATAAAACTGGATGAAATTTGACAAAACCTTCCTTTTCTCACCTGTCGTGTCCTGTAGGTGGAGCCACAGGGATGTCAGAGTCGTCCCACCTCCAGGAGTCCTCCGTTCACTACAACATTCCAGAGCTTCAGAGCGCCCCCGGTCGACCGCCGCCGCAACCACATTCACAATCTCACTCAAATGCACATTCATTTCCACATCCACTTTCACTGGCTCACCCTCAGCCCAACGGGCAGCACTTCTCTGTAGCCCTGAACCGGGAGGCCTCTGGGACGAGGGAGGACCTGTCTGGTCCAGAGGACTCTGAGGAGGAAGAGGATGAGGAAGAAGAGGAGGCTCCTGCTTCCAAGTGGCAGGGAATTGAATCTATATTTGAAGCTTATCAGGAATACGTTGAAGGTAAGCAGCTACAGGAACATGCAGTGTTTGCAGTGATGCTGCTTGTATGGCTCTTCTACCCTGTATTATATTTGGGTTTCCTCTGAAAAAGCCTCAGTGGTAGGGCCAGTATCTCATTGTATAGATTCATAATTTAGGGTATCCCTTTATTACTGGAAAAAAAAATGTGTTTTCATCTTAAAGTAGTAGTCTACAGTCACATATTTTTTTGATATTTTGTTTGAAATCTATACAAATGAAGACTTGAACAGTTGTGTTCTCTCGTCACTAGAGGGCAGTAATCATTCTGCCCTTACAATGTTCAGTTATGTGCAAATAGATGTGTGGTCAGCATGTGTATCAGAAATTTAGTCAACAAAAGTTGAATAACCATCTGATCAATATGAACCTTTTAAAACACAGTTTCACTGGTTTATTTTATTACCTTTTATACATGAAGCCACATGATATAAACTTTAGTGGTAAATTATCTGCTGTAGCACATGGTCTGGATTCTGCAAAGTGGTCAATGCTCAGTGCTGTCAGGCTTGATTTAATTTCTCTAATTCCCAACTCTTACTCATTTTCTCTCTCGTGGCATTGTCTTCTAGAGCAAAGTTTGGAGCGACAAGTGTTGCAGAGTCAGTGTCGAAGACTAGAAGCTCAGAACTACAACCTCAGTCTGACTGCTGAGCAGCTGTCTCATAGCATGGGGGTAAGATGCTGCCCACACCACTCATTGTGCCCTCTAAACACCACGTCTAAGCCCAGACTTATCAATACCTCGTAACGTTCCCCTTCTCCACACACACTTATTTGAGTCTTTATTTTCATATTGTGGTTTTGCCTTTATTTTTCCCACCGTCGTATTGATACCGTGACTCAAATCACATCCAAATTGTTGTTATTTTAATGCCCCCGTACGGGCGACAGCCGTGGACAGAGGAATTATGTTTTCGGGCTGTCCGTCCGTCTGTCTGTGCATCTTCCCGACCCATTCTGGTGAAGGCGATATCTCACGAACACCTGAAGGGAATTTCTTCAGATGCGGCGCAAACGTCCACCTGGATGCCAGGATGAACTGATCAGGGTTTGGTGGTCGAAGGTCACGGTCGCTGTGACCTCACGTCCCATTCTTGTGGTATCTCAGGAACCCATGAAGGAATTTCTTGAAATTTGGCACAAACGTCCACTTGGATTCAAGAAGGAACATATTCGATTTTGGTGGTCAAAGGTCAAGGTCATTGTGACCTGATGTCCACCCCATTCTTGTGAACGCGATATCTCAGCAACACCTAAAGGTAATTTCTTCGAAATTGGCACAAACTTCCACTTGGAAGCAAGGATGATCTGTGGTTCGAAGGTCAAGCTTAATGTGACCTCATGTCCGTCCCATTCCGTGATAGCTCAGGAACGCCTTGAAGGAATTTCTTTGAATTTGGCACAAACGACTGATTAGATGTTGGTGGTCAAAGTCACTGTGGCCTTACCTGTGTCCCATTCTCATTAAAACGATATCTCAGGAACGCCTGGAGGGAATTTCATTACATCTGGCACAAACATCCACTTGGATTTAAGGCTGAAGTGATTGATGGTCAAAGGTCACTGTGACCTCACAAATCCTGTTTTTGGCCGTAACTCAAGAATTCATATGCAAATTAGGACAATTTCACACACAGGATGAAATTATGTGTTGATGACATTTCGGACAGACATGGATGTAACTTGACTGACTGACTGGTGGAGGAATACAACCACAAGGCGGTAATTCTAGTATTCTTAACTTTCTTTTTTATGTCTTCCCTCTCTGCTACCCTGGTCGTGTAGGAGCTGATGTCCCAGAGACAGAAGCTGGCAGTGGAAAGGGAGAAGCTACAAGCAGAGCTGGAGCACTTCAGGAAGTGTTTGACGCTGCCACAGACACACTGGCCGAGAGGCAGCCATTACAAGGGCTACCCTCCCAGGTGACCCCAACACGCCGACCCGATGCCCCCCGGCCACCTCCCCTTTCAGACTGACACCCAGAGTTTATTTTTCATGGCCTGGTCCACATGGCTCCATGGAGGAGAATATGGCTGGCTAGATAAGATGAATGAATGAACTGAGTGAATGGATGGATGATAGATGAATGCACAGGAGACAGGACCATACAGTGAAGGACAGGCAGTCTTTGGATTGTGGCCAGCCAGGGACTGTGCCATGAGCCACTAACGTGTGCCAATGTAGCCAACCCCGAGAGCATGGGGCAGGAGTACCTGAAGATCAACGCAAACACACACAGACAAATACACACACATGCACCTGCTTGTCACACATTCTTCAGTCGCCTGCTGCTCTGTTGTTCAGTCCCCGCATCCCTCGCCGCCACAGCTACACAGACAATCCTGCCAATGAGGGAGCAGCAGCCCCAGGAGGGGTGACGTCAAGAGACTTGAACGCTCAAAAGGCTTCTGGCCAGTCGGGATTGATTTTATCACAGTGGCCACATGAGCTTTTGAACTGGAAATGCACTTAAGAATAAAAGCTGAAGAACTACCTGGTGGTACTGTGTTACAACAAAGAACTGTTCAAATTAGGGAAGAACTTAGAAAATGCACATTTTTGGAAAGAATTAAGGAAATGTTTTATTTCGAAATAGAAAATTTGAGAATAAGAATTTTAAAAAGGTGCTTCAGCCTTGTATTGTATATAATATGAAGACTTAAAGAATTTTGTATGTTTTTATTACTTTAATCATTGTTCTTTTAAAGAAAAAGCCTGCCATTTTTATATGTTTATGCTTTTTTGGGTTGGAAAAGAAAGCCTTGCTTTTAGTGTTTGTACTGCTGCTGGCCAGAACAGCTCATTTTGAGACATTTAACAGAGTGAGAGAGAACGGGATACTCTCCTCCTCCTCTTGCTCTCTCCTGACCCAGCCACAACCATCTCACCTGGCGTCTGACCTCAGCAAAGCTTACGCAGAGGTCCTGAGACATGGCTCCCTCGCTCGCACCCTCTCATCCCCCCTTTCTTCACAGCAACATGTGTCTCTCTGTTTTAGCGCCTATCATCAACTCCTCTGGTCACTGCTGGCATGACTAGTTAGCGTGTGATATTCTCCTACAGAAACCAGATGAGATTCACAGTGACTTTTTTTTTTTTTTTTTTTTTTTACTTTGGTCACTTGACTTACTTGATTTTGTAAAGACATGAAGAGTCTCTTAAGCAGCCAGCTGATGAAACTGGTTATTGATGCTTTATCCTACCATTGGACCTTTCACTTCACTTTGTATGTCATTATACAGCATTAGACTCAAACAATACGACAGTTTGCATCATGTTACGCCTTATCAGCAGTCATGAGAGGACACAGTGCCAAAATTACAAAAATGGTAGCATTTTGGATTCTTGATTTTAAATTGAGTTACAATTAGGTTAGCCAAACATTCAAACAAGAATGGCCATCTTCCACTGCTGAATATGCGCCTGCCTCCATTTACCCCTTTTTAGGACTCCCTCTATCCAAAGTTGCCAACATGTTTAGATAGATTCAAACCGGGCATGTCCTAGTCCATATACAATCAGATTACCAGGCTTCATTCCCGTCTACAACCTCTGCCTGCGATTCATCCTCCCCGTCGGCTGTGCCCCAACATTTAGCCGCTGGTTTTACACCGACGTTCTACCCTGTAACTCATTTTGCCTCAGCCTTATGGTTGTATGTGCGTTTGAAGAGCCCGAAGGCCAGCTAGGAGATGCATTGTTTTGAATTTAAGGGGCTGCACAAGTTATAGTGATGGGACAGTTGGTGTTAAGAGTGGGGAATGTCAGTTTTTCAAAGAAAAAACTTTGAAAATGTGCTCAAAGTTAATTTTTAAAAACCGAAGCACAGCTTCCCCCTACATACAGTATGTCAATTACAAGTGCCTCAATAATTGGGAGCATGTGAATGAATTGCAGTCCACATGATGGACATCCTACACATAACACCAGTGATCAGGGACTTAACATTTTACATTCAAGTGTCTACTGTATGTCTCACACCTTTCAAATATGTGCATGCCAAGAACCAACACAGAACTCCTTAATCTAAAGGATTTAATCATAACACCTTTTTATAACCGAGGCCCAGTTCAGAGGATCAGGTGGATACATACAGAGTGTAGTCTGTCATTTTTTACAGTGCAGAAGAGGCATGCTGAGGTACGCTGCCAACGAGCGCAGTACAGTGAGCCCCTCACCCAGCCTTCCTGTGTCTCCAGCCCACGCACGCCCATGCAATAGCCCCATTACTCAGTGGAGGATGTCTAGATGCTGTGAAATCCTGTTTTTAAGATGTACTTGTTTGAATTCATTGTAATGTAATATATTCTTTGTTGAATGTAGTAATTAGGTATTTATGAATATATGGCTGTGATTTCAGACAAAAAAGAAAATAAAATATTTCAAAAATGTTAAATATTAACCTTGGTCTGTTTGTGGGTGCTGGTAGGTGGGCAAGAGAATGATCATACATGTTTTTTTGTAACTTGTTCCTGCTGTTGCTTCTTTGCAGATCTGTTAACATGGCATTTAAACATTGCAACTCCTACCGATATTAACTCATTGGTTTTAGGTTAAAAGTGTAATGGGTCTTGCTTAGACTGTGGGCGCCCTTCCACCCCACAAGACATGCATTTTAGGTTTTATAAATGGTCCTTTCCACTTAAGCACGGACCTTAGAATAGGATTCGGTCCTGGGATGCTATGCTGCTCAAATATATAGGATGGGCCAAATACAGGGCAAGTGTCCCCACAAGGACTTAAATGAGTAGATTTTTATACAATACTGTTCAGAAAAATAATGATGTTCCGCTTCCTTATTTTTAATACTGCAGCGTCACTTTTTGAATGATTTTGCTTACCTTGTCACTATGATTTTAAATTGCCTGGTACGCTTAGCTGACTCACACTATTTTTCCTTTGCTTTGATAAATTAGGGCAACTATTAACAGCTATTTTAGATTAATTGTTTTCGCTATAAAATGTCCAAAAAAGTGAAAAATGCCGATCATAAAGCCCACTGTGACTTCTGAAAATGTCTTGTTTTGTCCAGGAACAAAAAAAAAGAATAATACTTCAAGTATGTACCTTAGAAATACACACAAATACATTTATTTTGACACTTACAGACATATAAAAATGGTGGCAGTTTTCAACTACAGCGAGCATCCTAAATTAAATTAAATATGCGCATATTTCAAAGAGCAAATACATATAAAGCCAAGATGCTTTCCATATGTATGGAGTAATCATTCAAAAGCTACAACCCTTAAAAATGCTGAGTACAACTCAGTTAGGTTCAATCATCCATTAACACAAATTTATCAGTTCAGTTTCGGAGAACACAGTCTTTTGAGTAATGAAGGGCCTGGCGAGGATCCACAGCTTTGGCTCTTCAGATCCTTGAGCTGGTGTATCAGTAGTCCATGAACTGTCCCTTACTGGAGCCAGGCTGCAGATTGGAGCGGAGTTTGTACAAGCAGTTGAGAGAGTCCAGGAGGAATGATCTTATGGTGTTGATCTCCATCAGAGTAAGGTTGTCCAGCTGTATGAGACAGGAGACATGCTCAGTTTTGAACAAGTCAAACTAGCATACTTCCTCTAATGACTGCTGTGAATGCCTGTGCTCATATCTGCTGAATCTTAATCTGACAGGGAAACAGGAAGCAGTCGGGCCACAAAATGAGGGGATAAAAGGATAATCCCAATTATTTCACAAGACACTGTGACCGTGGTGGTTAATCCTGTTCATTAAGAAACAACCACAGCGCTCCACGGTTCAACTTTACCTCATGAATGTTCAGGTTTTCATCACTTGAAGATGCTCTTTGGAGCACAAAATTAACTCAAGGTGCTTACATTTTTTTTGAACTGCAATTAAACCTCCAGTGACCATTTGAAATGAGACTGTATGTACGTATGTAGCTATGTTGATATCCTAGAGTTGCAACTAATGATTTTCTTTATTGTTGATTAGTCTGTCAGTTATTTGCAATTTATCGGTTAATTGTTTAGTCTAAAAAGAATATATATTACATGATCTGCAAATGAAAAATAAGATTTACAATTAAAACGGTTTGTGTGTAATTTGGGGCAAATGTGTGCTCCAATCTACACACAAATACCAATCAATTTGAACACATGTAAAACAGTTTTACATGTGCACACCTGAATAAATGTTACAATTTTGCATGCAGATTTTTAACTTTTCACTTTCAAAAAGCTCAGTGTGTGCACAAGAATAGGCACAGATCAGGTTACATTTGTGTGTGTTGGGAGTTTTAAGACTTTTTCACGTCTCCAGTGCCACACAGATCCCATGCTGTGTTTAAGTACTGGTGGAAAACTGGGACATCTGGGATTTCGTTAAAAGCATGTGTAATTTCAAAGTAGGAAAAACTTTTTCTAAATTGACAGAATTGATCATCATCCCTGATTTGGAGATCATGTAATACCTATCTGTGACCATTTTGAGACTCTGTATAATCAGTCCACTATCGAAGCAGAGGAAGAAAACCAGCAAATATCCACATTTAAGAAGCTAAAACTACTAAATTTTTGCCATTTTCGTTTTTTAAAAAATGCTGAATAATTTTCTGTTGATCAACTAATCAATATTTTGACTACTTGTTTCAGCTCTACAATATCCTGCTAACAATGTGGACACTACATGCTCAGTGTGGGACGATCAGTTTTACCTTGGCATGAGCCTCCAGCTGACTGATGAAGCTGTCGGCGGAGAGGCGGAGTTTGGCGATTCGTGTGTCCCAGATGTCTTTGACCAGCGTGCGGATCTCATCTGCTTTAGGGATGTTATCAGACGCACTACAGAGACACACAAACCACCATGTGATGTAGAGCGCCACATACGCAGACAATAAGGGAGCATTTAATTAAATTAAAACTCCAATAAGACAGAAGGTCCTATTTCTGCATGGGGATCACTTAAGTTTAAATGACTCACTAGTTCAGCAGCAGTTTGGTCAGCTCCATGTAGTAAGGACTGGGAACAGGCGTAAACGTGTCCTCTTTCCTCTCAAGCTCTCGCATCTCCTCCAGTTTCTCTGCACAGCATCAACAGCAGGATAGTCACTTTAATGAAGGACATATTTTCAGCATCTTGCGCTACAGAGTTTCATTTCTGCATTGCTGGCTTTTTGCTCAGTCAACAAAAACAAATGAACTGATCTGATTTATTTTAAAGCATAAGGCTGTCAATATTCTAGATTTTTCTTGAGACACTGAATTGATCCGAAAAACAAGTACACCCTATATGGCCAAAGCCTGATTTATCTCATTCCTTAGATGTCCAAGCACAGATAAAAACACATCAATGAACCACAGTGTTGCACTGACTGATGTGACATTTACCACAAAAAAACAACTTTAAATGTGTAACCTATTTTATTTTTAGATTATGTCTTCAGCAGGAACCTGTGGGCTTGGGGCTGAGTGCCAAAGAAAGGTAAGTCTGAAAGTATTAAGAGATGAGAATGTGTGGTTTGTTTTGTGGTATTTGTTGACAGTAGGAAACCTCTCTCTAAAACTAATACAAGGTACCAGCACCCATTCATCAAATTCAAATTATATTGAACATTGGTTCTTAAGTGTAAATAATAAAAATTATTATTATCACTGATTTGCCAATGCAAATTAAAAGCCAATCATCTCATTAATACAAAATCAACTTCTCTTAAATCTCATTTTTACTCCAAATCACCATTTCTATATATAATGCAAACACTGCAAAGTCTGATGTGATACTGTTTTTCCTGTTTACAACTTTACTTTTGAATGTGAAAGCTGTGAAGAATAAGGTTAATTCGGTGATAAAACACATGTTGGGTGGTAAATTTTAAACAAACACAAGTTTGATGCAAAGTGTAGGGGAGATCCTAAAGTTTCCGAGCACACTAGATATATTAGAGTTTTGGTGATGCACACCACAGCCATATTTCCATGTGAAAAACAGCCATGAACACATGGGGTGTTGGGTTTCAATATGTCACTCGATGTTAGGGTTATATACCTTAAATAGAGAGTTGTAACATGCTAATACACAATATATATTTGATGCTATCTCTGAAAGAGGAGAAGTTAATCGATTCACACTGTGAGTCACTCCTCTAGAAAGTTCTCAACTATCCTGGCCGCTTGAAAACATGTCGGAGACTATTTGAACTCTTACCAACATCCATCCACGCAGGAGGAACGATCCTACATTTCTGCCTCTGTTTCAAGTTAATGGCCAGCCACACGGGAACATCGACAGGCAGCCCGGGGTTGAAGGGACCCAGATCACCCTGCGGACACCCACACAGTGCTGCGGTTAACACAGAAAGCCATCGGACTGTGAAACACTGAATCCAAAATGTAACGTTACGGCAGTTACTCATCAGACTGTACGGTCTGAAATATGCAGCCATTAACTAATAGTTAAGAGCTAACATGGCTAACTTCAGCTGTTAAACCGTGTCAAATAACACCGTAACAAACGTACTGACTCACCCCGATCAAATAGATCTTGTCTAAACTGAAGTTTGGTATTATCTTCACCATCTCTTTCTCGGCAAGGAACTCCACCTCCGATGCATCCATATCTGTGTTTGACCGGACTATTTTACCTCGAACAGTTTCACCCTCTCGTCGGCACTGCTACTTGTTCTGGTTCTCCCGCGCTGCAGCCGACGTCAATGTACAAGGAATACGTAGGATGAGACAGCTACGTCACCAACTGAAGCTCGTAGGCTGTTTTAGAAACTGCATACTTAGTACCTAGTACGTACTGATTTGGCCAAAATGTGGTGTGTAGTATGCGAACATAAGCACAATCTGCAGTATGCCAAAAATACCCGGATGATGTCGTGATTCGGGGAAAATCTCCAGTATGTATCGGACCAGTCTACCTCACCTACTGTATCCCACAATGCAAAGCGTCACGTTCGTATGTAGTAGGCGGTTTATATCTTTGGTAATGTTGCACAGTGAGCACTTTATACCGTTGTCGTGTGCGCTTTAGCGGCTTCCATTTCTTTGTACTTAATCCCCCACACTTGGAGTGCCTGAATCTGCAGACGACACTTACTAATCCTTAATGTTTTGCTCTGTCTGTCCCGAAAGGAGGAAGTGGGTTGTGGGACAGCAACGACAGTTGCAGGTAAGCGCCACTAGGCGGCCACGGTGATGAAGCCCTGTGTTACAGACACAGGTACAGAAGTACTCAGCTGGTTGACAAACACTGTTAACTGATATGTAACCTATCATAAACCACATTTAGAGGTGCTATTAAGATTCACTATATTTTAGAGGTAAATATTGTACTTTTCACTTCACTGTATATGTTTGACAGTTATAGTTGGTAGTTACATTGAAAATATAGATATTGCATAGAAAACATGATCTTGCAGTGTTACAGATTAACAGCAACCTATATGAAGTAATTGAACTGCATCAAACTGCCACCTACACCAATATCAATAATAATAATAATAATAATAATAATAATAATAATAATAATAATAATAATATAATGTATATTATATATACTACATTAGTATAAAATTACAAATTACAACATGACAAATACAAAATATTTGGTGAAATTATTTAATGTTGTTACAGAATATATTTTAGGGATTATTATGTACATATAAAGGAAAAGAAGCATAACATCCTAATAGCATTTTCATTTGTATTTCCCATATTGTGTTGACAAGAACATGCAAGGGATACCCTAATTGCTACACAGTACTTCAGCCCTCTAAAACCCTGAAAATTAGTGTAACATGTTGTTAGTATTAAATATAAATTATCCTGGTCATTCAAATTATAGCAAAAAGCTTTTAGTATGACATCATTATATAGACTGACCCCTTTTTTCAGCAACTCTGACTGACTGCTAGCATCTCTGTATATAGTGATCTATTTATTTATTTATTATTTTGACATGTTTTCTGGAGTTCTGTGCTCTGTTGTCACATGTCAAGAGAGTCAGATACGCTCATCAGACAACAGAACGGGTGTGTGTGACAATATAAACAGAAGCTCAGTAGCTGTGCACCCTTGAGTGTTTGTTTACATTCACATGGCTACAACACAGTGTGCAGGTTCTGGTCGGCGCCTTCGGGGAGCCTCACTACTCGCACATCCTTTTTACAGAGACACAAACACACAGAGATAACAGGTGAAGAGACAAGGTAACATCTGTCCACCAGTCAGAATTTGCCCTCCTTTTAAATCATAATTGTTATAATGAGCTGCTGTCACATTGGTGGAACAAAAACATTGTCTTATTACTGACCCCCTACTTGATAAAAACTGAATTTCTGCTCCAGCTCAGACTTATTATGAAAAGTGACCTGGTGGTGAATAACATCTGCAGGAGCCATTTATTTATCTGCTCCTGTTTCTTTGATGTAATACATTATTTGTACACTAGGTGGCAGGCACCTGTAATCCTGCATTTTTATGCCGGAAGGGAACGCGGCCAGGTGTGTTGCATGCTGGGTGATGAGCCAAACATTAGTGTTTGACCGTGGCCATGGTGTCCACGGGTCTTACTTAAACTGGTTGAACTACCTAAATATACGCGGTGGATGATGTTCTACAGATGCGAGACAGTTTATAGATATCTGCGAGTAATCAATGACTCAGTAAAGAGGAAAGATTAAACATGTGGACATTGATTGGGTGCTACACAGCCAACGGTGCGCCTCAGCTAAGTTTGCTGGCATGTAGCTAACATTAGCACCACTGCAATAGTCAAAGGCGTGATAGAGGATGGGTGTTCCTGTACACAAGTGGAGCTATAGTGGAGGACAAAGGACGCCGATTGTGGATCAGTGTGGAGACACCAACTCGTCGGGACCAGGGACCAGCACGGCCACGGACTTGGGACTCTGTAGGACGCCGGTTAACATCGATCTTCTCGTGAGGTATGAGCAGCGCTACCAAACAATAATGTCTATTTGACCATTTGTGTGGACAGTTTAGGGGGTAAGACCAAGCTTGGAAGCGGAAAAAAGAAACAAAACTTTGATTTGTCTTTGTTGTGCTTCCGTGTTCGCGTGAGATTGATGCCAGATTTGGGGGATTTTGAAGCTAGTCAGCAGCTAGCAGACGCTGTTGCTGTTAGCTAACGTTAGTGCTGCTAGCTAGCTACCTCGAGTGGCAAAGAGTTTGCATCGCTGGGTTTGGTTTTTGAATTAGATCGTGTTAAAAATGTAGTGTCCTCTTTCAAGTTTCTGAAGATACCTTTAACAATAAAGGTAAATATAAGGGAAACATAAAATGCTTTGCTAACATGTTAACAACTCCTCAGTAAGAAAAGAAAAGTAGCTATTGGCTGTCCTAAAAGTCTCTAGAAGTCGCTAAATGACGCCATCACTTTGCATAATTTCACGTATATTGTATATGACGCTGTATGTGTGATATAGCGACAAAGTCGCTAAATTGGCAACACTGTTTGCAACATATGAAAATCAGAGATGATCAGTGTAACTGCAATGACGAGTGCTTGCTGCCGTCTAGTGGTGACAGCAAGGAACGGCGACATGAAATTAGTCAAGTCACGTGAATGCAGACGTTATAGTGTACTTACACTTCCGGTAAATTATTTCAAAATAAAACATTCAACGGACACTAATAGTGTTTGCACAAGTAATTCCTATATTTTATTGACAAGGGGATGTAAATGAATAACAATAAACCACTGCTGTTAAATCTAATGTATAAGGAAAAACAAAATGCTCGCCGGTTGTGTAAAACAAAGCGATGACCCGTGTATTTTAAATCACCTGTATATGTAAAATCACTGCCCTCTAGTGGACACTGTGAAGAACTGCAATATTACGTTCATCAAGTTAGCATCAATGCAGCATGTTAACTTACATTACATGAATTAGGACTTTATATTGTTTAATAACAAAACAAAGTATATACAGATACTGTTATGAACACATACATGTCTATTCTTCTTCTTCTTAGTATTATTATTATTATTATTGATATATCTATATATACAGTGTTCTGTATGCCGTTCGTTCAGAATTTGATTTCCTCATGTGGGTCCTGATGATGCAGGATGTCACCAAAACAGTCCTATCAACAAGTTACCTGCCAGTCTGTACAGCTTCATATGTACTCCTCTGGTTCGTGTGTAAACAGTCAGTGTGAACAAGGACCGGACCAGAACTAAAAGAACTAACACCATATAATTTTTTCCCTTGGTCTGGACCAAATGAACCCAGCTAAAGTGTGAAAGCGTCCTTACATGTTACACACGTTAGATGCAGTCCCTGCTCCTTGTTTATAACCGGTTGGGGTGTCATACTAAAAAGTGATCGTTTGCCAATAACTGAGAGCGGTACACACGAGCGTGCATAGCCTGTTAAAGCTGTATATTTTATAGTCTACAGGTGATTTCATCTGGATCAAACAGTAATGACATGCAAATACACATAACTTCATGTCTGTGATAGCAAAGATATGTCTGTGAATCGTTAAGGTTTCTTTTAACTGAAAAAACACGATTGTAGTGTTTGCTGTAGGCATGACATTATACTATAATATTATTGTTTCCAATAATATGTTTGGTGTCTCTAATATCTTGTAAGCCATAAAAAACAGTTTTTCCTCTTTCCAAAAAGGGAAGTTCCTACTAATTCAATGAAAGATTATGTCTGATCCCAGTCCTTTTTACCTGTTGAAATACCTTTTTAAAGGTGCAATACATCCAGGGTTGGAAATTAGCACCAGCCACCAGCTAAATGTTGGTGAAATATGCAGGTGGCTGCTAGCTTTTCTTCAGTCACCAGCTAAAAAAACAATGGCGATCTATTGAGTGGCTGGCTCATCGTATAGATGGTTGCAGGTGGACTGGTGTTTACATGGTATCTTTGTCATTTTATTCATGAACATAATGTAATTCTCCACTTTCCAGTGTTAATGCTAACTATATAACTATAAATTCTATAAACGTGTATTATTGGTGGATGGTTTTAATTCTTTCAACTGTGTTGCATGTTAAGTCTGGTGCTTTTATTTGTCATACAGCCTCAATGGATGACATCTGCGAAGAAGTGAAATTTTTATACAGACCAGCTGTGAGAACATATTCTTTGTGCTGAAGCCGAGGATATTTTTTCTCATTAACAGTCGCGTTGTGTTTAATGTTGTTGAATATTGAAAGCATACAAAATATTTTAAGTTCAGCAGCCTCTTTAACTTTATGAACTTCTTAAAATGTATGAATTTACAGGTTATGGTCTGTAATAGACATGGACATTTAGACATCATTCAGTGTGATTTACACTTCCTGAGAATATCATCTCTGATATCCAGAACTTCAGAATACCTGAAAATGAAATTTCAGATCATTTTAAGGAGCTATTTTTTTTTCTTTCTTGGCTCTCAGAGAAACGAGACAAGTTGTAGGGGGAGGAGCAGCAGATTAAGGTAAGGTGAGATGGACCTGAAAACAGTACAGTTTGTACACAGATTGAAACTGCATCAATCAAATTACATGATTTATGTATTTGAATGATTGTGTGTAATGTGTTGGGTTTTTTTTTTTTTTTTTTTTTTTTTGCTTCTATGTCTTCCAGAAAACACTGGTGAAGCAGCTGGAGAACCACAGGGAGGCTCACTGGAAGCAGCTCAGCCACCTCGAAGACAAGATTGATGCTGAACACACTCAGAGTAAGGAAAACACCAGTAAGATAAGATAAGATGAACCTTTATTCAGTAAAGCAAGAATATTATTACCTACTCAGTA